>JAUMHG010000076.1:15314441-15337720 GCA_032359395.1 Enteromius anoplus
AAATACCTTTAAATTTATATATTATTTGTTAACTATGAGAAGAAAAAACATTTTAAAGGTATTTATAAATACCTAAATTTTATAAATATTTTTATTTATAAATAAATAAATATGCATACATTTTTGTTTTTGTTAGAAATTGTGTTTCGGGAATCCGCTGGCTCCTCAGGCTCTAGAAGACGTGAAGACGGTCGTGTGGAAGAACACCAGCGATGGAGTCCAGGACAACGGTCTCACACTCAACGGTAACACACTTTACTCCTATAGATTCATGTTCCTACATCACAATCAATGATGACCACTCACTCTCTCCCATGTGTTCGTGTGCAGGTTTCCTGTTCTTGAACACTCTGTTCATCCAGAGGGGACGTCACGAGACCACCTGGACCATCCTGCGTAAATTCGGCTACGATGACACGCTGGATTTGACCGATGACTACCTCTACCCGCCGTACGTCTGTGCATGTGAGAGCGAGTGAGTGCTTTTAGCAAGAACCAGTACTGAAGGGACATATACGTGTGTGTTGGCAGGTTACGGGTATCGGTGGGTTGCACGACGGAGCTGAATCATCTGGGTCATCAGTTCCTCCAGAAGCTGTTCGATAAGTATGACGAGGTGTGCGCTCACATCTGATCCTCTAATGAACTTTGTGTGATTAGAGGTTGGTCGGGCTGACTATTGCGTCTCTCCTCCTGCAGGATAAGGATTCGGCTCTCTCTCCCGCAGAGCTGAAGAATCTGTTTAGTGTTTTACCCTACATGCCCTGGGGCCCGGAGGTGTACAGTAAAGTTCCTTTATCAGACGACAACTACATCTCACAGCACGGGTACTTCTGCCAGTGGATGTGAGTCACTGTTCTCACTGGGAGTCACTTTAATGTGTCAGAAACAATCCATTTCATTTCTGACAATGATTTTCTGGCAGGTATTAATATGCATGTCCTAAAAATATCAAATATTCCACCTCCAGAAGTACCGCTCTGGTTCGGTAAATCAGCATTTTAGAATGATTCATTAAAATGACTCGGTCGAAAGAGTCATTTGTGAATCAGAGACTTGTTGCTCTGTTTAATTGTGATGCCCTCAGAAAAAAAAAAAGTCTTCATGAGAGTCATTTTGTTTGTAAATCAGACTATGCTAGTTGAGCTGAATGTTTTATGGTTTACTAAAAAGAGCCAGTTCATAAGAGTCATTTATTTGTGATTCAGGCTCCAGCGTTTGCGCTATATTTGTCTGATTCACTGAAATGTATTGGTTCATTCGAGTCATATTTTCATGAATCAGACTCTACTGATTCGTGCCATATGTTTGCAACAGTTAGCGATGTTTGTGTTTGAATCATACGACACATGTTGTGATGAATAATCATGACCCACTAAAAAGAATCATTTGTTTGTAAATTAGGCTACGAGGTTTGTGCTGTATCACTCAAATGAATCAGTTCTTGAGTCATGTGTTTGTCACACGTTGTGCTTTATGCATACGATTCACTGATGAATTATGAATTAGAGTGTTATTAATATGCTCTCCAAATTTAGTTTGAAATGTGAAGTTTAATAAACCTGCAGGTTATCCTCTTATCTGGATGTGCACCGGTGTTTGGAGCATCTCGGGCACCTCGGGTATCCCATTCTAATGGAGCGAGAGTCGCAGAGCTCCGCCATCACAGGTAATGAGACCCTCTCACAGTCTCCACATGCGTTTGATCGCATGGTTTCTGAATCTGAGTCTTTCTGTATGTGTGTTAGTAACAAGAGAAAAGGCGTTAGACCTGGAGAAGAGACAAACCCAGCGCACCGTGTTCCTCTGCAAAGTGATCGGTCCACGCGGAACAGGAAAGACAGACTTCCTCCGAGCTTTTCTGCAGCGAGGCACTGAGGTGAGAGAACCACTTGTCATTTTTACTTCTCAGAAAACTACATGAAGGCAATGGGAACAAACTGCTTTCACATCGGTTAAATTAAAGCAGTTTTAGAATGAAGTTTGCATGCATAACCACAGTTTATATTCTGCCGAAGTAATATTTATGTACTTTGCAACTCCTGAAAGTCTTAACTATTTACAAATCTATTTTTGCATATTTTCAGAGAAACCAGCGCGAGCCTGGTCCCCCCACAATATACGCCATCAACACTGTCTCAATAGCCAATCAGGACAGGTACCTCATCGTAAGTGGCGTCTCGAGCTTTACACAAACCCTGGTTTATTAGCTCCTGGCTGACGTATGTTATTTCTCGCAGCTGGAGGAGGTGGACGTGGAAACAGAGTTTCTAAAAGCAGCAGATGCAGCGTGTGATGTGGCGTGTCTCATGTATGATGTCAGCGACCCGGACTCCTTCAACTACTGCGCTAGTATTTATAAGGTACGGAACGACCACGCATGCACAAGATGCTTTAGTTCTGGAGTAATTTGTGATGACACGCTCCTCACACGTTTAACCACTTTAAAAATGGGATCATCCAAATGATTTGGTAAACCATAATGACCTCGCACAACCTGATTATCTGTCAGTGAATAATATGTCATGCATGCTAACATGCGCTTTTGCTTGCTCTATATTGATACGGCTCATGGAAATCAGTGCAATTTATTTCTGTGATGCAATTTAAATATACAAAAATGAATTCAAATAGAAAAAGTTATTTTCCGTTGTAATGATAATTCACATGTCAACTGTTTTTACTGTATTTTTCTTTTTTTATTTAAACGAATGCAGAATGCTTTCAGTGCAGTATATTTGTGATTCGTTCTCCTTGTAGCAGCACTACATGGACAGTGGGATCCCCTGTGTGGTGGTGGGCTCCAAAGCTGATCTGATAGAAGTCAAACAGCATCATGGGATGAGCCCGTCTGAGTTTTGTTACAAACATCGGCTGCCTTCACCTCTCAGTTTCTCCGCGCTGCTCACACACACTCACACACACATTTACAGCAAGCTCACCTGGGCTGCCATGTACCCGTAAGTACCTACGTTTCGCAAATCTTTTTGCTATAGAAACATTTTTATTAAAATAGTAAAATTAAATTTGTGATATAATTATTTTAATTGTGAAATATAATTGTATTTTTAGCCATTTGGTTTAAAATGCAAAGTTGGAAAAAGTTTTTTTTTTATGTACCTAAAAATTAAAAAAAAATTAAAAACTTAGCAGCTTAAATTAAATGGCTAAAAATAAAAAATACTATTAAATTCCTTTACTTGTGAACTATTGTATTATTTTAAGCCATTTCATTTGAGCTGTTACGTTCAATTTTTAGTTTTTTTTTATTTACGTTTAAAAAATTTAAATGCGAATTTTTTTATTAAAAAATTTTATTAAACTGCTAAATTACTATTTTAATTATGAAATATAATTTTATTTTTTATTTATTTTTTAGGTTTTTTTATGTACTTAAAAATAAAAAAAATAAAAACACTAAACTTAGAAGCTTACATTAAGTGGCTAAAAATAATATTAAATTCCTTTACTTGTGAAATATTATATTATTTTAAGCCATTTAATTTGAGCTTTTAACTTGAATTTTAGTTTTTTTTATTTACGTTTAAAAATTTGAAATGTTTATCAAAAAATAAATATAAATGCTTTAAAATTTTATTAAACTACTAAATTACTATTTTAATTATAAAATAGAATTGTATTTTTAGCCATTTAATTTAAGCAGCAAAGTTGCAAAAGGTTTTTTTATAAAAATACTAAAAATAAAATATATAATATATATAAAAATAAAAATACAATTTAATTCCTTTACTTGTGAAATATTATATTATTTTAAGCCATTTAATTTGAGTTGTTAAGTTGAATTTTAGTTTTTTTTTTAATTAACATTTTACAATTTTAAATGTGAAATTTTTATTAAAAAATAAATAAAACTGCTTTCAAATTTAATTAAACTGCTAAATTACAGTTTACTATTTTAATTATAAAATAGAATTGTATTTTTGCCATTTAATTTAAGCGGCAAAGTTGGAAAAAGTTTTTTTATGTACTTAAAAATAAAAAAAATAAAAATAAAAACATTAAACTTAGCAGCTTAAATTAAGTGGCTAAAAATAAAAATACTTAAAAATTGCTTTACTTGTGAAATATTATATTATTTTAAGCTATTTCATTTGAGCTGTTAAGTAGATTTTTTGTTTTTTATTTACGTTTATAAATGTTAAATAATGAAAGTTTTATTAAAAAAATTAAATTAAACTGCTTAATTACTATTTTTATTATGAAATATAATTGTATTTTTAGCCATTTAATTTAAGCTGAAAAGTGTAAATTAAAGCATGTATAAGAAATATCAAATTAAATTTTAGAAATTTAAAGGAGGCTGCTAAATTGAAGTCACTTCAACGAACAACTATATATATATATAATATTATATATAAAAAAATGTGTCTTTAAAAGATATATATAATATAAAAATTCCACATGTTGCCTGTCGACTTCAAAGATTTGCAGATACTAGACTACAGTTAGCCTGCTTGGCTGGATATGTGTCACCAAGGTCACCAGAAATACTGAGTGTATTGAAATCTCTCTCTATCTATGTCACTTCCTGTCTGCAGGCACCTGAACGGATCAGACATGAGCAGCACGTCTTTCTGGCTGCGTGTGACTCTGGGCGCTACAATAGCTGCCATGCTGGGCTTCGCTGTGTACAGAGCCTTTAGCCGACACAAATAATGCAGATGCTCACGTTCAGATAAACACACACTCCCCGGTTTCCTGCGCTTTGTCTTGGCCTTACTGAGTCACTATGGCTTAACAAGGGCGTGAAGCTCTACTAGTTACAGCGACAACAAAACAATTAAGCAGATTTGTTTGTTTCCTCTCAGCTGGACTAAAGTATCGCACACACGCTTTGCTTGTATTACAAAACGTTCCCCATCTCACTGTTTGACCGAGGGGAACGATATCAAGAAATGATTTAAAAGGTTACGTTTTGAATTGTACAGAGTTTGTAATGTATTTAAAAGCTCGGGAAATCAGTGTGGATCATAAATCTGTTCCATGTAAGATTTGTGTCCTGAAGCGTGTTTTCAAACGCGTCTCAATGTTGGGGTCAGTTTTAACCTCCGCCAGGACAGGAAATGGACCGAAGCTTGCAAAATCCTGCTTTTTTCCTTTGTCTGTACTGATTGTAGGGATGAATGATTTCTGATGATGTTTATAATTGCAGTCGGGATGAATGGTGTTAAAAAGTGTATTTTAAATGCTGTTTTAGGAAGATTAATGGCTCTGATGCTCTCGTAGTTACAAAAACCAAGTAACCAGTTACTTCAACCATTTTAATGGACTGAAATGGTCAGGACGGACAGTAAAGAATGACCTGGCTGACTGTATTTATAAAATTATCCAAACTGGATTTATCTTAAACACGTTGTTACCCTGTTACCTTTTATTTGCGCCTAAAAAAAACAAACATTTTCCCAGCAACCCAAAAAAGCCAGTTTCAGGGTCTTTCTTGCTCATTCGAGTGAATTTGCATGTGAAGATATTCCTTTAAAAAGAAGGTCCTGATATTTTAATTTTTTCTTAATTTTCACAATTTCAATATTTTGTTCAGTATTGATGCCCAGTGTTATCTTCTCATCAGCCGGGGTCTTCCAGCTTCCACATCATATGAGATGCTTGGATTGAAGCCAGTATGTTCTAATAGAAATATTTTGTAATAAACTAGCTTTTTTTCTGGTGATTTTGTTTACTGTGCTCTGTGACATCAGCATGCTGAAAATGCAGTGCAATTCGCTTGATCACATGATTCAGCCCAAGCAGCTCTGATTGGCTCGTCGTCTGTTGGCTAGATCAGATTCTGTTAGGTTATCCCGTTATGAAGCCAACTCATATACTGCTGTAACATTTAGATTGAGTGTTAATGCATGAATGTGTCAGAGAGGTCCTGGAGGTTTGCAGTATCAGTGAGCCCATATCTCATTACTGTTCAGACTGGATACAGCATCACGTTTCAGGAGCATGATGCAATATACATAAAGCAGATCAGAGATGCTTGAGGTGAGGTTTAGATAGCTGACAAATAATGTAGGTACTTGTTTTCAGTGTGAAGGATAAAACACTGTGTAAAGTCAACTTGCATTCATTATGATTTAATACATACAGTATATATACATACAATACTCTACAAGTTTAAATTTGTAGAGTCATTTATTTGCATTTGATTAAAGACAGAAATCTGAAATATTTCTTAATGTTTGTCTCTAATTATTTCCAGGGTCAGTTGGAAAAATATTTTTTTGACTTTTAATGACGTCTCTGTAAGAAAAGTGTATATTTTAGATGCTAAAACAGGTCACTTCGTCATGTGTTCATTTTTCTGCTCACTATTACAAGTTAATGTTTTATGAAAATTTTACATTAACTTTTTATTTGTTTTTATGGCCTTCAATTTGGCCTTTTTTTTTTTGTGTGTTTTATGGGTTTCGATTAAGTCTTTCGGTAGCCTACAATTCATTTTATTTCAGTTTCAGTGCCTGGATCATTACAAAGGATCTGTAGCATTTCCAACTTTTGCCTAGTTATAAAGAGCTGATCTCAGACTCAGATCCTGGAGGGCCACAGCAGTGCAAAGTTTAGCTTCAAAACACACCTGGGGCCTGTACCATGAAGCCGGATTAGCTAGCTAGCCAGGTAAGTTTAGGATTAGTTAGCACCAATCCTGGGTTTTAGGTACCATGAAAGAAACTCAGCTTCAATTGGTGTTCATTGCCATGGTAACTTGGGCTGCACGGCTAACCTGCTCTGGGCAGGTTATGTTCTGGGTTAGAGATCTCAAAACGAAATTTGACCAATCAGCTTCCAGCAAGGTGACACATGTCTGATGCAATAAAGCCACTCCCCCAGCTTCTCTTTCTCCAAATTAAAGGACGCTGCATAGTAAAACATTTTTTAAAGATAAAATCATCCGCTTTTTTTAGATTATTATTTTTAGAATTACTTGATTTTTTTTATATAATTATTATCTCCTTAATCTATTACACAAGCCAGTTTAGTTTAATAGTAATTATAAATTAAATTAATAATAATAATAATAATAATAAATTAATATAAACATAGATAATACAGCTTACTTGCAAGTTTTTTTTTTGTTTGTTTTTTTCCTTCTTAAGTTTTCCTTTTTTATTAAAAAATCGTTTCATCTTGCTGTGTAAATGTGATTAAATTCATCATATTGCTCAATCTTAATTTTTGGTAGTGAATCTGACTCTCTCACAAGAAGTGAATAAAAGTTTAAAAGCATGTGATTGGCTGCTTATTGCTGATGCCACACTTTAATGTGCACATGCTTCATTAACTCAGGATCAAGCTTGGGTTAACAAAGAAAGTTGATGAGCTTCATCATGGTACCAATAATGCCTGATTGCATCGGTTTAGATGTGTCAACCCAAAACTAATCCTGTAACTCATCATGGTACAGGCCCCTGTTTGGAAGTTTCTAGTGATCCTGAAGACCTTGATTAGCTGGAACAGGTGCGTTAGGTTTGGAGCTAAACTGTACAGAGCGGTGGCCCTCCAGGAATTGAGTTTGAGACCAATGTTGTAAAGACTCCATATTTCAACTAAAATTAATTCTTAAATAAAAAATGAAAATGTAATATATATCTATATATAGTTATATTTTATGTTATTTGAACTTACTATCGTTCTTTATGATTTACAAGATTCGAATTTATTTTAAAGTGTCTTAAATAGCTAAAAATCATGATTTCTTCATGTTTTTTTGTGATCATGTATCAATGTTTAACCAAAATATTTTATAGTACTTTTCTTTTGGCAACAGTTTATTCATTTTATTTATTAAAGCCCTAAACAGTTATTTACTTAATTCTACAACATTAAATTATTTTAAATTCATTTTATTCTTAGAAAAAAGTGTGTGCCCAAATATTATGTCAACTGCTGCCACACCAGTTTTCCTTTAAATTGGTGGAATTGTCTCTCAGAATTGTCTAAGTTACAGGAAATGATGTCACTGATAGGATCTGAAGCTCTGAAAAGTATCTGTGCTCTCTCTGAGAAAATAGTTTAATCTAAAAACGTCTTACACCAAGGTTTATTTTTTAAAACGTCAACTTACCACAATATCAAAAGGAAAACAATGTATTACTGATCTCACATTGGGTTATTTAAAGCTCTTTTAATCGTTCATCTTTTCATAAGTGTCATGTTTTCTTAGCATTTATGCCATCAAGTAGGTTTTGGAAAAAATAAAAATGTCAACTCTGTTACACTATTGTCTCCGTTGCAAGTCTACCTAGGTAACAGAGTTGACGTGACACCAAATGTACCCGCAATTATAGAATGAGTCATATATAATTTTTGTTTTTTGTAATTGCTTTCATTTAGATATTTTCTTTCGACGTCACAATGCTTGACACGTCATCTGAACTAAGCGTGTGCATTTACCCCAGCATCACACCGAGCTGCAGTTCTCAGATCAAACACCGCGTAGCAGCAGTGAGGCAAAACCAAAGATGCGCTTCACCTTTTGCTCTCTGATGGAGTGCGCTCCCTAAAGAGCACTGCCATGGTACCCCGTTCAAACTCGCATTAACTATCTGTGCTCTCCATGGTGCTGCAGTAAAACACTAGACAAAGTGCTGTTTGCAATGAGAAAAGTTTATTGATGCACAGTAATGCGAGTAATTATATGGACAGTAATGGCTATAGACTAACAGTCCACGTCACAAGTCGATTCTGTACATCGTCATCATATAGGGCACGGCTCATACAATGACATTTTAGTATTGTTCTTCACAGTCCTCGAATGACCTAACTTACAGTAGGAATATATCTTCTAGCGACATATCTAATTGGCAAATTAATTAGTATGTCTGAGTGATAATAATAGTGTGCAATAAAGCTCAGGTTATAAAGAAGAAGAAAAAAATCTTTCAAATAAATAACAGTTTAGCCATTTCGGCGTCTGGGATCTTCTTTATAGAATCACACACACACACAAAAAAGTTTCTTGTAAAAACGTGGGGTTGAAGTCCGCGCACAAAGACCTTACAAAAATAACAATATACCAAAAAACATTTGTTTCCAAAAGTGTATTTACACGGAGTTTCGAACGAATCAGTCCAGTCGGTTTTGTATTTACTTCTTTTTGCCTGTTTTCCTGGCCGCTGTTTTGGGTTTGGGTTTCGCCGTTTTCACCTTCTTGGCTTTGCTCGCCTTGGCAGGTTTGGCCACCTTCGCCTTCTTCACAACTTTCTTGGCTTTGACGGGCGACTTCTTCTTCTCCGCTGCCTTTTTGACTTTCTTCTCGGCGGCTTTCTTGGTTTTCTTAGGTGATTTCGCCACTTTCTTGGGCTTGGGGGCTTTTTTGGGTTTGGCCGCGGCTTTAGCCGGCTTCTTGACTCTCACGGGTGCTGGTTTGGGTTTCTCTGGCTTGGCGTCCTCGGCTTTGGCCAGCTTGAAGGAGCCCGAGGCTCCGATGCCCTTGGTGTGACGCAGGAGCCCGCTGGCCACCAGGCGCTTCAGGGCGAGTTTGATCTGGGAGTCGGCGTTGTCTCCAACCTTGTAGTGGTTCTTCACGTACTTCTGGATGGACTGACGCGACGCGCCTCCGCGGCTCCGGTCGGCTGCGATGGCCGCTTTGATCATCTCGGAGTATTTAGGATGCGACGTCGCTTTTTTGGAGCTTTTCGTCTTCTTGGGCTTGGACGCGGGAGCAGCTGCCGTCTCAGCCATAGTCGGTCCTGGAGGATTTCACACAAAAAACAGAAGCCAACTGTCAAAAACTGTGCTGAGTGCTAAAAAGAAATTCTCTAACCGCTTGAAAATGTGTAATAGCTCATCAAATTACAACCACGTCTCACCTTCGTCTTTGTTCGGGTCCCACTTAAAATACTTATTTAAATAACCCACACCGAGCGCCTCCGAATGCGTGTATATTATTCGCCGAAGTGCGCCTGTACTATATATGAAGCCTCCACGCGGACGTGATTGAGAACACCAACTGCCAGCAGCTGATCAAGCGGGCTTCCATGAAATCTGCGCGGGCTGGTTTGTGTTTCTTCCTCCTCGAACTGAGGCCGAATTCAGCCGGGCTCGTTCGCCAGCGACCCTCCCAACGCCACGGTCCGGGAGGGGAGGCTTTGGGCTTCGGGTGCGTGTGTCGTTTAATCCCGAATTCACCGCGCCATGAACTTTTTTTCCCCGAAAATCAACCCAAACCGACAACCGCGGTGATGCATTTTGCAGAATTCGCCCAAAATTAACCCAAAACGACAAAACCGAGCGGGAAAACACCGACTGTTTATCAAAGCCCCATCAACACACTCGAGGACTGGACGGGGTCGATTAATATAAAACGTCGTTTTCGTTTTTAATAAGCTGAAGTAGTTGACGAACTAACACAGTCCGGCCACCGAGTCCGCGTGACGTTTCTCCGATTATTTATTGTTAAACCTTCTATAAATTAAATGTGCGCCAAATAAAGTGGCCCTCACATTGCGGCTTATATTCACACATTTCAAGAGGTGTTGGGGTAATGTATGAGCTATAGATCTAAACGAGTTAAACGCTATAGTAGCGTTAAGCAGCAGCTCCTATGCTGAGGGATCTGAGAGAAGAGCTCGGCTGTTAGGAAAGTTGCCAACGACCCAAAAACCAGCTTTACCGACCGGTACCGTGGCCAGGTTCACCATACCGATCGGTGTGCGCATTCCCGATGGTTTGCGCGTTATGGATCCGTTTGACATATTAATACTGGTCAAACTGGGCTGATGCTTTAAACGCTGGCGCATTCTTTTGTTATCTCTCGGCTGGCAGAGAAACGCGTATCCCGTCGGGTTATTTCCCCTCATTTTTTACGCTGTGCACTTATAAAGTCATCAATTTAGTTCGGGCTGATACACAGTTTTATGTCCATAGCTCCCGCTTGCTCTGTTATTCACATTTTCAGGCTTGATGGTGTTTCAGTCAGAGCGCCATTTTGAATCTCTCCACTTTAAGGGTTTTCTCTTCAGATCTACTGCAAGCCCCCTTTACACAACTTTTAATTAGCCTACTGGATATTTGTAATTAAACCCAAGCTGATAAAGCAGATTAGGAACCTTTTTTATTTAAGTTAGGGTTTGAGCGCGTGACATTTTAACTCGTGCGCGCTGGGAGTTTTCACTCAGGAGAAAGCTCACTCTTGTAAATATAATAACATTAATGAATCATTTCCTCTAGACGGTTGTGGGCTCTTGAAGATTGTTGTTGCAGCGACTTTTGTGGAAGATTTGAGCAAAATGTTAACGTGTAGTAGGTATGGAGCACGATGCACATCTCTCTGTGATGACCGTGTGTGTGTGTGTGTGTGTGTGTGTGTGTGCATGCATTTATATGATGCAGACTACATCTCTTTATGACGTGGTGTAAGTTGTCTGAAAGCAGGACCTTACTTCCCTCAGTCAATGTTAATAAGATGCATATCTGTATTGCGCTTTCAAACACGCACTATAATAAAAAAGATACAAAAGCTGTCAATGGTGCAGTAGTCTTTTAAAACGTACTAATATGTACCATCTATGTAAAACGCACACTTAAGTAATCAGCATGCACCTTTAAGGTACTAAAATGCACATTTAGAGGTAAAAAGCCATCCCAGTGACCGCTTTTGTATCTTTCTGCTGAGAGTATTTTTAAACACTATAGAAATTAGTTTGTGGCAACAATGCAATGCATTAATTTCACAAATGTAGATTTCTAGAAAGTTACTTATGTTCGTTTTTTGCATCTCTTAACTAACTGATGTTAATTTTTTAAGGCTTCGGCAGAGATGTGATAAACAAAATAACATATTATTTGCGCGTGACGTAGAGAGCGGCACCTATACTGCACGTATTCAATGTTGCCATAATTATAATATGGGACTAAAATATTCATTTTTACACATGCACTAATATGTTATATACACTAATATTTTTATTAGTAGGCCAACTTATAACGTAATTTTCGTGACCCTGACACGAATCAATAGTTTGTATGGCTATTTCGTGATATTGTCACGACTAGCCGTGCGACTGGGTTGGTTAATCCAGTGTACTGAGCACTAAATACTATAGTTGCCACCACAAAAAGTCTTATGAATTATTGCATTTGGCTATTTAATATGCAGGAACTTTTTCTTTTTCTGTCTACAGTACTTATATTGCAGCTATGCATGATGTCAGACTCTAAGGTGGCTGAATCCCTCATACGTGTGCTGCCTGTTGAGTACAGTATGTGTTATGCATACAGTATCAAAGCTTTAGTTATAAACATGTTTTTGATTAATGCACATTGCTGTGTGCTTTCTCGTTTGCATTATATGCTATTCAAGTTGCACATAATGTGTAAAAAGCATATCGTCACATGTGTGAAGCCTAAAGCTGTGTCTTTGTGTTTACTTACATAGTAAAGTACATTTTCAGCAGATTTTCACTTTTTGGTGCACTGTCCCTTTAAGCCTAATATTAAAAGAAAAGGTTCGATTTGATCGACATAATATTTGTGTGTCAGATGAAAGAAATGTGTGCATGCAGGTGTGGAGTAAAAGTCTTTGTGTCACTACGTGTGCATAGAGGATGCTGTACATATATTTCACCAGCAGAGAGCAGCACTGCTCTGTTCTGCAGCGTGTAAATGAGACTCTAGTCTTTGTAAGGAATGTTTTCTTCTCTTTAATCAGTCTGTTTCTTTCAAAACAACAGTTAATAAAGTGACACACGGCTGATGTACTGAGATTCCACACCTGATTGCACGCCTCATAACAGAATAATAATATTGATTGATGCTTACTGGGGGGTTTTGTGAGGTTTTCTGCTTATTGATCAGTGTTGTCTTATATTTCACAGAAATAACCATGGCTAGAGTATAATGGAAGTTCTGCTTTAATATTGAGCAGAGAATAAGAAATGGTGAACCCACGTGATTTAGTTTTATGTCTATGTGAACTGTACAATCTCCACCAATTAGAGCATGTTATCATAAGCATTTGTGTCGAAGAAGAAAATCTGCACAATCCGTTTAGCTCCAGGTTAAAATCTGTCATGATCGTTAGTGGTGTTTGTGAAGGCTTGCGTCACAGCATTGCTCAAAATTAGGGTTAGAGATTGCTACAAACCCCAACTCTATGCCCCTGTTCTGTTTGTGCTACATAAACACACACAGTAAAATAAAGCTATATTTCAATTAGGAATATTTTTAAGTCACACTTTAATAGTTACATAAAAAAAAGCAAAATATTGTACATTTCTGGAAATATTTTGGACAATATAAATAAAGTTATATTGTAAAAAAAAAAAAAATGTAATATGGTAATACCATAATAATTATAAAAATATGATAACTATATTATAATAAGATGATAATAATATATCTATTTTAGGAAATAAATAAAATAAGTGTTTACATGTATATATTTATATTAATATAATTTAATTTATATATAAATATATTTAACATATATATATATACGTTTGTGTTGATTGAAATATACATAATATATGTACACAGCACACACGCAAACAAAAATCTTTTTAGGGATAAATCGTTTAATCAATCAACGACAGCACTAATAAATAAAATAAATGAATACTTTTTTGTAGTTGTATGGGATTTAATGGTATCTCAAATAAAAATCAGTGTGAGCTTTAAAATCAACAACAATTCGAGCGTATTGTCATACGGTCGTGTGTGAGAAAATCTGCACAGCCCGTTTAGCCTCGGGTGAAAATCTGTTGAGATGTTTAGTTTTGCTTTTATTTTTAACAGTATGCTAACAGACACAGTCATGATGTAAAATGAAAAGTAATTATTAATTTGACCAGTTTAGCTGCTTCCTGATTCAGGTTGAGTCAATCCAAAGCTAACTTGTGTTAGAATTATGACCCAGATGCCTAAAAGAAGAGCAGCATATTCACACAAGGGGTCAGTACCTCCTTACCGGACCACATCCACCCTATTCCACCTATTCTAGTATTAAAAAAAATCCTGACCTCTAAGGCTTTCAAAAATATTGCTTTTATTTTTATATTGTGAACAATGATTTTATACTTCAGAGATTCGTCTACAGTTAAAAGGTCCTTGGAGACCATAATCAAGCCAAATGACTTCATTAATTAAGTTAAGTTCCAGTATATACATGATCCAAGAACAAGCATTGATTAAACACCCTGAGAATGTGTTTTAGGGTCCGTAGTATCCGCTGCGTGTGATTAATGTCTGATTTAGGAAACCCAAGTGCGCCTGCGTGCCGTGTGTGTGTGTATGTGTGTGTGCGCACTGCAGTGAGTGTGTGTTTGTGTGTTTAGTCTCTGTTTAAGACTCCTGCAGGGTAGATGGAGAGCTGCAGCTCTTTGGACACGCCCCCCTCACCTCCGATTGGCCGCAGACCGCCGCCTCCTTCCCCTCCTTCATTGGTATTCAGGTAGTACAGTCTTTGTGGAGGACAGAGGAGAGAGCGAGGGAGAGATTTACAGAGGTAAAGGCGACACGAGCACAACAAGACGGGGCGATCGGAGAGGGACTGCTGGGTCCAGGTAGGAAAGTGAGAGAAAACTGGACCGGCTGCAAGCTAAGGGTGATTTCGAGGTGGATGGAAGCGGGTGCGAGAGTGCCACAGGGGTCAGTGGGTTGTGGACGACGAGTGGGACTTTGGATTTGAACCCAGCTGGAAGCAGGCGGACCCCGGACTGACGGCTCGGCTGTCTTCCCTCACCAGAGGACGTCCTGCGGATACCCCACTGACCTTTCCTGGCGCGCGTGCGAAGGGGTCTCTCTCCCCGTCGGGGAGGCGTGCCGCGCAGACGGACGGACGGACCGCTGGCGTGTGTGTGTGTACGTGTCTCTGCGTGCCATATCCCCCTATGTCCTTCTTTTTGTGGCTGTGTGCGCACCAGGGCCCAGTATATGGATAGAAGCTCTCTGTTTCAGCTCATACAAGAGCAGGTAAGCAGCAGCAGGTTGCTATGGTTACTGCATCCTCCCGTGCATCGACGTGCATATATGTGTGTGTGTGTGTGTTTCTAGGCCGATATGGAGCGAAATGGACAGTCGGAATGAATGAGTACTGGAGGGTGTGTGTGAGTGTGTGAGAGAGGTCCTCTTGTTCAGTCAGTGGCTGTTAGTGTAGAAGTAGTACACCAGACATTAGCACTGGTGCAAAACACATGCTGATGTGGATGTATACACTTGCTGTTTTATGACCCTAAATCATATTTAAGCCCACAACTGTTCACAGATTCAGATTGGTTTTATTTTTATTTTTTAGAAAGGATGCATTTATTTGATTAAAAATGCAGTAATATTATTTCAGTTTAAGTGAATATGTTAAAGTGTAGTTTATTCCAGCATCATTACTGCAATCTTCAGTATGAAATGATCCTTCAGAAATCATTCTTATATGTCGATTTGCTGCTGAAGAAATATTTCTGATTATTATCAATAATGAAGAGAATCGTGCTGCTTCGTTTTTTTTTTGTGAAAATACAATATTTCAGGCCACTCTGGTGAATAGACAGTTCGAAAAATAGCATTTGTTTGAAATGATTAGTCTTTTGCAATATTCTAAATACACTTTTGATAAATGTATTGCATCCTTGTTGAATGAAAATATTAATATAAACATTTAATTTTATCCTCAAACTCTTAAACAGTAGTGTTTGTATTTCAGTTTCATATATTTTAACAGCTGGCAGCTTTTTGGGTGCTTATGACTGCAGTTTAATTTTAGATCAGGTTAATTCAATCCAGTTCACTTAACTTTTAATTCTGTTGCATTAAACATCAGTATTGCTTAGATCAGTTCAGCTGCTTTGGTTTGGACCGTATAAATGGTCAGATTCAGTTCAGCTTCATTGCTCATTTTAATATAGATATTTTAAATGTTTGTTTGAGTTGCTTCCCCTCTGCACCGCTGGAGGATAAAAACAGGGAAAACTCCTTCAATCGAAAATCTTGGGAACACAGTCTCAAAGAGGAGAACCAAAAATACTTGAAAGAAGTCATCACTGATCAGAAAAGAGCTGAGCACTTCTAGAGATGTAGTGTAGCGTAAGCACCAGACAGCAAGAAATACCCAAATATGTTTAGTCATGAAATGACATGTTTTGTTTATAGCACATTGTTTTTTGTTTTTTTCTTTTACAGCTGGTTTTATGTGCAAACACTGCAAAAAACGTGATTTATTTCTATCTGTAGTCTGACCTGCCAGTTTGCAGAATGCATTACTCTCTGCGAACAGAAGTAGACACAGAAGGAGGTCAGTGAGAAGTCTTCAGGAAGAGACTTTACGAGGAGGTTGAGATGGTACTTCTTGCTGAGTTCCTGGCAGCTCACATCACGAGAGTTCAAAAATTCATCAGGATTCAAACAACAGCTTGGTTTGAATGCATATGCATGAGTGTATGCTAATTAGTTTCATTCTTGAAGCAAAAGAGCTGCTCAGATATTAAATTCAGGTTGAAATGTGCTTGAACAAAGGTCACGTATCTAGTCTGCGTTTAGAAATGGTTGTATTAGTTATTCATCTGCAAGTCAGTGTTTTCGACTGAATATCTCCAAACCCAAAATAAATATTAATAATGGAGAAATAATAATAATAATCAGAATACATACACACACATGACGTCTAAATCAATTTACTTTGGACAGAAGTGTCCACTATTTAATTTATAATTAATGTTCTTATGAAGTAAACATTAAGATTAAACATAACAATATATACATATGCACACATATAATATAGCTCATATTTATAATTATATTCATATATATATGTCTGTGTGTGTGTGTGTGTGTGTGTGTGTGTTAAAATATTAAGAATATATTCAGCTTATCCATCTTTTCTCCAAGCTATAATAATAATAATCCAAATATATATGTTTTTTCTTCTGAGTGACAGAATTCATTAGTTTGCCGAAAATGTAACAACTCAAAGTTGGCCATGTCTGAAAACGTTCTAAAGATTCTAAACGCCATAGCAACCACATAGTAACACCCCAGCAACCTTAGAAATCCTGGACACGTTATATTTCCTTATAGGTTTAAAGATTACTCGTATAATAAATGCATTTTCTCATAAACCTCCAAGTGCATGTGAATTGTAAATTCATGTTGTGTTTTATAAAGCTGTTATTTAAGGATTCTGAAAGTCATATTAGGAAATGTCTGTGTGTGTGAATGTGTGTGTGTTTGATTTTGTTGCCTAATCTATGCTGATGCTGAGAGATTAGGTTGATTGATGGATAGGAAAGGCAATCATTCAGTCAGAGGGGCAGAATTGATCTGTGCCTCAGGAGATGAGGGAGACACACACATCTGAGAGTCATCAGTGGAGTGTGTGTGTGTGTGTGTTTGCGTTGGTACGGCGTGGGTGTGTTTCGTATGTTTTCACATGCGCTGTGCGTCTGATTTTGCTTGCACAGTAAATGTGTTGTCAGATGGAAGTGATGCCTGACGGTTTTCTTGTGTCGTGTGGGTGTGTGTGTGTGTGTTAGTGTACGTATGGTGTGAATGTGCTTCTGCTACTGTGTGTGTGTGTGTGTAAAGGCAAGATGCTTAACCTTTGAGTTTATTATGATTTTTTTTCTGCTGTAGGAAGCAGTGCTGAGCTCCGACTATTTCTGGCTCTAATGCACACGCACACAATTCCCACATGCGCACACACACACACACACACACACACTCAACGCTCTGTGTGATAAACTGAATTAATGGAAGACAGCTCTAAATTACAGAATTACCCAGTGTCTCTTCTCCCAGACTAGAGTTTAGTTAGTGGAGCTTGTGAAGTACAGCTTGCTTTCGCTTGTACTCGGTGTTAAAGCTTTGTCCAAATCACGGTTGTTAAAGTGAAAATATTTTCCCTACTTGAAATAAAACAAGTGTTAAAACATTTATATTTTTGTGTTTGTTTTATTTCAGCTAGTTGTCAACTTTACTCATTTTTGTTTAGTTTAACTTGAAGTACTAAAATAAGTAAAATTAAACTAAAGAAATAATTGAAACTATGTAGTAGTGCTGGGCAATGATTAATCACATCCAAAATAAAAGTTTTTGTATATAATCATGTGTGTGTATGATATATATATATATGTGTATATATATATATATATATATACAAATGTAAATATTTAATAAAAATGTATTTATGTTTATGTATTAAATATATTTATATAATATAAAACACAGTACACAAACAGTTATTAATTAAACAAATACTTTTATCTTAGATGTGAGTAATCTTAATTAATCGTTGACCATCACTACTAAATATATATATATATATATGTATATAAAACATAAAATAAATTAAAACTGAAATAAACATATAAAGAAAATGTCAAATAAAACCATAAATTACCCAGGTATGTATATAAATGATACTAGCATCTTGACTGTAACTTTTACAGAGGCAGAATTTTTGATCAGAAGATCCTGTTACATATAATGTGTGTGTGTGTGTGTGTGTGTGTGTGCAGTATTTGCTTTGGCACCAGCTGTTCGAGGAGAAAGAGGGCAGTTGATAGTAGGATTGCTGCACCATATTTAGCATTATATTTGCATAAAATAGCAGCAGTTCGTCCTCTAAGACTCTTCGTCAGTGACCAGCTGCAGTGATAGTGCACTTCCTGTCAGCACTTCAGATGTTTCTCCTGAGAACAAGACCCCATGTGTCTCCTCTACAGTTTCAGTGCAGTATATCTATACTTCTTATTAAGCAAGAATCCATTAAATTGATCAAAAGTAACGTTTATAATGTTGCACAAGAAATGATGTTCTTTCTCAACTCTCTGTTCATCAACGAATGCTGAAAAAACTCCAATCTATGAAGGTTTCCACAGACATGCTTCCACCAACGCAATACGAAAAAAGAAATAATAAAATAAAATATTAATTGAATAATAAAAATGTAGCAATAGAGATTACAAACGTAAATTATTTTACATGTAGAAAGTGGGATCAGGAAAAAATCCTAATATTATAAAATAAGATTATTTAAATAATTAATGCATTGAAAAAAAAAAGTTTCTTGAGCGTTATATGACACCGAGGTCTGAAGTAATGATGCTGAAAATTCAACTTTGGATTAAAAAGAATTAAATTACACTTTAAAATATATTCTCATAGAAAACTGTTGCAATAACATTTACAATATGCTACTGTATTTGTAATCAAATGAATGCAGTCTTTGTGAGCATAACAACCCTAAACTCAGAGTGTGTATGTGTGCGTCATGAATACCCTCATATTTCTCAGAGCACTGTAATATTTGAACTGATGCCGTGGTAACGGGCCAGTGCTGCTTTGGAAGGTTTACAGTGTAAACCTAAGATCATTAGTGATGTGAAAGCTGACATGTTTTACTACTGACACCATATCATTGCTCAGATGTTTCTGGGCTCAGCCATATGGTGTGTATTTTCAGAAACCATGGCAACAGTACGGCTCTTTTTAGCAGACTTGAGCGGCGAGCGACAGGCGGAGGGAATGGGCTCTTGTTCAGGCTCCTGTAATCAATAAACATCAGCGTATTCACACAGACTCTGGGAACTCGTAGTATTTAGGTGGAAGATCTGTGATCTGTTTTGCTGATTTGTGTTGTGAGGTGACAGAAGTAGATCAGTCGCTGGTGGTGTTCACACACACACAGACACACACACACTTGCGGTGTCAGTCTTTCTCGGGGTGACACATTGGTAATTTGTAACCATGGCGACACGGCAGCGGCTCTCCTCTGTGCTGAATCGCCTCACTAACTGATTCTTTCACTTCCATCCTTCTCTCCACATGTGTCTGCTGCTCTCATCCCTCCATCCTTCATCCTCCGCTCATTACACAGAGCCCTCGCATTCACCCGCTCGCCTTCCTCTTCCTCCTCCTCCTGTCTGTTTCTACATCATTACAGGCTAGCACGGCGTTTATTAGTTTCTATGTGTGTCTTTTTCTTTCTTGCTTTTTTCTTGTTCTCTTTTTTTCTTTTTCTCTAACTTCCCCTTCTTTCCTTCCTTTCCTTGTCTTTCCTGTCTTTTTCTTCATTCCTCCCATTTCAAGTGATTTCCCTTCCTCCTTCCTTCCTTCATTCAATCTTTCATTTCCTTTCCTCTAATTTCCCTTCCTGCCTTCCTTCCTTCTTTCTATCTGTTTTTCTCTTTCTTTCTTTTTCTTCCGTCTAATTTTCCTTTCCTTTCCTTTCCATTCCTCTCCACTCCTTTTCTTTCCTTTCCTTTCCTTTACTTCCTTATTTGAATTCCTTCTTTCGCTGTCCTGTCCTTTAATTTTTCTCTCATTTGTTCTTTTCTTTCTTTCGTTCTTTTCTTATTTCCCTCCATTCTTTCTCATCCTTTCTTCCATTTTCTTTAACTTCTGCTCATTTCCCATCCTTTTTCCCTTCCTTCAGTCCATCCAGCCATCCTTCCACCCGTTTCTTCCTTGTTTCCTTTTCTTTCCTCCCTTTCTTTTCATTTCCTTAATTGGTAATTTCCTCTCTTTTAATTTCCTCGTTCCCTCCCTTCTTTTTCCTTTACCTCTTTTTCTCATCTACCCCCTGAAATTAAAAGATAGCATTCAGAAGTAAACACAGACAGCAGAAATGACCACATGTGTGTCCTCCTGGGTTGTCTTTGCTGTTTGGATCGGTAAGGGAAGTGCTTCAGTTCAGCTTGGTGTACTATAAAAGCATCTTGTTATTCAGTTGCATAACATTCTGTAGGCTTCTCAATCACAGATCCGTGTACAGTAAAAAGATTTCCTTGCTAATCCACTGGGAGTCATTCTAGTTTACGGTCAATCATATTGTTACGTTTTAAGTGCGCACATATATATAGATGTATACACACAAGCAAATGCACAGCATGTTACATTTATTTTGTGTGTTGTGTGTAATAAACACATGCTAGTCTTGAATATGTACTGTATGTGAATGCAAATAAACTAAACACTGGCTTGTTCTCTCTTTCTGTTGGCGTTCAGCTGGACCCAGAGCAGACGGGTTTTATAGCAGTGGAAAATTTCACCAGTCTAGCCGAGCACCATGAGTTACAGCTGGACCCCAGTAAACTGGAGATGCTGCTGGCGCTGGTTCAGAGCAACGAACACGGACACGTCTGCTACCAGGAACTCATAGAACTGGTGAGCCGCGTGCATTCCACCTCCAGCGCTTTATTTATACGAGCACTGAGAAGCTCATTGCGTTTACAATTTGCCATGCTGATAAAATGAGCACTTTTGAGGAAGGTTGCACCAACTAGCCAATTAGATCTGCTTCTTATTAATGCATTTAGTAGGTGCAAACTAGCCAAGGGTTACATGACTTCAAGTGTTTTTATACCTGGATATTTTATATTGAGTAATAACCAAATATATGTGAAATTATATGAATCTGAGATGGTTTGCGTTCATTTAGAGATAAGTAATAGTCAGAGGTAGCCTGACTGCCATTAGCTCCTCAGACCCCTTGTGAGACCATATGCCGGTGCGATTGGCCTTGGGTTCCTCCTGATGCAAGACAATGCTAGACTCATGTGACTGGAGTGTGTCAGCAGTTCCTGCAAGACAAAGGCGTCGATGCTATGGACTGGCCGCCCGTTCCCCAGACCTGAATCCAACTGAGCACATCTGGGACATCATGTCTAGCCCCATCCACCAACACCAAACTGCACCACAGACTGTCCAGGAGTGAGCGGATGCTTTAGTGCAGGTCTGGGAGGAGATCCCTCAGGAGACCATCTTCCAACTCATCAGGAGCATGCCCAGGTGTTGTAGGGAGGTCATACCGGCACGTGGAGGTCACACACACACTACTGAGCCTCATTTTGACTTGTTTTAATGACATTACATCAAAGCTGGATCAGCCTGTAGTGTGTTTTCCACTTCAATTTTGAGTGTGACTCCAAATCCTGACCGCCATGGGTTAATACATTTGATTTCCTTTGATAATTTCTTTGTGATTTTTGGTTGTCAGCACATTCAACTATGTCAAGAACAAAGTATTTAATAAGAGTATTTCATTCATTCAGATCTTATTTAGGTGTTTTTTTGAGCGGTGTAATATGCTGATTTGCTGCTCAAGAAACATTCAGATTATTATCAATTTAGAGTCATTTTTAAAATCTTTGATGAATACAAAAAAAAAAAATACTGTTCTTTACAAATAGAACATTCTAGTCACTTTAAATTAATTGAATGTGTCCTTGCTAAATACAAATCTGCCCCAAAGCCTTTCAATTGTATTTTATTTTATTTTATTTTATGTGTTTGTGTTCGTGCAACCGTATGGATCCCGCGATGCACAAATACTGAGTGACATTTGATTGTCATGTTATTTCTGTGAGATCCGGAGCAGATGAATGCTGAGTGCGCGTGTGTGTGTTCATGAATGAAAAGCTTTTCCCACAGTCAGTAATAGACTGCAGGTCTCAGCTCTGTCATTTCTGAACCTCCACGTGCTTCCTTTACAAATCCAGCCGTGTTCCTCTCAGGACCTTCTTCACTCTCTCACACTTGATACGAGGGGGCCTAAGTGTTTTCACTCTGGCACAGACAATTGAATCAATTTTGCTGCAGGCTCTTTTAATACACACACACACACACACACATGACTGCGGCGCTCTGTGTTGACAGTTCTGGTGCTCTAGCTAGACTCATTCAGAGACGTGATACGAACCTTCACGTAATCACACCCTGATACACGAGCGCGGATGCTGTACGCTTTCTGTGGTTTGAATCCATGATTTAAAACCGTGTTCTGCAGGAAGAGAGACTGAGGCAGAGAGAAAGCTATGAATTTAAAAGGATTTGGGTGAAGTGTAAATCTGGGGCATGTGGGAGACGGAAGAAACAGGGAAAAAAAGATGAGAGTGTGAGAAATCCTACATACATGGGAGTAATCTGTAAGAAAGTCACAGTATTAAACCGCTCCGTGTCTCTGATTGTGTGTGTGTGTGTGTGTGTGTGTGTGTGTGATATTACTGTATGAGCACTGTTAAAGTGTATGGGCATATAACCACACATACTTTCTACATTTGCATTTAGTCATTTAGCAGACCTTTTTATCTCAGGACAGTGGAAGCATAATTCATATGAAATGTAATAATTCATGTTAAAATACTAACTAAAAGATTAACTGTTATGTGTGGTGAAAATTATGTGTTTTAAAATACAGTACATGGCATAGTCAGTTATTGGAAAATGTTTAAAGTTACTATTGTAATTAATTAATTAATTTTTGTAATAAGAAATAATAAAATATATCATTTTAAATTATATATAATAACAATATTTTAAATAAGATT
>JAUMHG010000076.1:15337820-15351067 GCA_032359395.1 Enteromius anoplus
TGCGCCACTGAATCACCGCGAAACTCAACGCGCAGCTTCTCAGTGATCTACGGCTCTGTGTATAAGCTGGCGTTCCTTATAAAAACAGCTGACGGAGTTTTCCCGCTAATCAGAGAACCGTCTTTACTGATGAGATGCGCATAAAATACCGTGCGATATATATCGCCCAGCCATAGTTTAATTACATTTTTGTTGGTGTATTAACATTACTCATCATTTAATGATACATATTTTGGTTATGAATAGAATTGGTTATGAAATATAGATGTGGGTAAAGAAATGTGTTAAAAAATTACTTTAAAATAATTTTAATTGTTGTTTTCCCCTAAAAAATGTAACAAGTTTTCTGTTTAAATTAATTAAATTTTTGTTTTTGTTTTTCGGAGGCAAAAATAAATGTCACACACTTTCCCCTGATTTATTAAATATAGCCACTAAAATGTCATTCACTGTAACAATCTTGTCGGGTATATTTACAACAAAAATCAATTTATTTAATTAATTTAAAAGATGAATTACATTCACCACAAACACTAATTAGCTGTAAGTTTTCAATTTGCCACTATCCTAGGTTTTCCCCATTTGTAAGTAATTTATTTTACTCATTTAAAAACACAATGAAATTTAATATGCTTCCTTATTCTTTTATATATTTTAATATGCACAAGTCAGAATAAGCATGTTGTTTGAATCTTTACAGAAATATTGTGTTGACAATCTAACATTATTTCATGCAAATTCTGACATTTTATTCTCGAAAAACATATTTGAAACCTTAAAAGTAGACACTTTACTTACATTTAAATAGTTTTTTTTTTTTTTTGTGAATTTCTTTTGATGCGAACATCTTTACATCTTTAACCCATTTATGTGTGACCCTGGACCACAAAACCGGTCATAAGGGTACATTTTTTAAAAATTGAGATTTAGAAATCACATGAAAGCTGAATAAATAAGTTTTCTATTGATGTCTGTTTTTTTTCCGAGATTAAAAATCTGGAACCTGAGGGTGCAAAAAAATCTAAATATTGAGAAAATCACTTTTAAAGTCATCCAAATGATGTCCTTAGCAATGCATATTACTAATCAAAAATAAAATTTTGATATATTTACGGTAGGAAATTTACAAAACATCTTCATGGAACCTGATCTTTACCTCATATCCGAATGATTTTTGGCATAAAAGAAATAATTGTGACCCATGCGATGTATCGTTGTGCTATTGCTACAAATATACCTGTGCTACATGCTTATGTGCTCCAGGGTCACATGTATGTTAAATCACACAACTTCTCACTGTATTAACAGCTAATGTGATGTACGTTTCTCTCTCAGATGAACAGTAAACGTTCCAGTAGTTTTCGCCGAGCCATCGCAAATGGGCGTCGCACCCTGCAGCGCGAGATCCTATTGGATGAGACGGGTCTTGGTGTGTACAAGCGCTTTGTGCGCTACGTGGCCTATGAGATTCTGCCGTGCGAGACGGACCGCCGATGGTACTTCCATCAGAGCAGACTCTGTCCTCCTCCTGTGTTCATGGCCGTCATTACCATTGTACAGGTACACCTCGCTGAGCTCTTCTTGCCAACTCACCTTTGTTTATACAGCGCTTTTAACCATACAGATTGTGTCAAAGCACTGAACAGTATCAAGCCTTTTTATGAGATAATAAAGTGATATTTAAATGCATTTAATGTGAGTAGTCTGCTGTGTCATTAGAAAGATTCCATTGATTTACATTACAAGCTAATATTTCATTGCGCCTTCACCGAATTGCATATTTATTCTCATAAATTGCATTTAAACTCGGTATTTTCACTGTATCAACTATATGAGGCATAAAAGTGTATATTTGTTCCAGATCATAGTGTTTATGTGCTACGGCGTGATGCTCAATAAATGGGTGTTGCAAACCTACCAGCCAGACTTCATGAAGAGTCCGCTGGTGTATCATCCCGGACACCGCGCACAAATCTGGAGGTTCTTCAGCTATATGTTCATGCACGTTGGGTAAGAACTTTGCACCTTGTTTAAATCTCTATCTATAAATAAACAAGCGTCAGCAGTTTTAATTATGCAACTAGCTACTGTCCTTCAAACAAACAGTGTATGTCACGATAGCAACTTTTTGTTGTGCGATATATCGCCCCATAAATAATTGCGGAATGCAATTTTTTTTATGTAAATATAACGGGCAATATATTGCACCGCCAAAAATGATTGAGGTCATGTACATAAATTGTGCGATAAAACGATATATAATTATTGCGACAGGCCTATTTACAAAGCGAACATATTTCTTCATGCATGTTTCTGCTCTTATTGTGCACGATTTGTTTATTTAAAAGAAAAAGGTTTGTTTTTGTCGCCTTTTATAAAAATTCAATAAACACTCCATCTCTGAAATGACTTTGCTTATCAAAGGATGTCAGCAAAACCATTTTTCTGCTTCAATCATCTGTCATATTGAGATGTTTTTCAATGTGCGATCAATTCCTAATAGAGAGAATTAAGCGTCGCCCGCATTTTTCTGAGAAATTCATCACATTACAAAACCACAATGGGTTGTGAGCGACCATTTCGCAGTCAATTAAATGCACATTAATGCAGGCAAAATATTATAGAGCAGTAAAGGAATAGTTTCTTTGTTCTGCCCGAACACAGAGGAAGATAACCAGGCTGTTTTGGACGCCAATGGAAGCCAACGGTGACCCAAAACTGCCTGGTTACAAACTTTCTTCAAAATATCTTCCAGAGCAAAGAAATTAATACAGGTTGGGAGCAACTTGAGGCTGAGTAAATGATGACAGAATTTTCATTTTTGGGTGCACTGTTACTTTAAACAGATTTCAGGACAAACCTCACTTTTTAATGAAGAATGCTGATACTTTGTAACAGATGGATATTACTCCACAGGTTTAATCCGTCTGGGATTCCACAGGGCCTTTATGTGTTTTGTAAGCGATTGAGCGAGAGATGAGATGAGAGACAAAAGTTTTGACTTCGACTTCTAAGGCTGATGAGGATTTCATAATGTTCCTTTGTCTAAAAAATTAGACTTGTAGTCGGAGCTGATGTTTTACATTCTGTGTGTGTGTGTGCAGGTTAGAGCAGTTGGGTTTCAATGCTCTTCTCCAGCTGATGATTGGAGTACCTCTGGAGATGGTTCATGGGATCCTGAGGATCAGTCTGCTGTATATGGCAGGAGTCGTCGCTGGTGAGTTAGTGTGTGTGTGTCCGCATACGTCTTGCTGTCCTTGCACTCTGACAGGTTCACCAGGAGAATGTGCTCATATTTATGATGGACATGTCACCTGTGGCCAATGACCTAATCAATAATCTCTGAATTATTCACACACACACACACACACTCTCTCTCTCTCTCTCTCTATCGTTACATACACACCAAAGCAGCAAATACACCGCCTCTGGAGACTGTGTGTAGTGTACTAGAATATATTTACATTTTAATGCTAGCTATGTTCAGAGATATATATTGTCTTCTATCAGGGCTATTTCATTTCTTAAGAGCTTCACTCCAATCCTAATTAATCAAAGCCGAAACAGCTAATCAAGGTCTTTAGGGCAAGTGTATTTAATTTTATATATAATTTCAGAAATTTAATTTGAAATACATTTTGTCATTTACATAGTACATACATGTAGTTTTTTTCCCCCTAGTAATATTAAAAAATATATATTTTAAATGTTTAAAGTAAAATTCTTATTTGATTCAAAATAGTTTGTTATTAAATAACTGTAACAAATTTATTTATTTCAGTTTGTTATTTTGGTGTGTGTGTGTGTGAGGATATATTAGGGCTGCACGATCCTGGTTAAATTCAGAATCACAATTTTTATTATTTTTATTAATTAATTAATTTATTTATTTTGTCAGAGTATCTGTGAAAATGCTAATTGATCATTATTAAATTAAATAAAAAAAACTAAATTATAAATTCAATAAAATTCTACTAAAAATAAAAGGAATACATTTTTTAAATTAATTAATTAATTTGAAAAAATCAATTTGAAAAAATAAACATTTTGTATGGAGTGAGTGTGCATGTTTCAGTCTGTGTATGTTTGTGTCAAATAGGAGATATATATATTATATAAAGTGCTTTTAAACTTGAACTGCTGAATTCAAAGCCTAATCAAACACACTTGTCTGTGATTATTGAATAATCCTGAAGACCTTGATTAGCTGGTTCAGGTCTGTTTAATTAGACTTCATGCAAAACCCTGCAGGACGTGGCCCTCTAGTCCAGGAACAGAATCAAATAGCCATGACGTAACACAATACAACTCAACTATTGCAAATGACAATTTAGAGAAATATGCAGAAATTAAATGAACACTTATGTTGCAGTATGCAGTACATTTTTAAGTAAATATGATAAAACACGTCGGCTTTTTGACATCTATGAAGGAAAGTGTCCATGCTGAAGGCACAGAACATGAGATGGAAATTAAAGGAAAGAGAGAATAGAGATAAGAGAAAAGTGAGCAGAGTCACAGACACTATATGTGAGAAAGAGATGAAAAGACAAGGAAAACTAGAGAAATAGAGTGAGAGCGTGGAGGATATGCGAGAAGAAAGAGTAATGAGGAAATATAACATAAAAAAGAGCAGAATGATGAAGATGGTGATGGAGTAAGAGTGCTGAGCGCAGCACTGTATATAGACGATCTATCACACACACACAGAGGATATGCCAATATTCAATTATCTGACCTGCTTCTGCTGTATTTTGCATGCATGTTTGCTTTCCTGTGAGATTCTATTTTAGAGAACAGAATTAGCTTTGCTCAATGTGTTTTGTGCTGATGAGAGTTTCTCTGTTTTGTATTCAATTAAAGTCAAGTCCAGTTGGGAGTGGCCACCTAACGACCATCTACAACACCCTACTAACCACTCAGAACAGCCTGGCATCCTGTTTTGCACAGACAAATAACACTAGGTTGAAATGAAATGTCAAAAAGGAGATTCTGTTGTACACGTTTAGATTGCAGCACAGAGCAGCTCTGTATTCTATCACCACACGACAGCTATTAATTACCTTTATTATATTCATTAAATGGGTCCACAGTAATGACAGGCAGTAGTGCAGAGATACAGGTCAGGAGGGGTTTATATGCATATATATATTACACATGCCAATATAATGTGTTCATACTTAGTATTATACAAAAATAACACCGTAAAGATTAAAGCGTGCCTCTTGCATGCATGTCAATTCTGCAATTTTTTTATTTTTATTAAATCTATTAAATTAAATACATTTGATGACACATACATTTGAGTAAAATGAAAACACCTTTTTGTTATCATAACATCCGTCATGATTAATTAATGAACTACTTCTATGAATATATTCAATAAAGTTAATGAAAATTTAATAAAATGAATAAATTAAATACAATTTAATGTGATTAATTGCAGCAGCACTAATATATATATATATATATATATAGTTAACAAAATTAATGAAATCCTTATAAAAACCAACTCTAATTAAACACAGCCAAAACATCTAATCAAGGTCTTTAGGGCAAGTGTATTTTATATATATATATATATATAAATAATTTTAATAAATAAATAAAATAAATAATAAAGTTATTAAATAATTGTAACAAATCCATTTATTTCAGTTATTTTGATGTGTGTGTGTGTGTGTGAGGATATATTTAGAGATTGTAATTATATAATATATTAAAAAAGAAAAACTTATTTTGAATGCGATTAATTGCGACAGCACTAATATAAATATATATATATATATAAATACATACATGTACATATGTATATTATTAATACAATTACTGAAAACCTTACATTTAGGCATATAAAGACATAAGGCCTATAAGACACTCTCTATTAAGCTTCAAATAATCTGAAAGAGGCATGCATCAATGGTGTTCAATGTCATTATGAGATAATTATATTATGTTAAAATTTGCCTATCAATTTTCTCTATTGGGCAATTTCATTTAACCGAGGAAGTCTGAAATCAGCAAATGCACAGGGTTTTAATGCTGCACGAAGGTCTTCACAGAATGAGAGTCGGAGGAAACAATTTATCACACGGTAGAATTTCAAATGTTTCAATTCCCACAAAGTCAGTGCTTGTGGGCGGGGCTTTGTCGCATGATTCGTAGAGGATATGCAGGACAAAATGTATCAAATAATCCCACTGCCTGTCTAACGGCGTGTCT
Organism: Enteromius anoplus; assembly: GCA_032359395.1. Classification (NCBI taxonomy): domain Eukaryota; kingdom Metazoa; phylum Chordata; class Actinopteri; order Cypriniformes; family Cyprinidae; genus Enteromius; species Enteromius anoplus. The sequence continues at coordinate 15,344,043 of JAUMHG010000076.1, forward strand.
CCTCAGGTTCGCTGACGGTGTCCATCACGGATATGCGCGCTCCGGTGGTGGGCGGGTCCGGCGGGGTCTATGCACTCTGCTCTGCACATCTCGCCAACGTTGTCATGGTAACCAAAAACTAACTGCTGCCATGGCGACTCATGTCAGAATGAATGAAAAGGGGAAATCAGGCAGAGGAATAGAGAAATGTGGAGGGATAAACCCCCGCATGCTTTATATTGCGGCTTCCCTAAGGATCAAAGCGTCTGTAATCAGTCGCACGCAGACAGACAGACACAAACAGGCCTCGGAGAGTCAGAAAGTCTCTTCGGAGTCTGCTGTGTGCTGATGGATGCGTCTCAACTCCTCCTCTTCCCTGTTTAAGGGCCTTTCGGTTTTTGTTTGTGGAATTTGAGGAATGTTCTGGATTAGGTACGGGTTGAACTCTAAGATGTCATCAGTGAGAAAAAAAACTCCACTTTTAAAGAGATGCAGTTCCACCTCTAGAAGGGGATTTAGAAACTTTACAGCTCAAATAACACTTTTTTATGCATAGGAATTAATATAAGAATTAATGTAAGTCCTGTCTTAAGACTGGATATTCTATTTTACCCCCCAAAAAAATTATAAAAGTAAAATAGATTGCAAATATCAGTCAGTGTTAATTTGCATTATTTTATTAATATTTATTAGAATTTTGAGTTTTTTTTGTTTTTTTTTTTCGTTTTAATTTTGGTTTGTCTTAGTAATTTTATAATGCAATGTTTGTATTACATTTAGTTATATTTCTAATTAGCTTTAATTTATATTTATTTTGATTTGAGTAAGTTCAGCACTTCACCCTGAACTAACTTTTAGATCTAAGTGTAAGTTTCATTTAATATATATTTTTTTATTTTTAGATAACTTCGTATTAGTTAAATTTTTTTATATTAACAATATCAACACTGATGGCATTTCACTTAAGCTTTGCATTTTAAATCCCCAGAAAGAAGTCTCTCTTAAGACCTTTTTTAAACATTTTTACTTCAAGGTCAAAAAACTAAATGCACGCATGGAGGCATAGTGTACAGTAAGATCAATAAGATGTATTTACAAAATAGATTCATTATGCTGACTTTGTGAAAGTCTTCGTAATGCCTTTTAACATGCATATGTTTGCGTTTCAGAACTGGGCTGGTATGAAGTGTCCATACAAACTGCTGCGGATGATTCTTGCACTTGTTTGCAGTAAGTAACCTTTTTATTTGCTATATTCAGAATGCAAGACTAGAATACAGTAGAGTGTATACTAGATACTGCTTTTTAAAAATAGTCATTCAAACGATTGTATGCTACATTATTAAGATGGCATTGGATTTTAAACTGACCTAAATAAATGTTAAAAATGTTCCTATGTATGGACGGTTTCAACGACAACAACATAAACAAGCCCTAACTTAACTTCCGGTAAACATCCAAACAGCATCAATAACAACAGTCAAAAAGTCCTTCTAGAGTAGATCTTTTTTTTTTTATAACAAGCTAAATATGTTCGCTGCGTAAATCAGACGGATTTAAAAAAAATGCAAACTCATTCTCTGCCAGCAGGAGGTGCTTTAAGCAGGAGAAACGTCCCCGGTAACGGCTGTAGACAAAGCAGCTCTGAGCTTACAAACGCTGGCATTTACTAAAGACAGTCTTTCTTCAGAAACACAGTGAGATAAAACAATATCCTGATAAACAAACACAGATCGGAAGTTAACTTAGGTCCAATGAAACCGTCTTTAGAACACAAATTAAGATATTTTTGATGAAATCTGAGAGCAATCTGAAGCTCCATAGACAGCAACACAACTTAAATGATCCCAGATCCAGAAACATATTAAACACAAATAAAAATAGAACACATTGCATCTTTAGCAATGCACTTTTCATACACGCAAAAACGTAATGTTAGTGCTATTCCAAACATCTCTTTCTCCGTCTTTGGCAGTGAGTTCGGAGGTGGGCCGTGCGGTTTGGCTGCGTTTCTCTCCGCCCCTCCCCTCCTCCGGACCGCAGCCCAGTTTCATGGCTCATCTGTCGGGCGCAGTGGTGGGCATCAGCATGGGGCTGCTGATCTTGCGGAGCTATGAGGAATCTCTGCATAAACAGTGCTCCTGGTGGGTCCTCATCTTCTCCTTCATCACCTTCCTCCTCTTCGCCATCTTCTGGAACATTTTCGCTTACGAGCTGCTCGGGGTACAGATCCCGCCCCCTCCATGATGACAGGCCCCCCACTGAAAAGCCACGCCCCCAAACCCCACCCCCTGTCCGGCCTCAATCTGCTCTGCTCGACCAGCAGCGGAGACACGGACGTAAAAACCGGAAAGCAAGGATTTCAGCGGTGTGAAACGCAAACGCATACTCACATTTCACACAGAAGCAGCGAACACAAACGGCGTGGTATTTTTAATGAACACTCGGAGGCAGCTCAAGGGTTCGGCGAGCTTATTCGAACAGGCCGTCAGTACATCGTACACTAGAAACACACACACACACACATATATCAGATTTGTTGTGTATTTCAGCCCGAGGCTCGTTCATGATGCCTTTCTGTATTGTTTTGATTTGACTGCCTCATCTACGCCTGTTATGCATTACAGATAGCAACCGTAGTAGATGAAACGCGCAGGAACCTCGCTTACTAAAAACAAAGCCTTATACTTCAAGATACGGCAAAGTCCTCTATGAGGTAGGGGGTCAAGTCATTCGATGCTGTTTGTTTTTGGATAATTACGGATTGGATTCAGTGAAACAAGGTAAAACTTGTTTCAAAGGGTAAAAAGTATGTTTCTGGAGCTGTTTTCCTCAGCTTCAAATGGTCAGAAACAGAAACATTGGCTCTGTTCCAAATCATAGTGGGCTTTCTCTGTAGGCAGCATGTAATAGGTGTTGCCTTTTTTACCAGATAAAAACACAGAATTTTCCAAAACGGCAATTCCAGAATGCATTGCAATAAGCTCCAAAAATTTAAAATAAAAATGTTTACAAATATGCACCGTTCAAAAGTACGCTTTTTTAAAATGCTTTTTAAAAGAAGTCTCTTATTCTCATAAAGGCTGCATGTATTTCAGGAAAAAATACAGTAAAAAAAATAATATTATTACAGTTAAAAAAACAACAACACTTTTCTATTTGAATATTTTTTTAAATGGAATTTATTTAAGTGATGCAATGCTGAATTTTCAGCATCATAATTCCTCACGATCCTTCAGAAATCATTCTAATATGTGACCCAGGACCACAAAACCAGTCATAAGGGTCAATTTTTAAAAATGTATATTTTATCATCTGAAAGCTAAATAAAATAAGCCTTCTATTGACGTATGGTTTGTTAGGATATAACAATATTTAACCATGATTCAGGTATTTCGAAAATAAAATATAGTTGTCGGAATGAAGCTCTTAGCGATGCATATTACTAATAAAAATGTACGTTTTGATATATTTACGGTAGGACGTTCACAAAATATGTTCATGGAACATGATCTTTACTTAATATCCTAATGATTTTTGGCATAAAAGAAAAATCGATCATTTTGACCCATACAATGTGTTTTGGCTATAGCTACAAATATACTCCAGCGACTTGAGGTTTTGTGCTCCAGGGTCACATAAGCTGATTTTCTGCAAGAACAACATTTCTGTTTATTATCGATTCTGATGCCCAAATATTTGTTTATTATATTTATTAATAGAAAAGTAAAAAACTGCATTTATTCAACTTTTTAAAAGTTTTTACTGTCATTTTACATCAACCTAATACATCCTTGCTGAGTACCATAAATTTGAACCCCATTTAAACACGGACTACCTAATATTTGTATGCTCAATAGAGTATTGTTGTGTGAGCACTTTTTGTAGAGCGTTTCAAATCAGGTTCCATTTCCATTATGATGCGGCTTTAGAAGGGAGCTCACTTGGTTTGGAACAGACTGAATATCTGACCCTTCATCTCGACCTTTTTAAAAAAACGTTTCCAGCGAACACACAAACACAAGGGAGAGAGTGAGGAGTTTACAAGCCACACACTAATCATTACTTCAGTATTGCCGCGCAGAATGCAGTTGTTATGGTAACTGCCGTAACTTGATTAAAGATGCTTTCGACATGGAAACGAGTGTCACGACCACCAATACCAAATGTGTTTCAACTCCAGTCACGGGGAATTTTCAGTGAAGGCTGTCCTAACATGAAAGCGATCATGACTGGACTTATGTGAAAAACACAACTCAAAATCTTCCAGACAAGACTGCAGAAGATGAGTATTTCATGACCCTTAACTCTAACACAAAGCAATTATTACGAAATTCAGTAGTGCCAAGTTATCATTCGCTAAGCTGCTAAAAGATAATTAAAGGGAATTAATTGAATTGCTAAAGGAAAGATGTGTATAAGATTGCTGTTCTGAGTTGATTTCTTTTCATTTTCGAAAAGCCTGGACCGTGTGTCAGTTTAATGTTGTGGATTTTTATGCCATAGTCCTACATTTATATATTTATTCAGAGTGGCTATCAGTGTTGGATTTTCTTAAACTGAGAGATGTGATGATTATGATGATGATGATGATGCTTAACCCTAAATGAAATGCATTGACACCCACAGAAAGGGCTGGAAGCAAAGAAAAGTATACTTACAATGCACATATTTAATGAATAATTTCAGCTGTGCCCAAAGGTCACACTTATGTAACAAGACACATTAATGCTTTCTAGGGAACAAGGAAGTTATTTGAATATTTTAAAGTCAGCATGCATGAAACAGCACTCGAAACCCATTTTACTGCCCTAATGTGACACATTTCACAGGATATTTGAGTGAATTGGCAAAAAACAACAACAAAATGAAGCTCGTGCGAGTACTTTTCAATAGCAATGAAGTAAATAATGTCACGTTTTGGTTTCAGGTTGACTTTAAAATGTTCTGATCCAGCATCCAAAACAGTGGGATTTATAGAGTTCCTGTAATATGTAGCTGGCTGGCACTTTTAGACAGGTGAAAAATGAAACTCTGATTAATATTTATCAGACACGCGTATAAACAGTGAGAAACAGAGAGAGAGAGAGAGAAATGTTATAAAAAGCTAAAAACTGTATTAGGATGTGATGGAAGAAAATGAGGTGAGAAAGACGGGACAAATAGCTGATAAAATGAAGGGAAATGGAGAGAGAGCAGTGGAGGATGGATGCATTATTTTTTTGAACACTCATCAAATGGATGCTGGAAGTGTGTGTGTGTGTGTGAAACATGCTTTAATGTGTTGGTTTTCAGACTGTTAGAAGCACACGTACTGTAGTTTGTGTGTGTATTTTAGCGGTACGTGAGCGTGGGAAACACTGAACCTCCGTCTAATACAGTTGGGTTGTGTTTGGAGTGGAGTACTAGCATACCGCATGCTTTGCTGTGTATACTGAATACTGCCTAATATATATTTTTAAATATAATGTAAAAGTGCATTTTGCAATTCTAAATGTTTCTAACAGTAATATGCAAGATGATCATGTGACGCCGCTGATTAATTCAGTGAATGGCGAGTATGTTATGTTCGAAATAGTTCTTTCAATTTGAATCAAATTTTGAAAATAAAAATTTAAATATTACGTAAAAATGAAATAATGTAGCATTCAAAAAAGACAAGGTAAATATTAAAAGTTGATCATGTGGTTTATTTATTTCTTGAACTGTTATTTTAGTATATACACTGCCTGTTAATATTTTGAAATAGCTTTTATTTTTATATTTGAAATAAACTTTTGTTTTCAGTTTAAACTTTAATCATCAAATACTTTATCTTGAGTCATCTTATGTATTTTCTCATGTTTATTATAATATATTTTAAAGTTTTGCCAGTGTCATTTTAATTCCTCAACATGTTTTTTTTTTGTTACTTACCAAGGCAACATTTTGAAAGTTTCATATATTTTACAGTAATTATTATTTTATTTTATATTATATGTTTTTCTTTTTTATATTTAAATATATTTATTTAATCGTTTTTTCATCTAATATTTAAATGTTTTTATATCAACTTTATTTAAATTTGCAAAAACTAATTTTTCAACTCTGTTTCAGAGTTCAAGGTCGAGCACATTGCATCGTGGGATCCTTTTTTTTAATTTATTTTTGTTTTTCCGTAGTGTACTCTATTGTATGCTGCACATTTTGGCAAATGTTACTGATAAATCATCTAAGTATGCCATTTATACTAAACATTTGCCAGTAATGTGCCTGCATGCATACTGCAAAACCAGTATGGTAGTATGCCACTCTAAACATAACCTGGTTGAACAAGTGTACTCGGTCAGTCCACTTAAAACTGGGAACAAACTTATTTACCAAGGACCCTACCCCTTAATCCCACCCACATTATGTCCCAGCCAATAGCTGCTCTCCAATCTCATGCTTAACATCAGTAGCTGGCCAATCAGCGCAGATGGCGGTGTCGTGCGATTATTTTCTCCATGATGTTGTAGGTGTAGGTCGCAAGAGTGTTGCTTTGAGTTCCAGTGAGATCCTCTGTCGCCGCCACAATTGTAGTCCTACTGAGAAACGTAGTCCATTTACAGATTTCAAAATGGTGCCAAAAGACGAGAAATGACGACTCGTTGAAGTAAAAGATTGTTTACAAAAAAAAGCTAAAACTGAAAATATAATATAATGCATATAGTTTTCTCTTGATCAGATGATGATAAAAAAAAAGATGTAAATATTGATAGTTTCTATCAAATTCTTTATCATTTCATGATGTATTGTACTTCTGAAATATTGGGACCTAAGGCAATTTTGTTTTTGTAGTTTTATTTTGTATGGTTTTGTGTTTGCTTTCATTTCTCAGCTGTATGAAATAAAGAGCATACTGTGAGGAGATGTGTGAGTGTTTGTCAGTTCCACCGATGGGGTAAGAAATAGAGGATGGATACCCGACGGGCCGGGCCGGGTTCGAACTAGGGTTGCCACTTTCTACAAGTCAAAATAAGGGACACCCATGCACGAAAAGTCGCTAGGTGTCGCTGGTGACGTCA
>JAUMHG010000076.1:15363643-15404296 GCA_032359395.1 Enteromius anoplus
TATACCCAGCACACATACTACATATTATGTGAACAAAGACTTGCAATTAATCGTTTGACAGGGCTAAGTTAAATGTATTTCAATAACACTTATGCAACACATACATTTTTATATTTATGTACTCCAAAATGTCCTGCAATTGTACTTTTAGAATACTAAACTGGTATAATTAAAATCATCTGAATTGAACTATTTTGACATTTAATGCACTTTAATTATGCTGAAGTACAATTAAATGTATACTTAGTATATGCTAGAGTGGAGCTATTGCAAGTATACTTAAGGTACACTTTAAATATTTTGCATTTTAAGTCTGATATTATTCAAATATCATACATACAGTCCACATCAAAATAAAAGTAAAACACATTTTAGACTAAATATTACAAACGTGCATTGTGCACATTCATACACCAAGTCACTTTTCATTCAAATTTTTAGATTAACTTAGTGAAAAATTTTAATAGATCTGAACTATACTTAGTATCAAATAAATGCATTTTCAATAAATAGCTTTTTCACTAGGGACTACTACTATAAAAAAGTGAAATGAAGTGACTGTGGTCTCCCCAGCAGAGGAACCCGAGTACCTGCTCCCTCAGGAGGCCTTCCCGTTACGGCACGAGATCATGGACCATCCCTCGGCCCCGGAGCCGGTGCAGGAGAAGCCCGAGTCGCCCCACGTCAGCGGGAGCGAAGCCGAGAGCACGTGTCTGACTCCCATGGAGTCCTTCAGTCTCATTTCTGTCTCTCAGCTGCTCTTCTCGCCTCATCTGCCGCCCAAGTTCTTCTGCCCCATCGTGAAGGAGATGCTGTGCTACTACGCCGAGCAGGGCGACGTGCAGATGGCCGTGTCTGTGCTGATCGTACTGGGCGACCGCATCCGTAAGGAGATCGACGAGCTCACACAGGTGAGGAAAACCCACTGCCTTTGACATTGATGTGATTAATTTTGCCAGCCCTACATATTAGTACTCCTCTGATGTCCGGTGTTCTCTTTATTATCGTCTGACATTATCCTGTGTATTATTGTTTGATGTTATCTTCACATATTGGATGTTGTAAGTGTCCTTGAGCTCTGGAAGAGTGCTATATATAGATAAAATGTACGAGTGTTTGTGTTTCAGGAGCACTGGTACATGTCCTACATCGACCTGCTGCAGCGCTTCGAGCTGTGGAACGTCAGCAACGAGGTGATCAAACTGAGCACGTGCGGCGCCATCATGTGTCTGAATCAAGCTTCCACCACCCTACACATCAACTGCAGCAACTGCAAGCGACCAATGAGCAACAAGGGCTGGATTTGTGACCGGTGAGTGCTCCAATCCTTGACTTTTATCTGGATTTTCTCCTTTGTCAAGTTAAAAATCCACTAAGCTGTAAGTATCAGTGCTTCATCTAATGTGTTAAAAAAATGTGTTTAAAGCTTATTTAAAAATATTTGTTTTCTCTTTTATGGAAATTTTTACGTACAGGCCTTTATGAACAACTAAAATGATTATACATTATTATAAAATTGATCCTTTATTCGTTATAATTTATATAAAAACATAATTTGGATAAAAACATACTCTACACAATATATATATATAGAGAGAGAGAGTGAGAGAGAGAGAGATATACACACACACAATTTGGGTCCAACAATTATATGTATTATTAAATTTTATAATAAAAATAATACATTTATGTTCTATTAAATCACATATTAATTAATTTCATTTATTGTAAATTAAAATATTTTAAATATAACATTTTAGAGAATTTTACACAATTAGTGGCCAATTATAAATAAGTAAAATTAATATATTAAGTTTTATTTTACCGTTTGGGTCTGCTTGATAAGTTAATAAAATATTTTATATATATACATATACGCGTTTCTATAAATAATTATTTATTATATATATATATATATTTTTTTTTACAATTTACTATTATTTCACTAATTAGCGTATTTGATTTAAATTATTATAAATTAAATAAATCACACTAAAATATCATTTGGAAAAATGTCTAAGATATTAAAGAATTTCACACACTTTAGGTCGACTTTATAAATAAATAAAATGAAACAATTTCATTTTTAATTATAATTATAAATATTTTATTGTAATATATAAAATAAAGTATAATAAATTTATTGCATTATTTATTGATTACACTTGATTTAATATTATATCACTTAACTAATTTGAAAAATTATATATATATATATATATATATTATGAATAAATTAAAATCTTATCATTTGGTAAAAAAATGTAATTGGGTATTTTGTGTGTATTTGACCTCTTCACAGGTGCCATCAGTGTGCGAGCGTGTGTGCCGTATGTCATCACGTGGTCAAAGGCTTGTTTGTGTGGTGTCAGGGCTGCAGTCACGGAGGACACCTGGAGCATGTGATGGAGTGGCTGAGACAGTCCAAACACTGTCCAGCCGGCTGCGGACACCTGTGTGAATATACCTGACACACACACACATTGGCAGAGGAGTGATCAGGCTGCTACTTATAAAGAGAATTACACAACATGACTAATGAGTAGATGATAATCAAACACAAAGGGAATCTGTACACAATCAAATGTGTGCTAAAAACAATCAGCCAACACTTTTAAGTTTTTGAAGATTTTGTTTTATACAAACTGTCGAATGTACATAAGAGATGCACTTGCTTTGGGAATGTGATTCATTCACTTTAAAGATGTCCTTGAAAAGTGTGTAAGTGAAGAACACACTGCATTGAAATCGGATTGATTTAAAATCAAACGCTGGGGTTTGCCAATAAAGCCAGTTTTACTAATCATCTCTGTGGGTTTGTGTACATGATGACAGAAACGGATTAAAAGTGACTTTTTGGGTCAGAATTTGATCAAAATGTAAGCGGATTATATAAAATAAGAAGAATTACTGTTTATTTATTTATTTTGTGTGTCATTTGCCAGTATTCTAAATAAAAGATACATGCAAGAAATATTTAGAACAAAGGTTTGAGATGGCAATACCCCAAACATCATGTTGATTCTCTGCACCTGTGTGAACCTGATGAGAACTGACTGAAGAGTGGCCACAGGATTATCTCTAGCGCCTCAGGTGAGTGTCCCCTATGTGTTCTTCCAAAAGGTTATATTTAAATATAGTTTTGAAGTCGCACTGATGGTATACTTATAATCAGTGTTGGGGGGTAACGCATAACAAGTACTACTGTTATGCAATAACTGTTAGGAGAAATCAGAAATACAGAGCATTGTGAGCGGTGTGTGAACACAGTGTAGTTCTAGACTAAATGTGAATGTGCATTCATTCATCTCACTCCCAGGAAACAGATTTAGTATTCATCAAAATTAATTAAAATAAACTCAGAATATGACTCAAACCTGCAAAAATTAAATCACACAATTGTATCTTATCTCATTTTAGTTACCAGTTTCTTTGCTTCTGACCTTTTAATGATACAGTTCAACCATACTTACAAACAACAATGACTGCTTCATTGTTGTTGTTTTTTATTGCTGTGGAGTATTGAACTTTCTCCTGTATTCTACTTGACAGATGTGACTTTTTCTTCAGCCTGGGGTTTATTCGTGACACTTTGTGGTGTGCTTTTACATTTGCTATACATAGGACTTCTTATATTAAAAACAAACACTCAAGCTCTGCCCATATTTAAAAAGAAACGTGGCGCATTACGTTCCATAAAAAGTAACCAAGTAACGTAATTAGTAACTTTTTTAGGCACTAACACAATATTGTAATGCATTACTTTAAAAAGCAACTTTCCCCAACACTGATTATAAGTCGTTTGGGTTCCGTTTATTGCCCGCAAACATGTTTTATTTACATTTTGTGAGCGGGTACGATAAGAGCAGATTGCTTTACGGCAGTAGCAAACGCGCTACGGCAATATTTACGACAGAGGGCTCCAAAGTCGCAAAAAAAAAACACAAAACTTGCGTTGCATACATTTGCTTTGAATGTTTTATTTAGACCTTAAAAGATTCGATTCTTGTACCTTTATGTGACATTATTACAAAAATGACTTTTCATAATTGACAGACAAGCTGATTAACAATTAAAAAACCTTTAAAATTGATAGAGTAAAAACAACAACAAACATTTAAAAATAATAAACTGACAGTAGCTCCAACATTATGATCATAAACCTGGACGTTATGTCTTAATCATGATTTGTTTTGCATATATGCCCAGCTTTGGCCACAGTTTTCCTTATAGTCATACCAATACAGCTATTTGAAGGGACTGAATATGGTAACAGCGATTTTGACAAATGAACAGGTGTATTTATAACATACACAGTATTTAATTAAAGATGATTAGATTAACAATGGAGAGTAAAGATCATCTGAGGTTTGATTTAAGCATTAACTGCTTCATTATTCAGGCTTTAAATAGGCTTATTTTAAGAGGTCTGATTTGTTGTACAGCAATAAACAGCATGTCCGCTGGCGTTATCCACACATGTGTTTCTGTGTGCTCTGAATTCTTGACAGGAAGTTCAAATCCTCTGGCTCCGCCCTGTCTGACACAGCTCTGTCTGTGATTGGTCCGTTCTCGTGGTGACTGTACCACATCACTGGAGCACAGGCGAGAGATGCTCTTCGCCCGCTTGTCATTTTTGGCCCCCTGCCGTCGTATTGGTCCTCGTTCGGTCGTCGTCTTCATCTTAACTCATCTAGTTCTGGAGTGGCGCGGCTCATCTCTCTGGCCCGTTCCTGCAGCCGTCTGTGTTCAGGGTGGTTTTTCACCCTCCGTCGGTAAAAGCGAGTGTCCTGCAAGGACAAACATATCAGTTAGACAGTCATACAAAAAGAAATCTAGCCAACTTCATCTTATTTTAACACATACGCTACTTTTCAAACTCTTAGGGTTGTAAAAACTCTCTTCCGCTCACAAAGGCTGCATTTATTTGATCAAAAATACACAAAAAATGGCAATATTTTTTTAAAATAGCATTTAATTAAAAATGTAATTGCTGTGATCGGAGCTGAATTTTCAGCATCATTGCTCTAGTCTTCAGTGTCACATGATCCTTCAGAAATCATTCTTATATGCTCCTCAAAAAAACATTTCTGATTATAATCAATGTTAAAAAACGATGTGCTGCTTCATTATTTCACCGTTTCTTATTAAATGATGTTCAACCAACCCATGTACCGCCGCTAGGATTCTCTGAAGCGCTGAGATGCTGGAGACTGTGAAGGATACCCTTCAGGCCGTCAGCTGGACAGAGAAACGCGATATGAGTTCACACGTCCACGTGAAGGAAGCATTACACAGGAACAGGAACAGAAGTCTTACCGAGCTCCGCCATATGAGACTCCATCGTAGACAGCCGCTGAGAGCACATCAGGCCGTCACCTACCACAGGCACACATCAGTACAGCTGAGGTCAGAGGTCATTCAAATCTCAACAGAAGCCATGATTTATAGTGTTAATGACATATATCTCTCAAGATGGTCCACACATAAGGAGCAGATAGCAAGTGATAATATATTTGACCCAGGGCCACAAAACCAGTCATAAAGATGAAAATAAATAAGCTTTCCATTGATGCATGGTTTGTTAGGACGGGACAAAATTTGGTCGAGATACAACTATTTAAAAATCTAGATAATAATAAAATAATAATAATTAAATATTGAGAAAATGAAGCTCTTAGTTTTTATGTTTACTGTAGGAAATTTACAAAAAACGAAATCTTCTTGGAACATGATCTTTACTTACTATCCTAATGGTTTTGGTGGTAAACAAACAAAACAAAACTGTAATTCTGACCTATATTGCTGTTAATTTTGTGTCTTGTACAACTTTTTTTGCCCAGCAAAATGACCAATTTTTTCAACATTCTTTGATTCTCAATATAATTGGTAGATTTTTTATTAAAAAAAACAACAACTTTTCATACTGCAGAAATAAAAGTAAAACCGTGTCAAATAGTGTAAATAAAATGGTGAATAAAAAAACTTACTTTTTTTTTTTTTTTTTACATGATAAAATGTAAAAAAAATAAAAAAGGATTAAAAATAGTATAAATTTCTTAAAACATATTACATTTATAATAAATTTAATAAGTTTAAAATTAATTAATTTAAAAATAATTAATTGCATTTTTGAATGCACCCTAAAGATATGAAGATATACATACTGTCTGACTTCCACTACATTCGTTTAGTTGTTTTGAAGAAAGTTTGCCAGTGCAAAACATGCTTAGGAGAGTTTCTAAGGTGTTCCGATTGGTTGCTAGGTGGTTGTTGGGCAACCTGACAGTAGTAGTGTTTTCCTAAAACACATTAAAAGACACTTTTAATATTGCACCTTTGATGACGCTGGTTATACTGCATTATTCGCAATGCATTCTGGGAATTAATGAGTGAATTCCCTTATTCTGAATTTCAGCAAATGAAGGCACTGGCAGGTTCAGCTCACCTCGAGCATCCTCCTGCGTGAGACTGCTGCGCAGAGCGTGTAGTATCCCGCTCAGCGTATCAATGCGCTTGCTGTTCTCCTGCAGCTCCGTCTGAACGCTCTTCCACACCATCTTCTCCTCCATCAGACATCCCTCCATCACGGCACGCAGCTCCTTCTCCTGGGTCACCTGACCCTGCAGAGACTTCACCTCCACACAGCGCTACACACACACACACACACACACACACACCTCCTCAGACTCAGAACTCACCCGGGTTGCCAGATTGAGGACACAGAACAGAAATGAGTGCATTTGACAATGAAAGGTGACGAGCCTTACACTGTAAGTTTGTTGAGTTGATATATCTGCATTGTAATTCAGAATATCTGCAAGATTAATTCAGTTAATTTTTTAGCTTCCTTAGCTTGGCTGAAATACTGTGTTTTCCCCCAACTGGCAACCCGAGCTGTTGAAATACTATTAGGTAAATTAGCAGTGGGCGGAGTCACACAGACCAAAACAAAAACAACGCACATTTATTAGTAGAGTAACGGTCGCTCAGTATTGTTTTTTAAAGAAACAAGTATGCAAATGTAGCATGCTTCCTAAATATCTGCTAAGGTCTTATCATTAAATGCTTTATTTATAAAAATTACATAAAGCCCCTTTATGAGAATAAAGACACATTATTAAGATGTGTAAAATTTATAGCAATGTTGTTGCCAGAACAGTGCTTGTTTTACAACATCAGTTTTATGCATTGCAACCCTTGAGCTTATTTGAATGGACTGATTTTATAGCGTTTTGTTCATTTTATTGTTACCCATTACACAACCAAATGGATATAAAGTCCAGTATTGCTCCCAGATTTGATGCATTTAAATGTTAGAAGGTAAAACCTCATTATATAGCAAAAACTCTTCGTGTTAACATTTAAAACTCTCAAAAACATCATTTGGTCTGTTTTGTCAGTTTGCATACATTTAAAAGCTTAATTTTAAGATTGGGTGTTGATGTTGCAGTTCACGCTTCATCACAAACTAGGTGCCAATTACATGGGAGTACTTTACAGTCCTCCTCACATGCAAATGAGCTCTATGAGGTGAAGATAGTGTGATAGTGTCATGCAGTCAGCACCTGAATGGCCATTTCCTGCATCTCGGCCTCCAGTTTGTCGGCATACGCCTGCTCTAACGCATCGCTGGGAGGCCGTGCGTTACTATGCCAACGGGCTATTGCTGAGGATATCTTCCTCTTTGGACCAAACAGACTATAGAGTGAAAAGCACAATTATTTAAATATCCAAAAAGAATACATAAATAAATAAATCTGACAATTTTATCACTTTTGGAATAAATTGTTTAAGCAAAATAAAGGCACAATTATAAAAAAAAAAAATACCTTTTAATAAATAAATCAAACAATTTAAATAAAGTGATCAAGTTGTAAAATGAATGAAATAAACACTGCATAAATAAAAATGCATTATAATCCATAAAATAGAGTTAATGGTATTAAAAATAACATTTTGATTAAAACAATGTACAATTTGGAGTGATGAATAAAATTATGAAAAAAACAACAACAAAAAAACCCAGTAAAAACACTAAAGATAAAATGCAATGAATAATGAAATTAAAAAATAATATATTTACAAAAAAATTTAAATATTAACTGAACCGTGATAAATAAATGCTAAAAATAAAATACTGTATAATAATAATAATAATAATAATATAAATAAAATGACAAAAATTAGTGATACAATTTTAATAAATGTAATTTTAATCAAATATAAACAATTTTCATTTTAATATATATTTAGTAATTTTTAAATAAAATACAAAATAATAACGTGATTAATTAAAATATAAAATTAAATAAAAATAAAATAGTGCAAAGACTCACGTGATGCCAACTTCCTTGAGGTCGTTCTCAGTAAGCGTGAGGAAGATCCTCAGGTCAATGTCTTGCTCCTCCAGCAGGGGAAGGTACTTACTGAACCCGATCTGCTCAAGGAACTCTGCAAGATCCTGCAACACACATTTACATATTCTTCATTGGTGCATGTTAACTCCCATACACACACACGCACTGACTAGAACACACAGACCTTTGGTCCAGTATATGAAGGAGGATGTCCAGAGGAAGACGGAGCCTCTCGGTGACCTGCGCTGCTTCTGCTGTTACCGGGACTCCTGCCTTCGGAGAGCTGGAGTTTACTGGATCGACGTGGACAACTCCTCTTTGCTTGATCAGAGTCCTGCAAACACAATGAGACATTGAGGTTTGCGGAGATGTTCGCTGTGAGCTGCAGGGATGCATGATGGGTCGGACCTCGTTGCTCTCCAGCGACGCCTCCCTGCTGAGTCCGAGGAGATGAGAAAGACCCTCGCTGCTGCTGCTGCTGCTCCTCATGGTGGGCATGTCGTTATCAAAGAACAGCTCATCTGCATGCAGAAAAGAAACAGAACCACATCGTACCACACAATCTCAGCAGACGCGCTGCTAGGAATGATCGACATCCTGCTGAACTTCTCACCTCTACTGCTGTTGCTCTGGCCGTCGAGCTCATTGATGGGGGAAGTGACATCACGATTGCAGATTCCCTCGCTCTGATCGCCAACGTCCTGAAATGTCACATATCCAGGTGTAGCCTCAGGAACCTCTGCAGTGAAAGAACACGTTATATAGATTTAATGTTCCTTTCATTAAATGTTTTTAACTTAAAATGAATGTGAATATATTTATTAAATACTTTATATTTAATTTTTTATAAAATAACAATTTCATTAAATATTTTAAATGCAGTAAAAAATTTGTCTGTATATAGATTCAACATCCCTTACCACTAATTTATTCAATTTTATTTTTATTTTTTTATATTTAACTTTAAATAAATGTGAATATACTTGTAAAATAAATTCAACACATTTACAATTGAATAAGATAACTATTTCATCAAGTATTTTTATTTTATTAAATTAAAGTGTACTTTTTGGAATATTTACTTAAATAAATGTAAATATATTTTTGAAATGCTTTAAATAAATTACCATTTTCATAAAATAACCATTTCATTAAATATTTTACATTTATTTAATTTAATTAAACATTTATTTTTTTATATTTAACTTAAATGTACTTAAAATTCAATAACATCATTTAATTAACTTTAAATGAAAATATATTTATAAAATACGTTGAATATATTTACAAATTCTTTAAATAACTATTTTATTAAATATTTTAATGCAGTGTCTGTATATAGATTCAGCATCCCTTTCCACTTCTTTCATTAAAATATACTTTAAAAAAAAACTAAATGTAAATATATTTATAGGATACTATAAATATATTTAAAAGGTAATAAAATAGCTATTTCATTAAATATGTTTAATGCAACGTAATTCTTTGTCTCTAAATATATGCATGCAACAGTCAACAGAGAAAGAGAGAAATGCATAACATTACAAAATGTTATAATGAAACAGCACAGCTGATAATAATCAGAAATGTTTCTTGGGCAGCTAATCAGCATATTATAATGATTTCTGATGGATCATGTGACACTGAAGACTGGAGAAAATCAGCTTTGATCACAGGAATCAATTGCATTTTAAAAAGGTATTGAAAGAGAAAGTGGTGTTTGTATAATGTGAGTACTGTGTTTGGAGCCGACTCTGAAGCGTGCGATAGCTTGAGGGCCGTCGTGAATGCTGAGTCCTTTGGTTCTGCTGCGAGCCGCTCTGACTCTAGGAGACACACTCTCTTCTTCAGATGAGCTCAGCTCCTCATACAGAGCTAGAGACACAGATCAGCTTGGGTTATTTTCTGCATTCACCACACAGAAGGTCACTGACAGAAGCTAAGGTGCGTGACTGACATGACTTGGCTCTCATGACGTGCATGTCGATGAGGCTGGCGATTTTAGTGTGTCCGTACATCATGGCCAGAGCTCTCGCCGTTTCTCCATTCACGTTCCTCTCCTCCGTTCGTACGCCCTGAATCAAACACAAAACCAAAACCACTGAAAACACAAGCATTTTTGAACATTATTGTTGTAGTAGTTGCTCTAAATACAACTGAGTTACGATTATGTAGTAAATGACATTAGGGATTACGAAAAAAAATATTTTGGCCACAATTTAGTTTTATGTACAGCTATTTTTACGCATTTATTTAACACCATGTCAGCAACAGCGACTATAATTCACAATTCAGCATCATTTATATATTTATCTAACCGGCTAAATTATTTGTGAAATGCTCTTTGAAGTCTGTTTCTGAATCAAATGGTTTGTGAAACGTCATCCGATTGGAGCACTTTTAATAATTTTTGCGACGCAATGGTTTAGCAGACTCTGACTTTTAAAAAGGGTGCAAAAGTGAAAAAAAAAGCAGTGAAAGGTCACACTTGCATGGTTTAGGAGGTACTGGACGATGACTTCATGGCCGGACGCAGCAGCTTCCATGAGAGGAGTGAATCCTGACTGCGGCTCTCTGTGAGGGCAAAGGTCAAAGATTTAACATGTTCACCCGCTCTCTAAGCAAGATTATGCCCAGAATGAAATACTAGCATTTATTGCATGCTAAGCAGTAAATATAGTATTGGTAATGTATAAACTGTGATGCTGCTGTCACAGGAATGGCTTTATCATCTTGCAAATAAAAAGATCAAAAGTTCATCTTATTCTTTGTCTAAAGCTGTCAGCTAATTTATGACACATCAAGAAGCTGGTGATATTGCTTCTGATTTATAAACTGGGGTCATCTGGATATGAACTGCTTTCTGTTTCAATAGTTTTTGGTTGCATACTTTGTTTTTGTTTTAAGGCGGTTGTTCTGTGTTAAGGCGGCCCCCAATAAATGTTACATGCTGGCCACTGTGATATATGTGCTTTTAGGATGGCTTTTTTATGGTGGTGACATAAATCCCTGTTTTGACTGTGATTACTGTAGCTTTTAAGTAAATGCAGCCTTGGTGACTGCTAATGTTCAAGAACATTGCAAGACATCAGCTTTGCTTTGTATAAATGCATGC
This sequence comes from Enteromius anoplus, assembly GCA_032359395.1. NCBI lineage: Eukaryota > Metazoa > Chordata > Actinopteri > Cypriniformes > Cyprinidae > Enteromius > Enteromius anoplus. The sequence goes on from JAUMHG010000076.1 coordinate 15,375,119, forward strand.
AAATGTAACTCACTTGATATTTGCATTGGCATGATGCTCTAACAGGAACTTGACCATCTGCTGATGTCCAGTGGCTGTGCTGTGCAGCAGAGCCGTCCACCCGCGCATATCCTTACATTCCAGCTGCGCTCCTTGCTGTGCAGAGAGAGCCTCCAGTCAGTATTGTATAGTTTTGCAATCTTGTCATTTTCACAGAAATAAACGAACAGCTCTTTGATAAGGATTGTTCATGGGCACCTGACCTGCAGCAGGAAGTAGGCGATGCTCTCGTTCCCGCAGCTGGCGGCGAGCATTAGCGGTGTGAGTCCTTTAGACGTGGTGGTGTTGACGCTGACGCCCGCCTCCAGCAGCAGGTTAGTGATGTTATCATGACCGATGTATGCAGCGTACATCAGAGGAGTCCAGCCGCCTATGTTCTTCCCATCCAAATCCACATCTCCTCTGAATAACATTCAGCAGAGACAGACAGAAGTCTTTGTTTGGTAAATTAAATATCTATCCATCATCCATCATCCATCTCTCTCTATCTATCTATATATATATACACACCACCGTTCAAAAATTTGGGGTCATTAAGACATTTAACGGTTTTTAAAGATTTTTCCTCTGCTCATCAAGGCTGCATTTATTAGATTAAAAATCCAGAAAAAAACTGTAATATTGTGAAATATTATTTCAATTTAAAATAAGTGTTTTCTGTGTGAGTATATTTTAAAATGTAATTTATTCCTGTGATACAAAGCATCATTACGCAGTCTCATGCGTTCATGCACACGGAATCACTAAAACCAAGAAATGCTTGGAGGGAGACCGTGCATGATTCTTGGATGGAAGAATCATGCACGGTGTGATTCTTCCATCTGACCTGCGGATGCACTCGGCCACCACATCATACTGTCCGATGGAGCAGGCGGTGTGAAGATCCAGCGGCACGTTCAGCTCCTCCGGGCCGATCAGAGCGCTTCCTCCTTCGGCCAGCCACACGGACAGACTCGCGCCTAACTGATCCGACTCACTGCTCGCCTCGTCGCTCAGCTCAGACATCCCCCTCTGGAAATGAGTTTGGACAATTCATATTTACAGTTCTATGCAATAATAAATATAATGTGTGTGTAGCAAAATAAAAAAATGTATCCCAGTTTATTCAGTGAAATAATGTGCCGTTATCTGGCATCAGCACTATTACCCCTCAGTCAATTCGAGTTCAGATAAATGTTATCTCATGCTCTTATTCATATGTTTATAACATAGTAACGTTAATGATGCTTAAAAGTTATAAGCAAACTCTTAACATGAAAATGACAGCCTTTTACAACAACCGTTCATGCCATAAACGCATAACCCGGTAACCTAATAAAACACCCAGCAAATAAAAGCGTACAAACCTTGGAAACAATTACTACTTTCCAACTTCTTAAATCAATGTTTTGTTCAGAAACTGCAACAGCAGCGGCAACTCAGAGGAAGTTTTGTGTTTCAGCCGGGGCGTGTTAAGTCTGTTGGAGGGAGTTGTAGTCTTTTGCCTGATTCTCATAATATTGTTGAAAGGGCTAGTGCACAACATAAGACTACATATCCCATCAGTCTCTGCGTCAGCTCTCATACCTTACGTGCCTGACGACATCAAACAGCAACACATTTGTTGCTAAACTGCAAAAGAATGATTTACATAATAATATATCTAAACATAAAAGGTTTGTTTTCACTGAAAGCATTGATTTGAGGTGAAATAATGCGCATGAACTGTTCGAGAAAACAGTAGATATTTCGAATGTAAGCCTTTTAAATGCGTTGCTATAGCAACTCAGTTACACGCTACATACAGTAAAATGTTATTTATATTTTAATCATCAGTATTAGTCAATTAATACAAATTTATATGGCACAGTTTTGGGCATAATTCATTTATTTAAGTGTTTTTTTTCTATGAACATTTTGAAAATTACAGTGACATCTATCAACTATGTATGCTTAATAAAATGCATAGAGAACAATTATATAATAAAAAATATGTAATATCTTACTATGCATCTAATTAAGGCACAAATCCTGATGTTACAGTGTCAGATCATAAGTTGAAGTTAAAGCAAAATTCTTCATCTGTTTTGGTGAAAACAAAAGGTTTTGCATCCTCATCAGTCTTTGTGTGTTCCTTTGTCTCCTGGGGCCCTTGCAGTGTGTGTGTCTCTTGAGATTTGTCGGTTTTGTTTGTGGGGTGTGTGTTTCTCTCAGCTCGCCGGTGAAACACTGGTTTGCACTCGGAAACACTGGTGACCCGAACGGAGGTCATTGCTGTGGGAAGAGACGATAATTTTGTAAGAATTGTGTAAGCGATTTTTGTCAGAATATCGAAAGGCATTTTTTTTTTCAATTAAAAAATTGCAAAAGAAATAATTTAAAACAAAAAAGCTAAATAAATAAATACACATTACGATTAATTCTATTTTTCATTATTAAGTATTCATAAAATTTAGATTAAAATAAACGTATAACACATTTATTGTAATAATAATTATTTTAAAATAAAAATGTAACAATATAAATAATTAGATATTATATATATTATCAATTGTATTAAATAAATATTCTTTATAAATATTTATAATACTAATTCCCACAGTATTTACTGGTTCATGTAAATACACAGCTGCCCTTTAATAAAAATAACAACACATTTTTAAACATATGAATGTACATTTATACCAATGCCTTACCTGACTGTATGAGTTTGAACTGTCTGTCTCTTTCCTCTTCCATCTTCTTCCTGTAGTCTCCAGAGACTGCTCGCATTACCTGCCTCTTCTTCACCAAGGGAGCTTTGGAGCTGCGTAACGTCTTCAGAGCACGGCTCGCTTCTTCCCCTAAATAGAGACATGTGTAAACAAAACAGAAGGTGAGGGTTTCTTTTAAACAAATTCAACATTTATTATTTTGGATAAACCCCTTGAGATGCATCATCTTGTGTTCAAAAGGGGTCTTGTTACACAAAAATTAAAAAACACAACACAAAAACAAACAACAAAACAACTGTCTTGATTCTGCGTAATATATATATGAAGGCAAAAACAGATAACTCTTTATTTATTAAATTTTTTAACTTTCAAAAATCATGTTTTTTAATTGTTATGTTTTTATTGTGCCTATCTTGTTATACACATTTGTTGTGTTGTCTCACTCACGTTGTTTGCTGGACGTCTTTTGAGTTCTCAGGCCGAGCTCGAGCTGTTCGATGCACCAATCCAACTCTCGACTCAGCTGCTCATCAGCGGTCTAAACACACACAGATTTATTAATTTATGCATACATGTAAACACAACAGTAACTATTTATTTATATATACAAATGTGTATGTGCTTACAAGTCCCGTGGTCTCTTGTTTGGGTGTTTCCTCATCGCTTTTTAACCCTTTCTGTTGATTATCTTTCCCGTCGCCGATTTTCTTCTTCTTCTTCCTGTGTTTTTTAGCACTGGCAGGAGTGTCAGCATTTTGGACTGTTGTTTTGGGGTCCTCGCCACTCTGTCCATCCGTGTTTTTCTCATTTTCCAGTATTCTGGTTGTTTCTGGAAAGTATGAAGAAATTCAGAGCCTTTATCTGCCTTTAGATTGCAAGCTATTTAGTCATACAGTGCAATTCAATAGAAAAGCCTGCAAAACTACACTTAAATCCAATGCTTTGTAGTGAAATCTTACCTGTTCCAGTTGATTCCTTTTCCATACCTGGGTTTTGAACTTCTAATAACGCAAACGCACTAGTTGTCTGTTCTTTCCTATTAAAAAAACATAAACGATCACCTATCAAGTGTGCATCGCTTAAGGAAAAATGTATATGTAATAAAATACTTCAGCTCGAAGCGTTGGGTTTTCAAATGTATTTACAGAATTTAGCTATGCGTATGTGAATGTCCCATATTTGTGCACCAAATAAAAGCTTCCGCCGGTAACACATTTACCATTCCAAAGGTTCCTACTGCAGCGCGACAAAATTTGCCCTCCTTTTTAGGCAATGGTGACACAAAGACCGCATTGAAAGATATTGGATCTCAAAAGCATTGCATTTTTTTCGTCATTGTTTGCGAATCAACAATTGTCGCAATTATTAATAACGTTTTGTATTCGCCGTTTTCATGGGAACCGTATGGGGCGGTTGTTTTTACATGGTTACGTAATCAACACCAAACAGGTTCAGGGCTAGAAATGGAAGGATTTTAAAAGCATCTAATATTAACTCAGACATTTCACGAATATTGTTGATTAAACGTTCATATAACGCCATTTGAAATTTAAAAACAATTTCAGTCTGCAGAAACAGACCGAAAAGCCGTTTAAAATGGCATCAAAACCGCGCTAAAACTATTATAAATAAATACTAAAGAATTGTAAATCTGCCCCCCCACCGCTGCAGCCAACGAGAGTTGACCTGGGCGTGTCTTAACCTGCGCACAGACGTCACTGACTGTATAAATATAGGGAAGCTCGTTCTGCGCGTGACCGACGTTCCTTGTTTTGGGTTTGACGGATTAACCGAAACAAAAAATAGTAAGTATCGTTAACGGTTGGTCTTAAACAAACAGTAACCATTTAATAGTGTTTCTAGTCTTTTGAGTAACGTGTTTTAAGACGTTTTATAACATAGAAAATCTTCTCAGTTCCGCCTTTTGTGTGTTGATTCATATACGACGGTTTTAGACGGGTTTTTGTCGCGGTAGCAACAAGCTAAGCTAGCGAGGGCGAGCTCCTATTAACTTCTTCTTCTTTATCTCGGGAAGTTCGTTTACTGTTTTTAACTTTATATTTTAGTTTTTAGTACGTAGTTTCACGACACGAGGCGCTATGTATTTAACCGCTTTCGGTCGACAATAAATGAATTGTCGGTGTAGACAAAGAAAAGGCTGTAATTGTTTTTTCTTGGGCGCCATGTTACACATAAAGGCAGAAACGTGTCTGGGTCTCATCCTGAGATGGTGGACTTCACTACTGCATTAATCGGAGCTTCCACAGCCCGGTAGTTTCTTATCTCTTTCGTCGTGATTGATGGGACTGTGGTGTATATGTAGTAGTAGTTGTTGAATGAAAGTCGCTGCCGTTGAAGATTTTTGTCTCCAGGCGGTGTGTGTGTGTGCTGAATGGGATTTAGTTACGCGCGCGCGTGTGTGTGTGACCCAGTGTCCCACTGTGAGTTGTTCAGGTTATTGATTCTCCACAGCAACACGCGTTTCTGCTTTCTTATCTACATATACGACTTTCTATGTACTTTATTTAATAAAGTTCAGCGTTTATGGAGTTATATTTTGCCAGCTCATTTACGTTTTAAGTACGATAACGTTATCAATTTAGCTTTAATCTCGTAAATGGCGCCCCCAAGTTGTAAAGTGCTTCTTTAGGATATTGTTGTCATGCGTCTTTTTTCTAAACGTGAAATGTTTCTGCGTGACTATATTATTGGGCGGGACTGAAGCGGGAGTTTTGTTGTGGATGACGTCATGGCGCGCGGAGTTCCCCGCGGCTGGTGCTCTTTCTAATCGGTTTTTGTCTCTCTTTAGACCACTTCATTAGAGTGCCATGGCACGTACTAAACAGACCGCCCGTAAATCCACCGGCGGTAAAGCCCCCAGGAAGCAGCTGGCCACTAAAGCGGCCAGGAAGAGTGCACCCTCCACAGGTGGAGTCAAGAAGCCCCACAGATACCGGTGAGAAACGCTGAACACGTGTAGTAGTAGGATGATGGAAAATTGTTTTTCATCATTGCATCGTTTCCTGTATAAATTTGAGGTTTCATATATCATTGCGTACATACTGAGTGTTTTAAGGTGTGTGTGTGTGTATATATATATATATATATATATATATATATATAACTTTATACTGGAGTATATATGTTTATTTTATATAAATGTTACATGTAAAAATATAAAGTACCGTAAATATTTACATAAAAAAACCTAATATCATTTTTATAAATCCTTGCCACGAAAATAGCCAAAGATTCTGGCATGGTTGTCAATTTCAAACATAAATGCTATGTATTAACACAATATTTATATTCAGCTTACACATGATCAAACGTATACAAAACAAATTAATGTATTAAATTGTATGCAAGTTATATAAAGATATAAAACTGTGTCTGTATATAGATGTTAGTTGTCCGAAGACAAGAACACATTTTGGTTGTATGTTTTAGGACAATTTTGATCCACTTCAAATGTCGACTACTGTGTAGATGATGCTGTGTAAACGTATTTAAGAAATGTGTATTTGTAGAATATATATATATTTTTCTTTTACACATGCATATTATACACATTCAGTAGATACATTATTATATAACCTATAATTTATGTACTGTATAGATTTTGTATTTGCATAGTGTACATACTGAAATCTTATTTTGCTTACTGTAATTATATGGTTTATAGATGGGTAACAATTTTATTTATTGTATTCAGTGTATTTGATATAATGCATGCGTGATTAAAATAAATCCTCAGTGCATTTTGTGTATTATCGTATTAACAGCAAATCGGTAACTTATGGTTCTCTGCTGGTTTCCCCCTCAGTCCAGGAACTGTAGCTCTCCGTGAGATCCGTCGGTACCAGAAATCCACAGAGTTGCTGATCCGCAAGCTTCCGTTCCAGCGTCTGGTTCGTGAGATCGCTCAGGATTTCAAGACCGACTTGCGTTTCCAGAGCGCTGCCATCGGCGCCTTGCAGGTGTGTCTTTTAGTTCTATGTTGTGTATAGGTCTATTTTTTTTTTTTTGGTCACTCCTAATGATTTCTCGCTCTTATTTGTAGGAGGCAAGCGAAGCATACCTGGTGGGTCTGTTTGAGGACACCAACTTGTGCGCCATCCACGCCAAACGTGTCACCATCATGCCCAAAGACATCCAGCTGGCCCGTCGAATCCGTGGAGAGCGTGCTTAAACTCTCTTTGCTATTTACTCGTAACTTTTTTTTATTTTTATTTTTTTGTGTGGAGGAATATAAGGGGGTGGGGGTTTGATGTGTAGGAGGGTCGGGTGGGTGGGACATCAGGGTTCTTGCTTATAAATGCCTGTGTAGTTTAAGTTTATTTTTTTTGTATTTTTTGGTAGTTGCGGTAGGGGAGGGGTATCTTGTGGTTCAAGTTGATAGTAGGGGGGGCAGCGTCAGAACATTCCGGGAGCTCCTCAGGGTTTTAAAGTTTGTATTTTAGACTTTCATATACCTCTGCCTAGTCTGCATGCTTCATGATGAATTTAGAACGTGTCCTTTTATTTCTATTATATTGGGTTTCTCTTCTATTGTGGCCATTTGGTTGTAAATAAACTTTCCACTACCTCAATGTTTGCTGTTCATTATTTTGTCTTTAGTAGAGTTTAAAGTGCGGTTTACTTTTTATAATCTTTAGTGACCAAAGCTAGTAGCAAGTTAACTTAAACATTTGTTTCCGTTTAAATAATATGGCAAACCCTTTTGAAAATTTGATTTGTTAACTCAAGTAACAAGACTACTTTAATCATCATGCTGAAATCAGTTTATTTTGCATCTGAAGTACGTCTCCAATGTGTTTTCAATATTTTCCTGATTACATTCAAACCTGACTCCTTATGCTTCTAGCTTTACAACACTTTATAAAACCAGTTGATGCAGCCACTCTTAGGAGCACATAAAGTGGACGGTCCATCTAATTCTCAGTATGGAGATAACCTTTTGCTTATGAAGGCATCACTGAACAATAAATTAACATTCCAAATCGAAAGTGCCCCAGTTAAGCCACTATGAAGGTTTTTTTTTGATGCTGACTTGGTCCTGTTCTTCATCGGACAGCAGTCCTGGTAAATGTTCATAGAGGTTTTTCTCCAGAGACTTGTCGATCTCGGTCTCGCCCCTGAAAATGCACCAGCCGATGAAGCCCACTCCAATGAGGCTGATGGGCAGAACTTTCCACCAGGGCCTCTGGTAGGTGCTGCCCATCGAACGGTCCACTTTCCAGGTTCGGTGGCTGGCTTCGCTGGTTGAGAACTTGATGGGTTTGGATGCTTCGTCATCATCTGGAGGTTTCCTTGACTTTGCATGGAGCTGTGATGTTAAGGATAGCATCCTTGTGGCGCATGGTCTGCAGAGATAAAATTTAATGAAACCGTTTTAAAGCGTTGCATTTATTTCTAATATTCTCTGGGGCTTGCATTTGCTAAAAACGTTTAAAATATAATTTACACAGAGATATCTCCAGCCAAGGTCAGCTGCTGTATTAAGAGATGATTTAAATGAGTATCGCTCAGAAATCAAACGTTTTACGTTAATTTGTTTAAATTGATGAAACGTTTGTTATAATTGAAGTAAATTGGTTGCATAAATTCTACTGAGGTAAGTTAAATGATGACTATTTAATAATCTATACAATAAAAAAATATCACTTACCTCAAATTCGAGTGTGTTCTGCTTGTAAAAACACTGTGACCCAAAGATAGTCGTGTTAAACGAACGCATACGTTGGACATCTTTAATGTTTCTTCATAACCGGCGTGACTCTCTCAGGTCATATAACGAGCGCCCCTGTAAATTCTGCCCGGAAGGAAAACTACTATCAACTGAAATATAGTTCCGCCTTCCTATTTAGGCGTTTTTAAAGGCAGTTGTTCGTCTGATCACTTCATGTATATTTAAGAGTGGTACATTATATTACAAACATGGCATGTATTAGAAACATGGCGAGAATCTTGTTTTAAGATTTCATAACAATAAATTTAAGAACTACACATCCCAGAAGTCTAGTTACCAACCAATCAGAGGCGCGGATTTTACTCAGCCGTAGCAACGTCATCAAACCTGGTCTCTGTTCCATTTCCATGGCGCTGTCCTTCCACACGTGATTGCAAGAAAATATCGGAAGATCTTTATATTTCGTTAGGTAAGTTATCTTTATAAATCTATAAACGCAAATTCGTCATTATGATGACTCTCTTTAACTAGCAATATCAATTTGTGTCCGCAAAGTACATTTCTGTTGCGTGTAAAAACTCAAAAGAGCATTTCTGTTGCAGAACCGAACAGAAAACGTTTTTTTTAGCGTTTATAAATGTCTTTACTGTCCCTTTTGATCAATTTAATGGGGATTTGCCGAATAAAAAAAAATATGAATAACTTTCAAAAGCTAACACTTGTAAAGTTTTATTCCAGAATTGCCGAGAAATTGAAGAAACCTTGGACCTAGGCATCTCAAGATAAAGAAGCTCAAGCGCAGTCTGGACGAAATGACAAATGTACAAGATGAGAGTAAAAAATCAAAGAAAGGCAAAAAGAGAAAGGCCAATGATGAGGTGTGTGACGCATGCATTTATTATAATAACACATGCATAGTGTTCTCTATAACCTTTGAAAGGCTTGTCTTCCTGATGAAAGAACATCAGCACGTCCCGTATATCATTATTGTTTTTAAAAATCACCAGTGTCTCATAATCTGCTCAGACGATATTTCTTATTACTTTCAATGTTAAAAACCGTTCTCATCCTTGTGGAAATCATGCTTTTACTTGGCATTTTTTCAGGATTTGTTGTTGAAAGTTCAAAAGAACAGCATTTTATTGAAACATTTTCAACATAGTAAATGTCTCCTCCGTTAAAAAAATCTTTAAATTCAACTTAATTTTAAAGCTGCTGTGTTTTGATGCCGTCAAGCTGAATTCAACGAGAGAGTGTTGTTTTGAACTCCTAATTTGAATTCGTAGGACTACAAAGCAGCTGTTCCTGAATCAGATCTGGTGACGTCACAGAACGATGAAGCAAACACAGTCGATGCCACGGAGAGAGAAAAAAAGAAAGCAAAGAAGAAAAAGAAAAGTAAAGTCGAGGTGAGTAAAATAATCAACTTTCTTAACTTACAGTAAATCTGTGAATTATATTGTGAATTATTTAAAACAACTAATTTTTTACTTGAATATATATAAAAATGCATGCGTCAAACGATTAATCGCGATTAATTGCATCCAAAATAAAAGTTTTTGTTTACAATGTCTGTACTTTTAGCAAAAAAAATTAAATTCCCTTTAATTTTAAAGCTGCTGTGTTTTGATGCCGTCAAGCTGAATTCAACGAGAGAGTGTTGTTTTGAACTCCTAATTTGAATTCGTAGGACTACAAAGCAGCTGTTCCTGAATCAGATCTGGTGACGTCACAGAACGATGCAGCAAACACAGTCGATGCTACGGAGAGAGAAAAAAAGAAAGCAAAGAAGAAAAAGAAAAGTAAAGACAAGGTGAGTCAAATTAATTCAAATTAAATGCATCCTTACTGAATAAAAGTGCTAATTTCTTTAAAAAAAAAAAGTGTCATTACAACATGACTGTTTATCCTACTCTACACACACACACTCTCGTCCCTCCTCGCCGCTTTGAAGGTCATATTCTTCCTCTTCCTTATATTCGTGGGAGCACGAACGGTGCGCTGTTGTGCATGTTACGCACGGACAGGAAGGTGTTGCTCTTGCGTTCTGCGTATGCAGGCATGGCACGTGGTGCGCAACAAACACCTGCAGTTTCCGTCTAAAGGTGTTTCCCAGCAGGCTGTAGACGAGCGGGTTCAGGCAGCTGTTGGCGCAGGCCGCTAAGGTTACAATGTGTCCCGTGAGCGGGTAGCGCTGCCACAGAGTATGGTTTCCACGTCTGCGTGAGGCGTCTGCGTCACCGTTCAAAAGATGCACGCTGATGAAGACGTTCTCTGGCAGCCAGCACACAAAAAACACACTCACGGCCACCACGATCATGCGCAGGGCTTTGGTTCGCTGCGGCCGTTCGGAGCGCAAAAGCACTCTTGCGATTAAAGTGTAGCAGACGCCCATCACGCAAAACGGTAGAGCGAATCCCAATGTCACTTCCAGCCATTGCACCTCAGCCACGCCTGCAAAACAGAAGCCACGCCCCCAACCGTGATACACATGCGCAGTAGCGAATGGAATCAGAGTGCATAAGGTGGCTGCCGCCCATATGGTCGCGCAAGCCCTGCGTGCGACGCACAAACGACGTGAAATGGAGGTGTTTTCAGGTAGCGCCCTCGATCTTAGGCTGGTCAGAGCAAGGCAGCGGTCCAGACTCATCCATGTGAGGGAAAACACGCTGCTGTACATGTTGACCTGTAGGAAAATCGCCATGCAGGAACACAAGACCGCATCGTCGTAATAGTGTGCGCTCAAGTTGAACACTTCGATTAGTGAGTCCAGAACCAACACTAGGTCGGCCAGGGCCAGATTGGTGAAGTACAGGTCAGGCGAGCTCATCCGCTGCAGAGGGTCAAAGTTCACCAGCAGGATCAGGACGTTACCCGTGAGGCCGAGCGGGAAGAGCAGGATGGTGTAGATGCAGGAGAGAAGAAGGCTTATTGCGTAGGAGTCCGGGGAGGTGGAGTTAATAACAGGCCAGAGCAGGCTGGAGGAATTCGGTCGCAAAGTCATCGGATCTTCCATGCTCTTCCCCTCCATGACTTCCACTGTCACATTGCGTGGAAATGTGCCGCTTTCTGCATTCTGTTGTCTTTTCGGAGTACTAAAAACCCAAAGATGCATGTTCCTGTAAAATCATTGTAATTTTACTGGTCAAAAACTGTAAAACTTCCTGTTAACTGGTGGTTACATTCCTTGGAATTCAATTCCTGGAGAGCCACTGTTCCGAGGCGTTCAGCTCCAGCGCTAGTTATACACAACTGAACCAGCGTATCAAGGTCTTCAGGGTTGCTAGAAACTTCCAGCCAGGTGTTTTGGAGCTGGTTCATCAAAGCTGTCCGAAAACATAAAACCGAAATGCATTCTTGTCTTAGGACAACTTTTAGGGATCCCCTTCAGATGTTGACTACTTTATGTCTGTATCTATATCTATGTGGGACATTCCATGTAGTTTTACAGTGAAATACTGTCATTTTAATAAGTAATCTTAAAATTGACCGTAAAAAAAGGACCTATGTTCAGTTTCTTCTTAGTTTTTGCTGATGAGTTATGTACATGAATGTTTTAGGCTACATCTTATGTTGTTAAAGTCATGTTCGTTTAATTTTTTTAGTGTTTACTGTCAAACCAAAGATCATTCAAACACCCAGATATAATTTTATATAGTGTATAGTATAGTATATAACTTAATATTCAGACACCAGGTATAATTGTGGCAGCGGCTGTTTAGTGATATGCTATTTACACTCATTTCAAATAGCTCTAGTCTCTGTTTACACTTAAAATAGCTGGATTTTCTGCTGTTTACACTACTTGTTGCAAAAAGTGGCAATTATCTGCACCTCAGTATTGAAGTACATTATAAAACAGTATGCAATAATAGCAAATTATTAAAGAGATGCCACCTTATTGGGACCTGATACTTTAGTTTCAACTTTTAGGTTATTTCCTGATTATGTGAATTTGAATTTTGAAAAGGGAGGGAAAAAAAGTTCGCCAATGACTGTCCCAATCACACACTGGTGGGCGGAATTAATGTAAATAGCATCTGCCAACAAGACAGGCTGATTGCACTTAGAATAATTTTTTAAGGATAGCAAAATAAAGTAAACTGTGACATAATATACCCCAAAATACAGTGAACTACCAGTAAAATTGCAAAATAAATAAATAAATTGGGACCAAAACTAATTAATATACTTTGACTTTTCTAAAGCGTTTTCTTTAATTGCTATTGCAACTTTTTACACCACTGACTAAACATAATTAAGCATTGCTTGGTAATTGGTTGATACGTTTGTTCTTCACAGATTGAGTTCTTGTCACATTTTCTTACCGTTTTCTAAACTATTGCGAATAAACTGTGAGAATGTGAGAAATGTTGAAGGTGTCTGAATGCATTTTGGTTTAACATTAACCTCAGCAGCTGTTTTTTTTTTTTTGCTATTAAATCTTGCTGATTTTATTTAACAATAGGTGTCATCAGCTGATAGTTTGCAATGAAGCATTCAAAATAAAGATCTTACCTTGCTCAATGTATTGGCCGAGTTGATCTGTGTATTACGCTGTCCTTCTGTTTGCTCTAGTTCATGAAAGAAAATAAATGTAGAGTTTTTGATTTATTGTAATTCTTTTCTTTCTCTGTTTAGCTATACTGTAGAAGCAGTCTTTTCTGCTAAAGTCTCGCTGTCTCATGTACAAATACGTAAATACAGGAGATCCAGGTTGTGTCAAACAGACAACGGCCGCCTCTGTTTACCCAAAACAATATGATGAACAATATTTATTAAATATTAAGCAACATGTGATTTTTCATAGAGTGCTGAAAATATGGACACCTCACAGCAGCAGGAACCATCTGGAGCAGAGGATGAAAACGGCTCAGATGATGAGAAAGATCTGAGTCCTGAGGAGAAACGAGTCCTGGAGAGAAAGTTGAAGAAGATTCTGAAAAAGGAGGAGAAGAAGAGACTAAAGGCAGAAGGCAAATACGTAAAAAAAGAGGAAGTGAAGGTAAATGTTGCGGAGAACGCAGCGCTGGAATACCTCACGTGGTGAGTCGAACAGTTATTTTATGCATGTATATGTTTCCCAAGTCTACCAGAGATTGTTAAACAGTGTTTTAATTGATTCACTTCATGTTTGTGTGCTTGTTTAGCTGGACTGAGAGACGGGAGGAGTGGAAGTTTCAAAAAAGCAGGCAAACATGGTTACTGCAGCACATGTATGACAGCACCAAGGTACAAGAAACTTCACAATCATCATTGATACCTACAGCTTTAATATAGTAATAAAACACAGGCTTTTTGTGCTGTAAATTATGCATATGTTTTTTTTTGTACTTTTTGTATTATCCGTTTTAACAGTTTTTATGTATTTCTCTCTATTTCAGGTGACTGACGATCATTTCAAAATGTTGCTAACGTATCTCGACGGTATGCGTGGAGCGTCGCGAGACATCACTTTGCAGAAAGCTGAAGCAATTTTGCGCTGGGAAGGACAAGGAGAAGAGGAAGATACAGCGGATGCTGAAAAGAAAAAACAGAGAGCCAAACAGGTCATCCAGGTGCTGTGATGGACCAGAGCATTGAACAAATCATCAATATGTTTTTGGCGCTTGTATGAATTTGTCATTGTACGTTTTCATTCATTAAATGATTGCTCTGGTTTTGTCTACCAATAGGCTGTGCTGTGTTTATTTATTTATTTTCTTAACCTTGTTTAAAATGATAACAAGATCGGTTTAGCTGTATTTTAGTATTTCACTGACAGTGTTGGGGAAAGTTACTTTTAAAAGTAATGCATTCGAATTTTGTGTTACTCATAGATGCATACTCCTTACCTTTCAGTAACAACTCACCTTTTTAAGATCAAAATGGGTCACTTATGATATTTAAATAGTGATTACTTTAAGTATTTTATTCTGTGTGAAAATTACAGTTTTGGGCTTATAAGGTAATAAAAAATATGTATTTTAAATATCGTAAATTATAAATGAGCATATAAAGTTAATATCTTTTAAAGAAATTCCCTATACAATGGGACCAGTTTTTGTCATAACGTACAAATAGAAAAGTGGACTACATTTCCCATAATGCCACACGCTGGCACGTACATATGACGTCACGCATCTCGCCAGGTACAGAAGTCCATCGTGCAAAATGAAAACAAGTGTTGCATAAACTTCATTAATTACGCGGAAGCTGGTCGCATGTTCAGACCGATTCACATTTTGGGTAAAGTAATCGTGGACTTTATTTTATTTTTATTTTGTCGCTGTCCCTTTGAAAAAAAATCCCGAACAAAGTAAAGCGAGAGATTGCAAAATCACAAATCTTGCATATGTAGTAGAAGTAGTTTTTTTTAGCAGTCCTACAGTCATCTGCTAATGCAATGTAAGCAAAAGATGGGTTTTAACATGCAAATGACCTTTTGGTGGTTTTCATGTGCATTTTTAGTAGACGGATCATGGCAGAGAAAGTCAATAATTCACCAGAGGACGTTGAGACTGATGAGTGCATGAGCACATACTCACATGTCTACAGTCCTGATCTTCTCATGTAAGCACAATAAACACAACAAACAAGTTTTCTTTCTTTCTTTCTTTTTGCATTTAAAATCCCTGCATTGTTTAATATGCATATATATATAGTCATACATACATACATAAAGACAGGCATATTTTGTGTTTTTTGCAGTGATCAGGTGGCCTTTATTACCGGTGGAGGGTCAGGTATTGGGTTTCGGATAGCAGAAGTTCTGATGAGGTGAGCTGTCAGTGAGTTTGTTTCACTGTGGTTTCTCACTTGTCTGTGATTGAATCTCTCAGTTTGACCTTTCCAGTCACACATTGCCTTTCATAGTGACGTCTTTAGCCTTTGTGACCTTTGGTAACATGGTCTTCTCAAGCCTGCATCTTCATATTTATGAATCGTTTAAAGTTTACTTTTTGTTTTGTGCAGGCATGGTTGTGACACAGTCATTGCCAGCAGAAATCTTGAGAGACTCGCTGAGGTACTATTTCTACAAATCTCCAAAAACTCACTTGTGCCATTACTTTGATGAAGAGTCATTCATCTTACTGTGTGTGTGTGTGTGTTTTAGGCTGCAAAAAAGTTAACCAGCACTACAGGCAGAAGGTGTTTGCCGATTGCCATGGATGTGCGTCAGCCAGAGACGATTTCTGCTGCTGCGGATGAAGCCTTGAAGACATTTGGATGTGTCGACATACTTATTAACAGTAAGGCTTAAGAATGTCGAACACAGTGCCTTAACCTGTGCTAAAATCATATCTTCTCTAAAACATGCAGTGCATTACCAAAGAGATTTAGATTCTGTAGATTTAAAGATGTCAACTAACACCCTCTTATCACGTCTCTTTTGATCGTTCACTAATGTGGGATTACACGCTTTGCAATCGCGTATATACTTATGCAAATAATTGTGTGGTTTATGATTTTTGTTTCACAGATGCTGCAGGTAATTTCTTGTGTCCAGCTACATCATTGTCATTTAACGCTTTCAAGACAGTAATGGAGATTGACACTATGGGAACTTTCAACACCAGTAAAGTCATCTATGACAAATGGTTCAAGGTACAAATATACATTATATTACCTAAATATCTCAGTTCTTGGCTTATTGGACACATGTAGAGGTCTCTCTGTATTAAGCAGTAATTTATTGTTGGTGCCTTATAGTATTTGGCTTTTTTTTTTTAACTTTATCTCAGGATCATGGCGGCTCCATTGTCAACATTTCAGCCACACTGGGATACAGAGGTCAGGCTCTCCAGGTGCATGCTGGGTCAGCGAAGGCGGCAAATGGTTAGTGTCTTTTTGGTTGAAGTTCTAACATAATTTTCTGTTTGTCTGCATTATAAAGTTATTTGATTGTTTTTATTAATTGTACAATATAAGTATGTAAAAGGAGTAACAGTGTTAAAGTTGGCAGATAAAAAAAACATACAAAAGACAACAATAATGTTCAGATTATTAAATATATCTATAGTATGAAGACTGATGTTTCTCATTTGTAAATTGGACAAAACGAGGAATAATACATTACATTTATGGTTGAAGGATGGCATGAAATCAGTTTTCCTTTTATTTATTTTAAATTCATATTATTGCTTCTATTGTGAATAATAAATTAGCACATTTTTGACCTCATAATGTTGGATAAAAGTTGACTGTGTGGATAACAGATGTTCTTTAGACTGGAAAAAAAAAACACTAATTTGGCACAAAGATAAAAGTTATCAAAATATATCAAAAACTTAATAGACAAATAAAAAAAATACAAAAACAAAAAATAAACATATATATATATATATATATATATATAAATAAATTATACTAAAATAACTGTATAACTATGATAAAAGAAGGATCAATTATCTGTATATGTAAATATGTTTGTAGATGCCATGACAAGGCATTTGGCGGTCGAGTGGGGCCCCAGCGGTGTGAGGGTGAATGCAGTGGCTCCAGGGCCCATCTCTGGCACAGAGGGATACCGTAGACTGGGTAAGACAGTTGTGAGTGTGTGTAGCCTCATTTTAGTGTCAAATATACCTTTCTTTTTCAATATCACTATGGTTTTTCAGGTGGTGTACATTCCGAGTCAGCGGGGATGTTCCGCAGCATTCCGCTGCAAAGAGCCGGCAATAAGACGGAGATTGCTCATTCCGTTCTTTTCCTGGCCAGTCGCGCGGCTTCGTATGTCACTGGCGCTATACTGGTCGCAGACGGAGGGGCGTGGCTTACCTCGGCCAATGATGTGGAACAGCTGCTGGGTATTATCTCATCTCGCTCTGCAAAACTATGAACAGAAAGCACCGCACACAGGTCTGTGTGCCTGTGCTAGAAGACACGTTTGCTAGTCATATAGGACTGAATAACAAAAATTTATTATACTAATTATTCAAATGCTCCAACACACTTATGAGAAATCGTTTTTTATTTTTATTTATTTATTTTTTTTATTCAAAATTCTGCAAAATCATTGTTTTTTTTCCCTCTCGATTACTTTTGTACTACTGTATACTACTGTATTACTGTACTTATTCTAACTTTTTTTCTCTTATGCTTCTAGGTTTTTGGTCTGCAGAGAAAAGAAAGGATAAATAGCATGAATATGAACCAGCTGATCATGCCTACATCTGTATGATAATTGTGGAATATTACAAAAGCGCCCATATAATTTTTTTCACCCCAAAATTAAAGAAAAAAAAAAAAGACATTTTTTGTGTTAAGAAAATTAAGCCTAAATTTATGTTCATAATGCTGTTTTATTCATTAGACTTTCAGCATAAATTAACATAAGTACAAAGAACAGGTTTCAATTTTAGTCATCCATGTTTTCCTACTTTATGATAATGAGTTTTATTTGTTTTAGGAATGACAGATATTTTCTAATTTACTTCCTTTAATTTTAAGGTGAAATATAATGAACATGTTTTTGAATTTTTATCAGAGTCACATGATACGATATTTATAGACACCCTTAAACCCTGTGTCTTCTCCTTATATTATATTGACATTTCAAGCATGTTTAACCACAGAGTATTAACGTTAGTAATTATAATGTATTTACTTCTGATAACATAAATGACCACTTTAGCACTACATTAATGGCTTTACAGTTATACTAAATGTATACAATTTAAAACAAACAACAAAATTTTGTAAAAATGATTGTGTTCTTATATACGTTACAATCTTCGTAATAAATGTTTGATGATTCTTGTATGACCTTTTCCGGAGGGACGTTGTTAGCGGTAATGTATTTAATCGTACACATGGGGGCGCAAGAAATTCACAGCAAATAACTGAAAATAACACTCTCTGGTTAACAAATCAGCATTTCTTCCAAGTAAACGTTATCTGCTGTAATTCTGGCAAACTGTCTCGCTCATGCTTAACACTATTTGACCTCTTGCAGTTTTTCAGTTGCATCATAGCCAGCCGTCAGTTAACTGATTCGCGGGAATGTGACATTCAAAAAAATACCGTTATAAACCTGCATTCCATTATCACCATCGCAACCAAACGCACGGATAACTGCGCGAGGAATGATTCTTGACGCCTGTGGTTTAAAGCGGCAGACTGCGGCGCCGGCGCTGCGCATGCGTGTTGCTGACGTCGGTTTGTGTGTACACGCGAGTGTGTGCGCGAGTGAGACAGCAGAGGTTGTGTATTGCTGCTGATGAGAGTGCGAGAGAGACAGATATAACTGAAACAGGATCTCATCTTAAAGCTTGGATTTCAGGTTAACGGATGAATCGCCGACGAAGGATTAAAATGAAAGGATTCGCGCTTTATTTGTGGGATTATCGGTGGTCTCGAGCTGATTTGATCCCGCTAACAGGCTAATAACAAGCGCAGGTGGATGACTCGCGAGACTCGACCTGGATGTTGGCCTGTTTTTAAGAGCGATAAACTGAGGAATAGCATCAAACCAAATTAAGGATTTAAATCGACTATAATGTATCACGGGTCTTCTTTTATTTCGAACTGGAAAATCAAATGAGCGGGGGTCGTATGGGCCAGCTAGCGTTGGTTTACCTCAGATGAGTAGGATGCTGTTGCTAACCGCATTAGAGCAATCATTCATTTAAGGGGTTTCGCTTTTGTTTTTAGTTTTATAACTCAATGACAACTGTTTAGAACATAGTCTGTCGTGCTTAACATGTAAAATATGTAAAGCTTTGTTCTTTTAGACATCGAGACAAACTGAGTGTAATGATTGAATACTGCCTCGTGTTTATATTTCATAACCAGACTTAAATAATAACTAGTTAAACCAGGGAAGTGTCAAGTATGCCATTAATGTGAACTCGTAATGATTTGCTTATGAGGTAACTTAGGCAAAGTTTTTTTTAACACTAGGATGTTAGGGATTATAAATGAACTCAATGGAATGGAATATACAGTCTGATATTGGCAATGATATGGCTTTATATTTGATGTAATACTAAAATTGTAGTTTTCATAAATGTTTTTTTTTTTTTTATGAGTAGCAATCTTAAGCAGTAAAGTAATCCTTTATTATGTGTTGATTTGGATCAGCATGTTTTGAGAAGTCTTATGTTAAATGGATTAGATGTGACTTTGAATGCGGAACAGGGAGACTGGGCCAATTATTTTTTTTTTTTCATGGAGAGATTTGCATATCAGAAAAAATATCTCTGCCCATATGAGCAGTATTATGGCAGTGAAACATTATCCCTGTGTTCGCAAAAGTAAACAGTAGTTGATCATTTACAGGGAGGTGGACGCTTACGCATGGGTCTCGACAAGGATATTTCTTTTGGTGCGTATGCTGGAAGAGGCCACCAACTGCTTTTGAATTCCGAACATTATTACCTTGTGGGATCATAACAAAGGATTGGGATTGCTGGAATATTTCCACTCGTCAGAGGAGAGAACTCTTCCTTTCAATGGAGCAAGTTCTCTCCAGCCCTCAGGGGTGTTCTGAGTGGGAGATGAGCGGGAAAGCGGAGTGGGAATCCGAGCAGAATCCTCTCGGATTTCTCCTTATGGATAAAGATAACAGTTCTGTTGCCGATTCTGCTAATGAAATTTTTCAGGAAAATGCCATAAACCTAGATGACCTGTTTTGGTCCTCTCAGTATTCTGGGCAGACGTATTCCTGGGAAAATGGTTTGGAATGCGTCTATCCCGAATGGATGACTCAGCCTCCTCCTTCCCAAGATCTCAAAGGAGAGGGTGCTCCTGGAAGTACAGAAATGGTTGGAGATCTCATCTGTTTTAATTCTAGATCTACCAGTCCTATGCACTCGAGTGTACCTGTGCAGAACCAAAACAACTTTTACGACCTTCCAGAACAGGTGCCTGATTTCGTGCAACCTGTGGAGGTTACTGCCACTTCAAAATCTCTAAATGTGTACACAGGTGAGATGGGTATTTTTGACCCCACAATTCAGTCTGACACGATGCTACCACAAGAAACTCACCTCGAGGACACACATTTAACAAACTGTGAATTCAGCCATAATTCCTTAGAGGTAAGAACATTTTTGAACAACGACAGTTTGTGCTTGCTTCCACACGGGACTCATCTCACTCTGGAATCCGAAGGTTTGTTGCCCGTTTCTCCTGTGGAGTTGTCGTGTTCAGATACGAACTCAAATCCCAATTCAATTATTTGTCAGACACCTTTATCTACACCAGAACACATCTACCTCCCATCCTCAACCCCTTCCTGTGAGGGCATTCCTACAGAACCAACTGTCCTGTCATTTCATCACGAGGGTAGTGCTTTCCTTTCAATGGATGAGATAGAGATGTTGTTACCTGGGCTGCTGGGTGGAGGTTTGTACTCTTTACAGGAGAGTAGTAAGCCCTCAGCTAGTAACGAGACCCATGACGATGATCTACTGAGCCGAGAGACAACAGACGTTAACAGAGAAACAACAAAACTATCTTTTGAGACAGAGACTGTCTGCATTACTCCATTAGGTGAGTCTTGCATATCACCTGAACTTTGCAAAGAAGTGCTGTGTGATTTATCCACAGAATGCACATTTGATGCACCATTGGAAACGATCGAGCAGGAGGAGGTTGCGCCCACTGCTACAACCGACAGTGTTTTTTCTGAAGCGAAAACAGAACGCGCACCAATTGCTTTTGTTGATTTACAAGCAGAAGATCCTTCAAGTGAAAGGCTGCTTCACAGAAATGAACATAAAGAATCCACAACAGCCTTGCCAGTCAGCACATCTGAGCATAAAGCCTTAATTGACCTCTCACCTGAAGATGACATCTTATCTGAGGACCTCAGCCAGCCCACACATTCATCTGAGGCTGAAGCCTTATCTGAGGTGCCCTCTGACGGGGATTCCATGTTTGAGATCTTAACAGATAGCATCTCTTACGAAGCTGTGCCATCTTTAGACTCTGTAATACCACCTGTGACAGATGCTACTGAGCTTAGAGAACAGGACAAATCTGATGCAAACTCGCCCGATCTTCAATGTAATGCACTCACCTTTGAATTTCAGGACAATGTAACAAGTATAGAAACAGACATTTACCCTAAAGCTATGGAGACAGAGGAGGACACAGAAGATTCAGACACGTTCAGAGTTTTAGAGAGCTCACATTTGCATCAAAATCAGGAGGCAACCAGTTTGCAAAATGTTAATTTAAATCTAGATAACAGCAAAGCTGACAACAATCAAGTACTGAACGCAGTGAGTGAAACCTGTCAGGAACAAGCCGGTGCTCGACCGAAAGAGAGCCTGCTTGTGGAAAATCTCTCACCTTTGGACCAATTGAATGACTCTTTGACTGCAAACTCAAGTGCAATTGTAATGAATACACCTGAAGAAAAGGTAACAGGTCACAATACACCACCGGATGTTGAAGAGAAACTTCACAACAGTGGGTTTTTACGGGGAGGGGAGATATCAGATTGCAGTTTGTCTACTCGGAATCAAGTCGTACCTCATTGTGCAAGTAATCCTGATTCTTTAGAGAACACTCCCTCCACCTGTGCTCAGCTGACTGTGACGGCTGGATTTGTGGAGCCGGATCTTACAGAGACTTCCAGCCAATTGCGGGAAGCTACTGAAGAGAGAGAGGCGGAGTTTCCAGCTCAGCTTACACATCAGGAGGATTTCCATCCGCTGACAGCATCACAGATAGACCTGGCACAAGAGCAACAAGTGAGCTCAGTCGCCCCCAGCTCTCCTCCCTCACACAGAAATGTCTTTCCCTGTGGAGCCAGCCTGGATGGGGAGGCCTACCTGACCCTGATGGAGAATAACCCTGGTACTCCTAACATTCCCGAACATGCAGAAATGACTCTGGATCTGTGCAAGGCCTCGGATGCTCTGCCGACCAAATCGCTCCATGACCAGAGGGTCCCTGTGGATTTGATAAACGTGCCTATAGTTTCCGCAACAGCCCATAAAAGCGAGGAACAGTCGGCTCTCCGAGCGGTTTTCCAGGCTTTGGATCAGGACGGGGATGGATTTGTCCATGTTGAGGAGTTCATCGAGTTTGCAAAAGCGTATGGAGCTGAACAGGTCAGTGTTTGGTGTATCCTTGTCTATTTGTGTGAGTTTGTGGTGCCTAAATATTGGGTGGGGGGGTGTAAATGTTACAAAAATGCTTTAAGATTACAGGACAGCGTGTGTCTTCTTTTGGTTCCCAAAGCGCAAAGTGAAACTTGATCATGGTGACACCCAAGAACTGCTCTTTTATTATTCAAACCCTCAAAGACTCAGAATACCACTCTTGTCCTCTCACTCTGTCTTTCATGGTGTCTCTCCTTTTTAACTATCGTTTGTTTTGCATCAGTTTAACAAACAATGCAAGTCGTTTTTAATTACACAGTAACTAATTTATGTATTAACTTGAACATCAACAGTTTAAAAGTTATTTTTGACTGAATCCAAAAAACATTTGGGGTTTCTGTGAGACTTTTGATTTGAGCTTCCAAGCCTTTTGAATCATCCTTTTTACAGCTGTTTCATAGCATTGCATTGTCATGGCGGCAAAGTTGTAAAATAGCTTTGTTTGCATATAAATGGTTGATAGGAGTTTTTTGCAATAAAATCATGTTGAAACTAATTTTTTGATTTTTTGTTTTAATCATCAACAATGTCACATGTTCTTTTAATTTGAGCATAATTTGTACTAAAACAGGAATATTTCCTGGAAATGTAGTCAAAAAAAGAACAGTTTTAGTAAAAATTAATGTCACCATGATTGTCTAGTTATAGTCTAAACTAAGGGCAAATCAGTAATAGATAATGCATGGCTTTAATGCATGCATTTGTTTGTTTTTGTGATGCATGTGAGTTAATTTAACAAAATATATTGGTTTTTTTATGTTAAGTATTTGTCAGGTCAGTACACAAGTGATGCTAGATATTCAGAAGGATGTATTTATTTCCAAATTGCTTTTGAGACATAGCTGGACACTGGATGTGCCAATTTAAAAATCCCTCTGTGTTTATTTTGCCGTTCAGAGGTTCGTGTTCCTGTTAACTCCTGATCCCCCAGACACGCGCCATTGTGCGTTTAAGAGAGGATGGATTTGATGCCGGAAGTCTGGCTCTTTTGTGACAGTTAAAACTGCTGATCCGATCAGCTGAGAGGTTAAACAGACAGACGAAGGATAGAGAGGGGTGCATGACCAATTTAACTCTTGTATTTGTCTTTTTATCATTGCTAGTCATCTTTTCTCAAATGCACTTGAAGCGTACGTAGTTAAAGGTACATATGATTTATTTTTGCATTAGTTTTTTTGCAGGAGTTTTTGTTTTCAATTTTGCCGTGAGCTTGTGACAGGTTTAAACTTTAACCGCCCTGTTATGAGAAAAGCATCACATATGTGCAACACTAAGCAAGTTTGTGTGTCCTTTATAAGGTAGTTTATGGTTTCAGGGGTGAAACTGCAAACCATACACCATCTCCGCCTCGAGGGTCATTCCTTTGTCTGCGTGACTGTGATTGAACTCAAATTTGCGCAGGTTTCTTCTCGTGATACAAGTGTACAGTATGAGAGCTCGCTCAGCTGGTTGACTCACTGAAAGGGTGGAGAGAAATAAACTTGACGAAGAATCAGGGAGGCAGAAAGTGATAGGAATGTGTTTGGATTGGTCTCAGAGATGTTTTCAGTACGCACTGGAGAGATATTGTGTCGTTTGTTTTTCATTATTTCCATGTCTTTCTATCCGTATGATACGGTTGCTATGTGATTGTGTGACGTTAGATGCAAATTCTTACCCAGAAGTAGCGTTTTCCAGGAAGGAGTTGGTAATTAGCATCAGGTAACAGAGCAGAAATGTACATGTGTGTGACTCTATGAGAAAGCTGCTACTGTGCCTTTTTTTAAATGTAAGACGTTTAGAGGGAAAAGAGTAAATGAGGTTATGTCTGCTTTAATCGGAAGATGTTATTAATGTGATTCAGTCAGTCACAGGTTGTTTTTCTTTTACATATTGATTTGGGATGTGTTAAATCAAAGCGACACCACTCATGTGACTGATTCGTGACTCACCAGTTTTCACACTTTGACTTCTGATGCTTTTATATTAAGAGGTGAAATAGCTCCGTGCCTGACCCACATTACATAAAGCAGTCATTTAACTAATAAATAAAATACCAGGAATTATAACCTTTAAATGATTATTTATCTGACAGAAATGTATTAATACAGGGTGGCCGTGGATCCTTAAAAAGGGTTTTCGCCCAATTTGGGTGGGTTTTACGTTGTGTTTCGGCTGGAACCTGTCAGTCAGATCTGGCAACCCTGACCCCAGCGCTGGATTTCTCTGGATTATATGGATTTAGTCAGCGTAGTCTCGAGACAAGGCAAGGAAAGGAATATTTATCTGACAGAAATGTATTAATAAACAACGTATGCATCATTTATTTTTAAATATTATTATTTAATTTATTTTTGTTTCAGTTTTAATGAAAAAAAACCTGTATTAGCCTGTATTTTATATAAAAAATAAAGTATTTTAAGGGTGCTGATTGTAGAATTGACACCTAATGGTCGAACTTTACCCGACCCCATCTTCTCAGTCTTGACGCATACACAGGTTGCCAGATTGGCGAAGCGGACAGAAAATAGCGCACATGACCATGAAATATAAGGTGTTTTCTGCCAACTGGCAACCTGGGGTGCCGAAATACAATCGGTTAAACTGGCATTAAACTGTTTCCAAAACTAAAACAGAGGCCAACATTCCAGCCCTGAACATGCATTTCCAAAGGAGAATAACTGATTGCACTTGTTTTTAACTGTGCATTGTTTACTTAATATGTTAACTTAGCGTGTTTCTTAAAGTGCCCCTATTATGCCTTTTCAAATATGATCGTTCATGCAGTGTGTCATGTAGCTGTACAGTATGTGAACATAAACTATCTGCAAAGTTGTGACGCCGACAGTGCACGATAAATAAAGTGATTGTCTATCAAAAAAGAGAGTCGGCTCACATTCGCCTAGACCAGTGGTTCTCAATCCTGGTCCTCGCACCCCACTGCTCTGCATATTTTGCGTGTCTCTCTTTGTTAACGCACCTGATTCTGATAATTAGCTCATTAAAAGAGTGCTCCGTGCATGAGCTGTGTTCCAATTGACATGTACCCTACACAGTGTTCATTGCTCCCTTCTCCCTGAGCAGGGGAAATCCCTTAAAGTTTACTTCACTTTGGATAGTTCATTCATGGATTTGCGCTGTAAATATGTGAATAGGATTTAAATTACGTCTCGCACACTTAAATGCACTTTGAATGGAACGTTTACGTTCGCTTCGAATTAGAATCATCGCGGAACATCCGGTGATATCCACTTCGCAGGGCACATACGTTCGAATAGAACAAATTTCTGAAGCGACAAGAGAAACATACGAAATGTGCAGAGCGGTGGGGCGCGAGGACTGGAATTGAGGTAGCTCTTTTCTTCTATGCCTTAATGAATGCCTTTAAGGACTAAAAAATCACACGCACAGACAGAGTTGAATGTTTAGGCAACAGTTGGATGTCTTGATGTCTGAGATGTCCCAGTTGGAGGTTTTAGAGGGTATTTTTTTTTTTCTTTTGCTTGCTAACTCTGATTCTGGAACTCGCGACTGCCTTACAGGATATCAGTTCTGCTGTTGCCTGGTTACCGACTGTGTGTAATTGTGTCTGTTCACTGGAGTGTATCATTACTCTGTTTGTGTGCGTGTGTGTGTGTGTGTGTGTGTGTGTGAGAGAGAGAGGATGTGTGTTTTACCAGTATATATCATGAATGGACAGACTTTTGTCTGTGTTTGGTCTGTTCTTGAGTTACAAATAAGTTTATATAATATTTTGTTCCTCAACACAAGATAGGCCTTATACATAGGAAAAATACGAAAATGAGCCCACACCGGGTCTCTAACTCTTAATTTTTTGATTATGTAATCATTTGCAGAATAATTGGACATCTCTGTGTAATTAATGCCATGTTCCTCTCCTCTTTTAATGAGGAATCGGTTCATGTTTGTTTGTTTTGGTGTCATTAATGTAAAAGTAGATGTAGTCTGTGAAGCACTTTTTGTTGGATGAATAGTTTGCTGAGTGCTGTGCGTTTGTGGTTTCAGGTGAAGGATCTGACACGGTTCTTGGATCCCAGCGGTCTGGGTGTGATCAGTTTTGAGGATTTCCACAGAGGCATCAGCGCAATCAGCAATGAAGGTACAGCAGCAGCACATACAAACACACTCGAAGCATGCTTTAGGTTGTATGGAGGGTTTCCGCTGACTTGTTGCTCTTAATTAGAGATGAATTATATTACAGATTATCCCAAAATATATATATATATATATATATATATGTATTTTTTGAAGTGGATCTTCAAAAGGAGTTTGTTTTTGTCATGTTTGGCTAAGAAATTCATCAACAAGTTTTGCCCTCAAAACAATAGCCAAGTCTCTAACATCAACATTTCTTGATGACTGTGTGATAATCTGCTGCTGTTCAGTAATGGTTTTCCTGATGGAACGTTCACGTCTCCTGATATACTGTGCAGAAAAACAAAGTGCAAAAAAATGAGTCAGAGCATCTGTGAATTACTCATAGTGAATCACACCGCTGAAATGGGAAATTTGAGTCTCATTTACAAGAGCGTTTGCTTGCCACACAGAAGCATTAACATGACTAGGATGATTAAGTTTGAATGTATAATGTACTTATAAATCCAAAGAAAAAGTCAATTTATTCCTTGAAAATACCTGGTTGTAAATGTGGCAAAACTCATGATCATCCTCGCATAGCTCCTTGATTCGACCGATGCTTGGCGTATTTTATTCTGTTCTCTAAACCTTCAGAATAGTCATTCTGGGATTGGTTATCAAGGGCTGTTTCAAAACTTGGCAAACTCTTTTCTAAGGAAAGGAGTAGTTTACCAAAGTGCGCTCAGATGTGCTTTTCTGCAGGCAAATCTAGATGCGTTTGTTTCCTCATCAGAGCAAATTTGGAGGACACTCCTTATCTATCTTCAAACCTATTATGATGATGCTGGGATAGCTTAAAGCACTCTGCTGGGGTTTTCTACTGCTAATACTTCAGTAATGTTCAGATCATGTTTCTAATGGCCTGCTGGGCGTCCATTGTTTCACGAGTCAGATTTCTCTCGTCATTAATGGATGAGTGACTGAAGCATCAACTTCTCCCTGCCTGTCTATTCCTACGCCGTAGCAAGATTCAAGAATCATTTTTCAGAAGGAAAATATTCCATCTAGCTATGGTTTCCTGGACTCCAGACGGCCCGGTTGCTCAGCGCAATGTATTCCATGGTGACTGTTTACAAATGAAAAACAAAAAGAGAATGTGAATGACATAAACTGCTGTGTCTCCAAAACAGCCAATGCTCATGTCCTAGTGATTTTGACCAACCCGATATGTAGAGACAGATTAACATTATGATGTACCGTTATCCGTAGTTCATTGTCATGATTGTGTTTTAAATACAAGGTGTTTTTCTTCATCAGGATCGGATCCAGACCTCTACAAGACTCATCTCAGTGCAGTGGAAGCCAATGGAGCTCCAGAGGAGTACGACGAGGTAATACACACCACCGTTGTGGTTATTGGGTCCATTTCTCTTCCCCTCTTGTCAGGGCGAATATAATAAATCAGCATTTCAGGACCCCAGTATTGCAGATCCGTGGAATCCAGACCAGCACATTCCACAAATTCCCCAAAAGATTGAAGGACCACAGACGAGCTCAGAACATGAGAAACGGAGCATGTTATTTCTCTGCTACAGCACCTCCTGCTGGCTCATGTGTGGGCAGCTCAATCGTTAATTTACGTATTCAGTAGTTCCAGTAGGATATAATAACATCAGTTTACATTTAAAAATGTTCCTTTTGCCATTGATTGTAGTAATCCAGTGAGGTTTTTGTGTGCACAAGGAGTGGAGTGCTCCGCTCAGAGATCTGGTCTCGTCCAGTCCATCTGGAATATCATTAAGAAACGGAAAAAAATGAGGCATACCAAATCCAGGAGAACAGTGGCAACGTCTCCAAGATACTTGAAGAAACCTTCCTGCAAAGTTGCAGTGCTGAGAAAAGTTTTAGGCACTTGTGTAAAAAATGATGTAGGGTTAAGGTGCTTTCAAAAAATATTGTCAAAAAGGGATTTTATTGTTTTATCAGAAAACGTCTATTAACTAAATCATATCAATTTTATATGAAGGAAACTTGAACTAAATAACGTTACTAAAAACACGAAACTTAAATAAAAGAAAAAACCAAAACAGAATATACCTTGAGGATACATATATTTAACTTTTATGTGTGTGTGTATATAAATATATATATTAGTGGTGGGCAGTTATCGGCGTTAACGCAGCGAGACTCTTATCGCGCGGAAAAAAAAAATATCGCCGTTAATCTATTCTCAAAGTTGGGTTGGAGTCTGTACTACAAGCTATGGTGACTTTCACCTTTAGTGCGGATGTATAGCCGAATTACACTGGGACTGGTTTTTGAAACTACTGTACGTGTGAGCTTCGATCCTTATCACCTGTCGTCCGTGATCTTTATATACCGTTTGGGATGCATTAGTATTAGCTGCACGAAACCGGCGCGCTCACAGACTTGTGCATCACGTGCACGATGTGTTTGTTTATCCTGAAGCGTCTGATCGCGGCTGCGGATAAAAGCACTTTCATTTTCTAATGCTTTTATACAAAACTGATGAACACACCGTCAGTTATGTTTTCAGAGCAGAGCAAAACATCTGATA
>JAUMHG010000076.1:15404396-15433369 GCA_032359395.1 Enteromius anoplus
TGATCCCAAACTTTTGAACAGTAGTGAAACAGTAAACTACTGTAACAGTAGATCTGAACATTATTATCCATTTTAAAGAAATGCTTCTCTTTTTAATATTTGAATGATCAAAGAATCCTAAAAAAACTATTAAAACTGTTTCCAACACTGATAATAAAACATAAAGGATAAATAACAAAAAATATCACAGAAATAAATTACATTTGAAAATATATTCACACAGAAAACAGTTATTTTAAATTGGAATAATATTTCACAATATTACAGTTTTTTAAACGGTAGTGTATATTTTAAATATATTTAAAAAAAAAAAGTGTGCGTTATTTTAAATTGTAATTATATATTATAACGTCTAACGGTAATTTTGATCAAATAAATGCAGCCTTGCTTGTGTGCTTGTGTGTGTTTTAGGGGGAGCATGTTGAGCTGTGTCATGTGGAACGGGGATTCAGCCCCTCGTTGTTGCAGTGGCACCCGACTAAACCCCTGCTGGCGGTGGGATGGGAGACGGGCGAGACCTTGCTCCTCTCACACCCCTCTGGTGAATACACACCCCTGCCCAACAACACACACACCGCCTGCATCACAGTGCTGGAGTGGAGCAGTTACGGTAGCCGACTGGTCACGGGAGATCAGGTTATACACATTTCACTATGTAGTACAATAAATGCTGATGTTTACACCGCAAAAAAATGCTTTTCTAGCTTAAATGTTTTTTTGTCTTGTTTTCAGTCAAAATATCAAGAAAGATTTTCTAGACAAGTAAAAAATGATAGTCTTGTTTTCAGAAAAAATAAGTCAAAAATACGTTTTTACTTGAAAAAAGCTAAATAATCTGCCAATGAGGTAAGTAAAATAATCTTGTTTTCTGTTTGAAATAATACATTGGCAGAGCTTTTTCTAAGCAAAAACTCACCTTATTTGGACATGTTTTGACTATCATTTTTACTTCAATTTTCCTTCTTGATTAAGCTATTTCTAGATATTTAAGCTGGAAAGAAGCACAAAAATCTAGGCTACAAAAAGCATTTTTTTGTTTAGGCTTCATATGCACTGAGGTGAAAGCATTTGTGTGTGTGCTTGTGTGTGACAGGCAGGTGTAATGGCCGTGTGGAGGGTGGATGCTAGAGGGAAACTGCAGGGATCTCCTCTGATAAAGCATGACTACAGTAAACCACTGACATCTTGCATCTTCAGACCTCCACCACCTACTGAGTGAGTCTCATCAATTTAAAATCTTAAAAGTATACATCTGTTGGTGCTTTAGCATTTCATAAACAGAACTGTGTGTCTTGTGAAAGAACATTGCAGCCGGATCTACTTCTCTCTGTTTATGTCTATGACGCAGGTACCGGGCTGCTCCACAGTGGGACCAACCTAAACCAGTCTAGTCAAAATGTAAACCCTTATCATAGATGTACCGTAGTGATTCAGGACTTATTATATAAATTTTGTCAATTTTAAACACAAAAAAGTTTTGGACTGCAGCATAAACAAACGCCCTTGCAGATAATATAATACTTATAAAATGAAAGGCCACTTTAGTTTAGCTAATTGCATTTAATGTAAATAAAAATTCCAATGCAGTTTATTGTATTTGAAAATATGACACACTTATATACACAAGTATATCCTTGTAAAGTATTTAATTTCGGTAAAACGCATTGTTTTTCACAATAGTTGCTACTATTTATATGCACTCTGTCTGGAACAAGAATCCTACAGTGTGCGTTTGTGTCGGTAGGGATGTGGCGATGCTGGCCCGTGCTGCTGTCAGCGGCGATGAAAGTGCTCTGGACATGTTTAACTGGAAGAAGAGCAATAAAGGAGTGTTTGCGCTGGGATCACAGGAAGGACTGGCCTTCTACATCAGTGCAGCTGATGGTGAGATGTGACAGGATGGTTAGCGACGATGTTCAGACGCTGTGGGTTTGTTATAACCGTGTATGTGTGTGTGTTATTTAGGGAGCGTGTACAGTGTGGATGAGAAGGCGCGGAGTGTGCCGTTGATGTCCGTTGAGAGTGCGGTACAGAAGATGTGGTACTCTAAGAGAAGGGCCGTTCTCGCCGTAGTAACAGACTCACTGCTGCTCTCTCAGTTCAGTCTTGGACCGGAAGGAATCGCTCAGGAGATCAGTAAAGTAATCATATCAGAACACAACCACAAAAAGTTCTTTACTTTTATCTTTTCATTTGAGTTAAAATGCATTTAAAATGTTGATATAATGTCATTTTTTATTTTAGGTATTTAGTTATTAGTACATCAAGAAATGTTGTATTTTGCCTTGGCAACTAGCTGAAATAAAATAAGTTTTCAAATTATTATTATTATTTCAATAAACAAAAAGGTATGGTATACTAACCCTGGTTTGTGTACAGGTGAAGCTCAGTGGCAGAGGAGGGCAGCACGCAGACATTGTGTGGACAGAAAACGGTTTGCTCATCACAGCGTCAGGAGAACAACACATTAGGTTAACAACAAATTTTAGCTCCCTTTGTGTGTGTGTGTGTGTGTTTTTAACCTTGTTTATAAATGTGTTGTATCGTTTCTCCGCAGTTGCCCTGAGATGTTGCTTGTGTTCTGATGGTGGTGTGTGTGTGTGTGTGTGTGTGTAGGCTGTGGGATGTGGAGCTGGATGATCATTACGCTCTGACGCTGGATGAGTCTCTGGGCTTTGAGAAAGGAGAACTGCTCAACTGTGTTTCCTTTTGCACTTCTAAACGTAAGATTTACACTGTTACATGTCTGTGTAACCCTAAAAAGTGTACACAAATACTGCCTGGGTTTCTGTATTGCTTTGCGTTTGACATTTTTTAACACTACCATTTGGAATCACATTTAATTTTTTCTTCTGCTTAAAAAACATTTCTGATTGTTCTCAAAGTTGTACTGCTTTATATTTTTGTGGAAACTGTGATACCTTTTTTTCAGGATCTTTTTTTGTTCAAAAGAACACAATTTACAGAAATCTCTTTTTTTCTTCTTTATTTTCCTCTCGTTTAGTACATTCTTATTTAATCAGGTTTGATTCCCTGAGCAATGCACGTATATCTTGAATACAGTTTAGGTCATTTTATTTAAAGGCATTTGCTTAAACAAAATGGAAGTCATTTGGCAAGGCTGATTTTGTTCAGAAGTGATCTGGATCTTTGTGTTTTCACCTGCAGAAGTTCTTGCAGCGGGTACCAGCAGAGGTCGTGTTGCTCTGTGGCACATGGTGACAGTGAGTGATCAGAAAGGAGACACCAAAATACACTGGAAACTCCAAACACCAGCAGAGGTGGAAGGAAACATCTCACAGCTACAAGTGAGCACTGGCTTTAGATATTTCGGGATGTTTACAACATCATGTGTGGCATGCTATTGGTTACTACAGACAATAATACTGATTCTTGCTTCAGTTTGTTGAAGTCTGTCTCTCTGTGTGTCTGCAGTGGGGTTCCAGCTCTCATCTGTTGGCCGTCTGCAGCAGCAGCAGCAGCGTGGTGATCCTGTCAGAGCATGTGATGTGTTCTCATTACAGCCAGCAGATGGCAGCAGTGCAGCTCACGCCGACACAGCTCAGCCTGGCCAACTTCAACACCAACACACACATCACCTTCCACACAGACACACACATCACAGCCGTGCAGGTCACCAAGGTAATTTAATGTGGCACATTCACAGAGCAGCAGTTAACACTGCCTTTTCTATTTTCACCTCATTTTGCAAACGTACTGCAATGATTTTTACCACATACCCACAGGACAGCATCATTATTTACACCATATGATAATGGTGGAAAAAAAGGGCAATGCTAAAACTGATTAATATGATTATTAATAAAAATTATTATATGATTACAAAATCATTTATATTATTTATTATTTAAATATGTTATATAATAATAACAATAACATTATTTTTTTAAATTATCTATTCACTGAATATTTAAAAACGAAATGTTACACACCCACATAAATAAAATTTTATTGCATAATATTCCCTAACAACATTTAGCTATATATTTAAATTGGCTTAGTTGATTTATTTTTATTTCTCTTAACATTTAAAAAGATTAAATACATGTTTTTTTTTAGTTTAGAATAATTAAGTAATTAATTAATAATAAATAAATCATTATTTATAATAATATTATTATAAAATATGTATTACAATCTGCAATATTTATTAATTTGGCAACATGACTAAACATTGTAAATTATTGTACTTTATTTTCTAATCTGTTTTCACAGGATATGGTCATGGTGTGGAACGGGAAATATATCACGGTGTATGAGCCATCAGGACAAACACTTCACAGCACAGGTACAATAAATGTGTGATATTTCCAGACAACACATTAATTATGACTGACATGCAGGACTTCACAGAATCAGGACCTACTTGACTAAATGTCATGGCATATAAGAGACACCAAGTCATTTCTGATTCATTTTGTTGTTTTCAACATCAGGTTCTTTCCAGTGTGAGTCTCATGCTCTCGCGGTACATGAAGAAAACATTTATACTGTCGAACCAAACCGTGTCCAGATCCGCACACCGCAGGTACACACACACACACACACACACACAAACTCTATGCACATCCACCTTCTTTAACACATCAAAATGCACATATTACTCAGTATTTGTATTTCTAAGCTTGTGTCCAAGAAAGTGTATGTTTGTGTGTGTGCAGGGCACTGTGAAGCAGTTGTTAGTGTTTTCTGAAGCGGAAGGAAACCCGACACTACTGAGTGTGTGTGGATCTTACCTGGCTGTGGGAACAGATACGTGTCACGTCAGAGTCTTTGACCTCACGCGCAGGTAAACACACACTAATCCACTCAAGCGTATGTAAATGTATATATGTGTGCATTATGCGTGTGTGTTTGTGTGCACAGGGAGGCCAAAGCCATGGGCGTCACAAAGAACCTCACTGAGCTCATTCCTGACCTGGGCGCTCTGAGATCAGTCAAATGCAATGCCAACGGAAGTCAGTTGAGCGTCCTTATTACACAGGTACAAAAATAGACCATGCTTAAAGGGATTTTGCTCTTTTAAAATACAGGTTTGATGCATGGTAAGGTCCCATTTGACTAAAATAAAATATTAAAACTGAACTGCAGGAGTGCAGCAGGTGGAAAACGGTCACGAAAAACCCAATTATGACTTGCAAATTGTAAATTGGATCCCTTTTTTTAACAAATATTTATTCAAAAGAAGGCAAAATAATAAAATTATACAAAAGCACGAAATGTAACAATATCTAAACGTCATATAAGCTGTATCAACACTGATCTGCAGATATAACAGATAAATGTCTTTTGTGCATCGTAGGTGAACGGGCGGCCGGATAACAAAGTGTATTTCTACGACATCGAGCTGGACACGTTGTCTTACTTCGACTTCTTCGCAGGGAGGCCCGAGAGCAGTCTCGCACAGTCTGAGGACAGTCAAAGGTGCCTATGTTTGTGTGGTCTCACAGAAACACAGATAAAGATAAATGAACATTCTTTGAGAAAAATTGTATTTGAATTTGAAGAACTGGATGTGAGGGGGAGTTGGCTGCCCGCTGTCCTGTTTCTCAGTTCTGGGACGAGAGCGAGTCCCGTCTGTTTGTGTGTGAAACGGTTCCCGTGAACTCTGACCTTCATACCAGCAGCCAATCACAAATAGAGAAGGTAAAACACAACCGAATGAATTAAAATAGCTAAAATGTTTAGTGCAGTGTCAACTTAAGATACTGTATCTTTTGTAATTTACCTGGTTCAGGTACAATTGCAAAAAATAGAACATTTTGGTTGAATTGAATTGTCTCTCTCTTAAGAAGGCATTTTATTTTTGAAATTATTATGTTTCTCTTCCAGTTCAAAGTAGACCCATGTACATTATAGGAGTTAAAGTGTAAAAAACAGTTTTTGTCTTTCCTGGCAGGAGGATGTGTTGGTGGTGACGTTCTTTGTGACACAGGAACACGGTCTCCTCCTGCAGGACTCACAGCCTAAACCTGCTACGCTGCTCTCTCTACTGGCTTTGGATACACCGTATTACTATTATATCTGCAAGGTACAGACAAACAAGATACAGACACCCTTCACTCCTCTTTCACCGTGCTTGCCTGTCAGTCTGTATGCTGTCAGTCTTTATGTGAATTTTTCTGTATTTCTTGCATGCATCTTTTTTATGTTTCTCTTTCTGATTTTCATTCTTACTGTTCTGCCACTGCTAAGCTCTTATTTCGAAGGGGAGGCATCGTTCTCCCTTATGTGAGTATCCTCACAGTTACCCAGAAGTCATTTAAGAGAAGAATGTGTGTCATTAATAAATGTTTCTCTCTGTCCTGTCAGCTGGGTGAGGGTGGAGATCAGGTGGTCTCGTCCCAGGTGACTTCATCCCCTCAGATGGTGGTACGGCGAGCCCTTAGAGACTTTGTAGGGTTAGAGGACTGCGAGAAACAGACCCGAGACGCCATGCTGAACTTCAGCTTCTACCTCACGATAGGGGACATGGATGAAGCATTTAAAGCCATCAAACTCATCAAGAGGTACAGACACAAACACCAGTTCAACACACGCTGAGGTTCATAATAAGTGAATGTGTAAGTCACTTTTGGTGTTCGGCTGCACTACTTTTGAACTATTTTTCTATCTGAACATGCACTAGACGGTCATCTTTGACCGTTGTGCTGTGCATTGTAGCTTTTTCAGCATCTTGTGCGTGATGACCTCATTTAGGCGCTGTGTCAGGTTAAAAGTAGTTTTTAGAAGTGAAAATTTGTTATGTGGGAATGTCAACACTTATTTTCAAAGACTAGATAAGTGTATAATTTATGTGGTAACATTTATTTGTGTAATAATATGTAATGGGCAAAAAATGATTGTAGTGATCGATACTGATGTATGTAGAGCAGGATGATCGAATCCTGCATTTGAATCCGAATTAATCAAAAATTGTGCTGTTGTTAACTAAAACTATTAAAAATAATTCATTTAAAATGCAATAGAAAAAAACGTAATTAGAAATTCTGTATTGGCCGATAACCAAAATAAAATATTTTGAAGGTGAAACACTAAAATGAGTAATAGAAAGATAGAAAACTATAATAGTGAATAAATAATACTAAAATAAAGCTAGTTAAAATTCACTTTTCGAAAGAAAACTAATTGTCTGTTTCTGATCTGGGGCTATATTTTTGGGGTTGTTTTGTTTCATTTTTTATAATTTTATATATTAGGTTTCAATATTTCGTTTTTATTTCAGTTTTAGTTATA
Source organism: Enteromius anoplus (assembly GCA_032359395.1). Lineage (NCBI taxonomy): Eukaryota > Metazoa > Chordata > Actinopteri > Cypriniformes > Cyprinidae > Enteromius > Enteromius anoplus. The sequence goes on from JAUMHG010000076.1 coordinate 15,411,654, forward strand.
TGATTACTACTACATTTTTTTCTCTACTATATTTTATTCACATATTTTACAAATTTTTTAAAAATATTTTTTGTTTCAGTTAACAATAACAGAACTGTACTGATCTCAAAAGGATCTTCTCGAAATACTGGTCAATTAATGCCTTGGTGAATTTATTAGTCCATTACAACTAAAAGCGTTACCTAGTTAGGCATCTTACCAGGATTTAAAACACAGGCATTCCTCTTGTGAATGAGTCACTGTGAGCGAGTGAAACACACTGTGGTCTGAGTGTATGTGGAGGACGTGCGAGATAGCATGATTACCATTTACCATCCTTTCCAGCGAAAAGGGAGATGCTATATAAAAAGATCTTCGTCATAAAAATGATTTCCCACTGATAACTGAGGTAATGAATGTTGAGTCAGTTATTTATATTGTTTAAGTGCTGGCATTCATTTCAGACACAAAATGCATTCCCTGTCACACTTCCAGAGAGGATGTGATCTAAACACACACACACATGTTGGTTTTTTAGGATTTATGGGGACTCTACAGGCTTAATGGCTTTTATACTGTACAGACTGTATGTGTTATTGCCCTAGACTGACCTTACACCTAAACCTACCCCTTACAGGGAACTATGTGCATTTTTGATATATAAAAAAAACACAGTTTAGTATGTTTTTTTTAAGCCTTTTGAATTAAGGGAACACTGAAAATGTCATATTGTAATACCTATGTCATACCCATGTAATTATGCAAATTTGTGTCCTCATAAACCACAAAAACATCCACACACACACTGCAGTCTCTCTCTTCGAGTTAAAAATACAGTGGCTTTTGGGAAGGGTGTGTGTGCGTGTTTCATGTTTATAATGGGAATTGTAATTGTACTTCGCCTGCTTGTAAGGTTACTGATGTTTATATGTAGGTGTGTGTGTAGCGGCTTCCCAAAAGACGCCAGAGTGTACGAGAGCGCTACCATAAAAGACACAGATTCCCATGACTGTGCGGGGTGTGTGTACTGTACATTCCTGCTGTATTGTTTTAGTGCATTTTAAAAACAGATGAAACAGCGAGAAAAGGAAAAGAGCTTGAGTTGAGTGATCTATTGATTCCTATCTTTAACAATCACATTCTCAAGAACCGTGACGGATCCCTGTTGGGTTTGTCTGTGGCACGGGCTGTCGGATATGTCTATATGACCTTTAACCTTTCATCTTTGTTAGGTTAACGCACCCAAAAGATTTTCTTTCACTCCAAATCGGTGTAACTTCACTTAGTTTTTTCTTTAATGTAATTTCCTGTGATGCAAAGTCTTCAGCGTCACATGATCTTTCAGAAATCATTTTAATATACACATTTCTTGGAATTATCATGCTGTAAACCGTTGTGCTGCTTCATACTTTAGTGTAACACCTTTTTTTGTGTGTGTTTCTTTGACCCTTTTCGAATGAGCTATCCCTTATTCGTGCCAATAGTTTCTGTGCATGTAATGAAATGAATTACTCTCACGTTATCGTCATTCAAGTGTCAGTCTGGACAGGGGTCACAGCAGTGTATAATGTGTGTCTCCATTCATTTCCTCTCATTCAGACTGTCCTTGACTCTCTTCTGTGCTCACCGATCTCTTTCACACACACACACAGAAAATCCCCTTTGAGTGTTGAATGGTTTTATGTTTATTTCTTTAATAATATTATACCAGTCCCACTCAGGGTGAAATGTGAACATTTAATAATATACTTAAAATAGCTCTATATTATACTCATATATGGGTACCACAGGCACAGGTTAGCAAATATTAATCTATTGTTTACTGAACTGATATAGTTCCAGTCTATCACTTTCAGATCATTTCAGACCATATTGGTGAACATACATACATGCACAATAGTTTCCTCATTGGCATCTAGCAGATTATATACTGTAATATCAGATGAATTGTCAGATGCACATGCAGAAGTCAATAAAATCATTTTGGTACCAAATGACCAGGCTTGCACAGAATCTGCACCTCAATATTTTCTTGTCCCCTTCAAATATTTATAAATGTAGAATAAAAAGTAAAGCATCAAGGAAAATTGAATTGCTAATCTGCAGGCACATGCGCTTAGTTTTTTGATAAATATGTCAAAATGTAAAATGTTACAATGTTTCTAAAAATAGACTTGGTTTCTTTAGGCAAAACACACACACACACACAATAATGACTGGACATGTAAAAGTTCCCAATTTAAATCTGTCCAGAATTTTTACCATTGTATATAAAAGTGCAGATTCCATGCCGGCCTGTTAAGGACTGTTTTCAATTGACCTGGGAGCAATATTCAATGCATGGACTCCTTTGAAATCTGAAATTCCGTGTTTCATAGAACTATAACAGATATATGTGCATACGAATGTGCTTCTACTTTCTCATAAGTGCACTTGTGAACATAAACGTGTCAAGATCCAGCTTGATCTCTATCTGTCTGTTGTATTCTTTGCTATCCAGAGTGCTGCTTCTGTGTTTAAATGCGTTTACAGACCAAATCCACTTTCTGCGGTCATGTGATCGCTGCCTTATTCCTTAAGCGTGAAGCCCAGGAGATCGGTTTCACTTAAAATGACAGAAAAACTCTCTTTGTGCATTAGTGTACATCCACCCTGTGTTTTGTCTCAGGTGAGGTGTGTCTTTGTGTCAGCATGGCGACTCTACATAGTCATTGTCTAGGCGCGGCCTGAAGGTTGTGGTCAGAGATCGGCTGATGACGATGACCGACGGAGACATGCAGTCGTCACGGCGATGCAGAATATTCCAGATTAGCATGGCAGCCGCTAGCGTGGCAAACAAGCAAGCAGCGATGTTAACGTAGCAGGCGTAGGACAGTTGAGTGTAGGGGCCGATCCTGTAGAACGTCACCAGACCGATCACCAGCACAAAACCTGCAGGAAGAGAGAGACGGGACTTAGTTGCAGAAAATGGTTTAAAACCTGCCAAAGCGTCAAACTTGAATGTTCAGCACAGCACAAGGATAAAGATTCAAGAGCTTTATTGTCATGTACTGAAGTACGATGAAATTCTTACTTCGTTTACTCCTCCCAGGAATGACAGGGTAGAAGGGGAACAAATATAACTTATTTATATATTTATATATATATATATATATATATAAAACACAGACAAAATACGTAAAAATTATGGAATATACAATAAGTACAAACCTGCATGCTCTTTTTTTTTCAATAAGTATCTTATTTACCACCAAATGGTTTTTTTTTTTTAATTATTAAAGAAAATCATATTTTTTTATTACATTAAATTAAAATTTTTTAAATATTTATTAATTTAGGGAAACTTTCTGTCCAGTAGGATGATTTTCAGAATATGTTTTTTTTATAAAAACACTTTTTATTTGATTTAAGAAATCATAAATTTGGAGGGGAAACATGCATTTAGAGAATAGTGTAAATATTAAATCTATGCTTTAAAAAAAAAATATATATATATTTGCTATATTTCTCTTTTTTAATGTGAGTTGCTTAAAAAATCTTTTAAAACACAGAATACATTTTATTATTAATTGTTAATTAAACGTTATTATTATTTAATAAAACTAAAATAACTATGTCCCCTTTATCAGCATTACATTTCAATGGCTTATATAGAATAAAGCAAATCCAATTCCACCTAAATTTGGCTGTTTTTTTCCCCCCTAGTTCTCAAGGGTGTTAAATTTGCTCAAATGTCTCTATTTTGGGTTTGTCTTTTAAAATGAGGAAAAGTTTACTTTGCCAGCCTAAAATCATAATCAAACCAATTAATGCATGTAACTTGTTTAATTATGAACAGTTAATCCTTTTTATAATATATGAAATAAAAAAACCAAGCATTTAAAATCATAATTGCGTTTTTCTCAAGAAAGTTTGATATGACATGAAAGCACAGACCTTTCTTTTTTACACATCATTAGCTGGACATTTTGCTCTCTTCTGATTCAAGAATAAAAACATTATCTAGAAAACACCATTTGTATTCGTTCTTTACAAACCAAATTATTTTCTGTGGTTTTTGAAAGCATGTCACATAGCTGACCGCAGAGCCTAGCCCCGAAATATTCATTTAATTCACCACGACCTTAATAATAGCTCAATCTTCTTCTCTTTTGACTGATTCGAGTTGGTTTTGGCCGGTTTTGACTAATAGGAGTAGTACGTCTCCTGCTTCCTGTAAAGACTCCAAGCACATGTGTTATTAATAACTGCGGCCTGAAAACACAACAGCACATTCCCAGAAATACAGAACGTAGAGGATGTGAGATGAATTCAGGGCAGGAGAGCAACGACATGGAAAAAGTTGCAGGATTCAGATCGCGTTACACGTGCGTGTTTTATTTAGGCCGAAACAAGAGCGAGCGAGGCATTCATTCGTTCTGTTTTTATTCTGAATGCAGCTTTTTTTGGCACGGTGTCATCCCTTTTCCTTCCTTTTTCTCTATCCTTCCATTCTTCCTTCCTCCCCTCCGTTTCATTCAGTTTCATCTGACGATTCTTACTCACACACACTCATACGATTGAACTGGAACATGATGTACAATAACAGGCTGGATTGAATTTATTCAGGAGCAGATGTTTTTCTCTCTTTGCTTCACATCTCTCTCTCTCTCTCTCTCTCTCTCTCTCTGACTTGCTTTCTCGTGGACTTCATTCTTTATCATTTTTGTTTGTTTTTTCATTTTTTATTTTTAGTAAATTGAGTGTTGAAAAGTTCTCTTTTGTTTTGTTTAATTTATTACTGCATTTTAAATCACATTTCATATCGATATTTTATGTTATTATTTAGTAACAACATTTTCTTTTTCTTTTATTAATTAATAAATTAATTGAACTTCAGTGTATATATATATATATATATATATATATATATATATATATGGGGAATTGGGAATTGACAGAATGTTTATTTTGGGGGTGAACTATCCCTTTTACTGCAGTTAAATGGCCCACAAACTAGCCTTGAGCCATCGTCGTCGTGTCCTTGAGGGATGTGATTAAGGGAAAGTCCCTGTTCAATGGCGCCGTTGTCCACTTAAACTATGAGAATAAAGTAGGAAAGTCTGATGGACGTATGGATGTTTATAAGGAGTTGATGGCTTGCCTGCATCTGATTGGTTTATGGAAGCAGTATGTGCTTGTTTATAATTTATATTGCAGTATGAAGACATAATTGTTTTCATTTTATCAGACGTAGTCTTTCCCTAGAGATTGTGTAAACAGACGCAGTATTGCCGGGACAGTTAATCAGGACACTTGTTTCCTCCACCCATCACACACACACACACACACTCTAGACCGGTCCAGAAGAAACACGCTCCTCCATGGCGTCACATACATCCACCTCTCTTTCTTCCCTATTGCTCTGTGCTTCTTAAAATATCATCAATTCCCGTCTAATAACTCTGACACTTGTTGGCCCCCTCCGTACTGTCACAGTCCCCCTCCCCGTCTTTCCTCTGCGGCTCTGGGTTTGCATAACAGGTAGTTACAGACACTTCCTCGTCCTGAGCAGGGATATCCTGGCGCCTGACTGTCGCTCTCTGGAGCTGCGCGGCTGCCGCTGCTGCTCTGGACCCCTGTTAGCTAAATATAACTATTGTCACGCTTAAAACGACACACACATTTTGCACTATTAGCTGGACTGATTTACTTCAGCAGTAACAGACCACCATCATAGCACAGCCATGGACGCATAGGCTGAAGTTTTCTAAATCAAGACTATCTAGAGCTCGTTATCTTACACAGGAAATGATCCGAGTCTCTATAAAAAAATGACCCGAGGTTAAGAAAACAACCGCTCTGATCAAAGAGAGTGAATGAAACATGAGTGCCATAACCCTGGGGTGTTCTGGGTGGTTGCTAGGGTGTTGCCAGAGGTTATAATAGCATAGGTGGTTGTTGCCAAAAATCCTTAGGATAGTAAGTAAAGATCATGTTCCATGAAGATATTTAGTCAATTTCTTACTGTAAACATAGTAAAACTTAATCTTAGATTAGTAATATGCATTGATTAGATCTTCATGTGAGAACTTTAAAGGTGATTTTCTCAGCATTTAGATTTTTCTGTACCCTCAGATTCCAGATTGTCATATAGTTGTATCTCGGTCAAATATTGCCCTATCCATCCACATCATACATCAATGGGAAGCTCATTTATTCAGCTTTTAGATCATGTATAAATCTCAAATTCGGAAAATTAACACTTACTCTGTTGTCCAGGGTCACAAATTACGAATTGAAGGTACAAATGGAATGCAAAAACGCTCATATATCGCAAAAAAGTTTTTAGCTGGCATGAGGTGGTGTTTCAGGCAGTGTGTGCGAAAAAGGAATAATTCGCAAAAGCTCTCTGTGCTGCTTCCGTAAAGATACATGCATACACCTTCTTCAATTAAATGACTTGTTTCCATGACTTTTCACTAGAGGAAAAAAATTACCTGGAAAAAAATTGGCGAAATGCTGTCACTGCGCAATACTTTTTATTGACATTTATAAAATGCAAATTTGTAATGGATTGTTTATGTCTTGTTAAATATGTACATCTTGTATGGATGTTTGAAAACCCATGTCAAAACCTGCAATAAAAAATACAGGTTAACTGCTTGGCTAACTGCTAATTGGTCAGACTAGCTAGTCTTAACATGGAGGCTAAGTTTATGTTTCTATAATAACTACCTCACCAACTGTCCTTTCACTAATAGTCCATCAACGAGCATGTGTTTAAGGATGCAAGTATGCTTTTAAACATCTATGCAGACAGTATAGTTATGCACAAGATATCATCACAGCCAGCAAACTTTAATGGGACGCCAGCAGCTAGTTTTAAAGAGACAGGCCTGCGTACGTCCCAAATGGGAGCGGATTTAATTTGCAAGCGGGCCTCTGGCCAGGACCCTGTTGTTTCCTGTTGAATTGTGTGTAGTTTCGGGCCGCTGTGCTTTGTTGATGTTTGTTCTGTTACAGATCCTCAAAGCTCCATCTTTCCTTTCCCGAAATGCAGAACAACAAACACAGCACAATAGAGGCCGTATCTCTGAGGACGGACGGTTTGATATTGAAGAATGAATGTGTTGTTTGAAGGTGGGTGTGTGCTGTTTGTGTCAGGCTTCTTGACGCTCCTCGAAGGAGCTGTTAGTGTTTATAAGCGTCCGTAGAAGTGGGTTTGAACACTCACTGGCTAACTGGAACAGGGCAGCGATGGCTTCCTCCCACCACTGAGAATCCTGGGTAATGTGGCTTATCTCCAGTAACCCAAACAGGAAGATTAGCTGACCCACGGTCAGAGCCACCGTAGCCATCAGGTTACATGCCCGCATCATGTCAAACTGAACTGCAATCAGAAAAACAGAAATATGAATGATCAATTGATTCGTATATGATTCAGTGATTCATTTGATTCACATGTACATATTTGAGCAGAGGAGTGTGTGTGTGTACAGGCATTTGTGATTTACGAGGACACAAATGTGTATAATGACATGGCTACTACAACGTAAACACTGTTTATGAGGACACTTTCTGTGTCCCCGTAAAACAAAAGTCTTAATAAACATACTAAACAGTGTTTTATGGAATTCAGAAAGTGCACACAGTTTCCTGTAAGGGGTAGGTTTAGGTGTAGGGTCAGTGTAGGGCAAGAGCACATACAGTCTGTATACAGTAGAAACACCATTACACCTATGGAGAGTCCCTGTAAACCACGAATGAAAGTATGTGAGTCTGTGTGTGTAGGGAGAGGATCTGTAAGGAACACCCAGCTGCAGATGTCTATAAGACACAACTGTGCCAATGTGGGTGTCATTTCCTGAAAGACAATCCTTCACTGTGTCCATCCGTTTCCTTTTTCTAAATCAGGATAGATGGACAAACGTGCCAGGCTGCGTGATACAGGCCTGCACATCTCTGCTTGCTTGCTCATCCAATGATAGTTGCCATGGTTTAATACAAGCCAGACATCAAGTTGATGCCAAATTAAATAAAAATGTCCTCTAGACATCTAGGACTCAGATTTACATGAATAAAAAAAATAATAATACAAAATGTATATATTTTAAAAAATACTAAAATATTTGTTGAAATTCTTGTGATGAAATAAATCGTTTTCTCCAATTCATGGAGAAATCCACAATTACTGGCTCCCAATTATTGCTGTCCTTTTCCCAAGATAACAGCTCTGAGTTTTCTCCTGTAATGCCTGAAGAGTTTAGAGAACACCTGATAAAAGAAAAGAGAATCATTCCAGACCCTTTAGATTACCAGCTCCATGGTGCTTCTCCCTTTTTAGTTCCTCACTCAGGGTTCAGGTCAGAGGACTGGGACAGCCATAGCAAAAGCTTCATTTTGTGCTCCGTGACTAATTCCCAATGGAAGTCCCAACCATGGCCCATTATAAGATTTGTAACAGAGTCAGTGAATTATTGATTTTTATCTGTTGGTATTTGATCGAATCCATGACGCCATGTGTCTAAACAAGATGTCCAGGACCTCCAGCAGAAATATAGACTCACAACTTAAAAAACACTGCAGTATATTTCACTGTACACTTGGAGTACTTTTTATCCCTGTTTTCACCAAATCCATCATTTTTTTGTTTCATCTGATCATAGAGGCCAGTCCCATGTGTAGTTCCAGTCCTGTCTGACAACTGAACATGCTGGAGCTTGTTTTTGGATGAGTGAGGAGAATTTTTCATAAACTCTCCTGAACAACATGTGCTGGTGTAGAGGCTTTTTGACTAGTTTTTATAAGGTTTTCTGACCCTGAGACTCAACTATTTTCTGCAATTCTCCAGCTGTGGTCCTTGAAGAGTCTTTAGCCTCTCAACTAACTCTACTCCTCTCCGTGTGTTAGGAGGATAGAGACACACGTCCTCTTCCAGGCAGTTTCCTAACATTGTATGTAGATTCTAAATTCTTCATTATTTCCCTGACGGTGGAAATGGGAACTTTCCCTGCTGTAGCTCTTTTCTTAAAGCCACTTCTCTCATTGGTGAAGCTCAGTTATCTTTTGCTGCACATCATAACTATATTATTTGTTTTTTTCTCATTTTTTTTGGCTTTGTTTTCCCTCCTATATATATTTCTGTGAAACAAGATACCATGTCTTGATAATTTCATCCTCATAATCACCCTGAAGTGCTCAAAATTGTGAATATGAATGGGAATACACTTATTTTACTCATTAAAAACTCATTATTGGACGCCAATAATTTTGGTCAACTTGGGAGAATTTCTCCCTATTTTCAATTGTTTTTCCTCAATGATAGGTCAGAATTGTGTTTTTAATTGCAGATTTACTTTCACAAATATTTATTTGTAATTTTTGCTCAGATTTACCAAGGGTGCAAATATTAGTGGAGGGCACTGTAAATATATAACATCAAAACATTTTTAACATTATGCAATTGTTATTCACATTTTTCCTGCTTTTACACATCACAACTTTGAAAATGGGATGAAATGCTTAGTAGATGCTATGCTTGCTTAGCTCTGAAATTACATGTAACATTTCAGTTAGTTTGCACATTATCTAATGATCTGTTAAAAATCTATTTTAGGAGAAGTGTTATTTTTCTCTGTTAAATAAAGGATATCGGCGCATTAAAATCCGCAGAAATGAGTTTATTGCGGAAGCTGTGTTAGCATGTATTCACCAGACACTCACGCTTGACAGTGCTGCGGGACTCCTGATACCCCGCGTACTCCGATCCCCAGCTGAGTCTCTGGCAAGCTGTGTTCTCGTGAGCGTGCGTATCCTCGTTAGCGCACGTTCTCCAGAGCCCCACGCTCCGCCGCCGTCCGTCCTCCAGCATCTGCAGCACCCAGCTGGAGCTGAACGTCGCCAAGTTGTTGAGCACCAGAGAAAGCAGGGCCACCGCCGCCGCCACCACCACCAGCCTGCGCACGGCCATACACCCGCCGGAGCGCCCCGATTCCTGAAACGTCTGAACGCTGTGAGAGGCTAGCTAGAGGACATCGCCACTCATTCTCGAGTCCTGACGGCAGTCTCTAACCCTCTTCCTCAGAGTCGGGGGTCACTGCTGCTCGTAAGGCTGGACGCTGGACCTCCAAGGCCATCACATAAACACGCAGGCTTTCTCTAAATCGCTCCGTTCTTCTGCCGCTCCGTTCCTCCCCCTTTCTCCTCCAGATGTGCACTGGCAGGGTTTTTTTTTCTCTCCTCGACTCCTTGCTGAGGAATGTCTGCGTGATGCGGTCTCTGTTCCTCGTTCTTTCCCACACTCTTTCCTCACTCAGATTACTCGTCCTACCCAGTTTCACATGTGAGCGTATGCGCGCTCTATCCCTGAAAAGCTCAGAAGGACTAGGATGAGAGGGTAGGAGTGCTGGGGAATAAGTTCTCTCTCTCTCTTGGTCGGTGACAAACACGTTACTCCAGCTACAGGATGTGTTTCCTGGAAGGAAAGTAGACAGAACAGAATGCAACACCCGTCCCCTTTCTCTCTTTAACTTAGTTGGCTGGTTATTAATGGAGTAGGAGATGAAATATCATAGACATCGCTGGTCTAGTTAGACTTAAATATTAAAGTTCAGTTTCTCTCTGATGAATTGATTAGCATTGATGGTTTTGTGAAGAACCTGTAGCATCCATGGAATATTTCCATTCTGACATTTTTTTTTACAAATTTAAAAATTCTGAAAAGGCTGTTTTAAAAAAAAAAAAGACCTCATAGAAGAACTTTTTTGGGTTCCTGAGAAGAACCTTTCAGTGAACAGCTCTTAAAAGAACCATTTGTTTTAATAATCTAAAGAACCATAAAGGACCTTTAACATCCATGGAAACATTCCATTGCATAAAAAGTGTTCTTCAGACTAAGAAAAAATTGTGAAGATCTGTTTCTTTAATGTTCTTTAGAAAGTGCCAAACCCCCCTGTGAAACCACTTTTAAGCATGCAATAGTAGAAAAAGGTTCTTTAGTCTACTAATATGTTGTTCACACTAATAAACATGGTTCTTTTAAGAATTGTTCTTTAAAAGGAACTCTTTTCTAAGGCATTATTATGAGCTTTTGTTTTAAGAATCCTGTACATCGTCCTGCAATGTTTGTGCTCCGGACGTAAATGATTCCTCAAATCATGTAACTTGTTGAGGAGACGTGTGCTTTGTCACTTACTAGAATATAAAACAACAGACAAAATCCCACAGATGCACACTAAAGGAGCCAAGAGACTAGAAGATCATAGAGGTTGTTTTTTTTAACTTTAAAAATGTACTTTATTTCCAAGTTTTATACAAAAAAAGTGGGGAAAATCATAATTCCCTTTCTACTTTTCTGTTGTTTCGTTTCCAGTTCTGGGCCCCCAAAGATTCAGGGAATTTCCTGTTGCTTAGCTCTAATAAACAGCCCACATCTGTAACTACTAAAAGCCGAACGGAACGAAAAAAAAATGAGAGAACGGGGGATTTTGGATAAATAAAGACCAGATGGGAGTGGATGAATAAAGCAGGGAGGGCACGAAGGGCCAAGCGAGTGGGAGAGAGGGAATGTGGGCGAGAGAGTGTTGGGTGTTGATGGGGTCATTCCATGCATAGCTGGGACATTTCGCTCATGAGGTGGAACGGAGGGAGAAACACTCAAAGAGCAGCTGCGAAGTGCTGAAGTGTGAAGAGTTTCCATAAATATCAGCTTTAAAACGTCCCCTTTAAAGACAGATTTGTTATGTTTCACTGCACTTTTCCACACCTTAAAGTGGTTGCAGATCTGAAGCTTTGAGAAAAGAGCCATGATTTGAACCACTGTAAACCTTTTTAAGTTTATATATATATATATACACGTTTCATTTTTTATTTTTTTCTAAAGGGTTTCCAAAGTTGCAAAAAACATAGATATCAGGGAATCTTTTTAATGGAATTCTGTGTCACTTATTAAGATTCCATTAGTTATCAGTAATTGATGCAATAATTTACACTAACAATGACCACTACATTTGTAACATACAGTAAACAGTTTAATATAATAAAAAATAGAACTTTTTTTTTTTTTAAATATATAAATGCATGTCTCTATTTTATATACACTGTCAAACGATTAATCGCATGCAAAATACAAAGAACCATATAGCAACTCAAACATCTGTTTTGTATGAGTTTTAAACTCTCTTCTTTCAAGCTTCTCTGTCTTATGGCCTTCTTTTGAAGTGAACTGAATATTGTGTGTGTGTGTATCTGCAGCGAGGCGGTGTGGGAGAACATGGCTCGGATGTGTGTGAAGAGTCGTCGTCTGGATGTGGCGCGCGTGTGCCTGGGGAACATGGGAAATGCACGGGCCGCTCGTGCTCTCCGGGACGCTGAAAAAGAGCTGGAGGTGGAGGCGCAGGTGGCCGTTCTGGCTACACAGCTGGGCATGCTGGTAAGAAGACACATAAATACTTTCCACAGAGGACACGAACACAAACTGCACCTCTTATGTGATATATATGTCTCACTCTGAGGTGCGTCACATTATGGAAGCTGAATACATTGTGAATGACGTTTCATGTGGTGTTTAAAGCAGGCAAGCACAAACACAGCGTTGTCTAAATAAACCTAGAGCACTTGGAGCCTCTCTGTCTCATTCAGCACAATAACAAGAACTAAACATTTGGATTTAAACGTTTGGGTTTATCGCAGCATCTCTCTCTCTCTTTTTTTTCCTCTCAGGAGGATGCCGAGCGATTGTATAAGTCATGCGGGAGATTTGATTTGTTGAATAAGTTTTATCAGGCGGCAGGTCAGTGGCAGCAGGCGGTGGAGACGGCAGAAACGCACGACCGCATTCACCTCCGAACCACTTACTACAGCTACGCCAAACACCTGGAGGCCATGGGAGACAAGAACCTAGCGCTGGTGTAGTGAGTGTCACCTTCACACTCAACCAACATCCATCAAACATCAGTGCTATTTGTATTATAGCATAAACACTGTTGTTCAAATGTCCCTCTGAAGCTGCATTTATTTGGTCACAAATACAGTGAACAAAGTAATATCGTGAAATGTCTTTACAATGTAAATTGCTATTTTTTGTTGTAATTATTAACATTTATTGAATTTTCAGCATCATTAAGCCAGTCTTCAGTGTCACACGATCTTTCAGAAATCATACTAATATTCAGATTTATATCAATGTTGAAAAAAAGTGGTGCTCCTTCATATTTTTAAAAAACCCTTTTTTCAGGAATTGTTAAATTGAACTGAGTTTATGTGAAATTTTTGTTGTTTTTTTTTACGTAGAAAAATGAAAAAAAATATCTGCTCTCTAAATTTTCACTACCAGTCAAATATTTGGAATAATTAAGCTTTTTAGAAAGATTTCTAAAGGATCATATGACAGTAAAGACCAAAGTAATGGCTGCATAAAAATTAGGTTTTACATCACAAGAATAAATTACATTTTAAAATATATTACATTAAAAAGCAGTTATTTTAAATTGTAATAATAGTTAACAATATTTTTACTGTATTTGTAATTTAATAACACATCCTTGGTGTTAAGAAACTTCAAACTTAAGAAACAAGAAATTTTTCTAAAATAAACCATTTGTAAAAAGTATAATTATTGTGATGTTTGTGTGTGTATAATATATATATATATATATATATATATATATATATATACAGTATATATGTATATGTTAGTCTGTTTATATGATCTCCTTTCTGTCCCATTCTATAGTTTTGAGAAGTCAGAAACACATCGGTTTGAAGTGCCGAGAATGCTGATGGAAGACAATCTTTCATTGGAGATCTACATCAATAAAATGAAGGACAAGTGAGTTTGATTCATTAATTCATTGATTCATGATTCCGGTCCCTGCAGTCTGGCATGGCTTTGATATTCTCTGATGTCTGGTGTGTGATTGGCCAGGGATCTGTACAAATGGTGGGGTCATTATCTGGAGAGCCAATCAGACATGGAGGCTGCGCTGCATTACTACGACCTCGCTCAGGACTACCTGTCTCAAGTGCGCGTGCACTGTTATCTAGGAAACATTCAAAAGGTATGTTGATTTAAAAAGGTCCCTTTGGGTCTGGAATGACATGAACCAAACACTTTGCAATGATCTCTGTATTTTGACAGGCGAGTGAGATAGCCAATGAGACGGGCAACAGAGCTGCGTCTTATCATGTTGCTCGGCAGTACGAGGGACAGGATGAAATCGGCCAATCAGTGCACTTCTACACACGCGCACAAGCCTATAACAACGCCATCAGACTGTGTAAAGAGAATAACTTGGATGAGCAGCTCATGAATCTGGCCTTGCTTAGCAATCCAGAGGACATGATGGACACGGCGATGTATTATGAAGAGAAAGGAACACACATGGACCGAGCTGTAATGCTTTATCATAAGGTACGTACTTCCAAGCAAGCATATGAAATGTGAAACTTTAACACTAGGTGGTGCTGAGCGCTTATAAAAGAAGACTCCGTTCCTCTCTTCCAGGCAGGACATGTGTCTAAGGCTTTAGAGCTAGCTTTTGCCACAGAGCAGTTTGGAGCACTGCAGCTGATCGCAGAGGACCTGAATGAAAGCAGCGACCCTGCCCTTTTAGCACGCTGCTCCGATTTCTTCATAAAACATGCTCAGTACCAGAGAGCTGTGGAATTGCTGGTGGCTGCCAAAAAGGTGAACACACCATGTCATACTCACACTGCAGCTCAGAATAAACTTCTGTGCAAGCCGCATTTTTGTCGTCTGCTGCTTTAAATGCTCAATCTCTCAAAGCAAGATGGATTCTGATTGGCTGTCAATGTTTTTATCGTTCATCAGCTGGACAGTTTGTTCCAACCATATCATTGTTCTTGTCATTATCATTATAATGGTCTAATTGGTCTAAAGTGGTCTAATTCTGTTTTCATGGAATTATAAAAATATAGTGTTTCATAACAGTGTTTTGTAACCGTATGCATATGGTTTTGTGTGTGTGTAGTACCATGAGGCCCTCCAGTTGTGTTTGGACCAGAGTTTGACCATCACAGAAGATCTGGCCGAAAGTCTGACGGTGCCAAAAGACTCGTCCCATCTGTCTGAGGCCGGGAGAAAGGAGCTGCTGGAGAAAATCGCTGACTGCTGCATGCGGCAGGGCAACTATCACTTAGCCACGAAGAAATACACACAAGCTGGAAACAAGATCAAGGTTTGACCCGTGCACAAACCAACAACTGATTGACTAAGCTGTCGTTTTGCCCTGACGGAAAGATTTCACTTCATGGTTCTTGTGAATACTTGATTCTGACTCCCTGTATTTGCAGACAGATATTTATGCCCAACAACAGAATTGATGGTTATTCTGTTTTGTGTTTATATATTGCCAATTTATATTTACACTTATCCTCCAGGCTCTTCTGAAAGCCCAGATGTTCTGTTCTTGTTCTCATCTTTTACAGGCGATGCGAGCACTGTTGAAATCCGGCGATACGGAGAAAATAGTGTTTTTTGCAGGTGTTTCCAGACAGAAGGAGATTTACGTGATGGCAGCCAACTACCTGCAGTCACTAGACTGGAGGAATGACCCGGAGATCATGAAGAACATCATCAGCTTCTACACAAAAGGACGCACACTTGATCTGCTCGCTGGCTTTTATGAGGCCTGTGCTGAGGTAAAAATATTTTTTTTTGGCATCCATAGAACCATTGCACAAAAGTCCCTTTATGGTGGGAAAAAGTTTCTATTGAAATGTTCTTCATACTAAGAAGAAATGGTTCTTTCAGGAACTGTTCCCTGAAAGTAAATCAAAAATGGTTCTTTTATGGCGTTGCTGTGAAAGTCCCTTTCTGAAACCTGCATGTTTGTGAATGCACACAGGTGGAAATTGACGAATATCAGAATTATGAGAAGGCGTACGGTGCTCTGACCGAGGCGTGCAAGTGTCTGACTAAAGCAAAGGGTCGCAGTGAAGACGAGGCTGACAGCAAACTCCTCATACTGACACACAGACTCGGCCTCGTCAAGAGATTCATTCAGGCACAAAGGTACTGATGAAAAAGGAGGAGGATTTCACTGTATTTTACTTCATGTGTGTACCTGGACCACAAAACTAGTTATAAGGGTCAATTTTTTTGACATTAAGATACCTGGAAGCTAAATAAATAGGCTTCCCGTTGATGTATGGTTTGAAAGGAGAGATCTTTATTTGAGAGTTTTCACCTTTAAAGTTGTCCAAAGTTCTTAGCCATGCATATTACTAATCAAATATTTACTAAATGGTTATTCTGTAATTGCGGGTACATTTGGTGCCCCCACAAAAAGTCATTATTTCTTCTACTTTTTTTTCAAATGGTTATATTTTTGTTATTTTAAATGATTTATTATTGTTCTTTATGAATTAGAAGCTGTGCAGTCCATAATAATTCAAGTGTCTTAAATAACTAAAAATCATGATTTCTTCATGTTTTTTGTGATCATGTATTAATGTTTAATCAAAATATTGTGTTGTACTTTTCTTTTGGCAACAGTTTATTCCTTTTTATTTATTAAAGCCCTAAACAGTTCTTTCTTAATTTTACAACAATAAATTATTTCAAATTAATTTTATTCTTAGAAAAAAGTGTGGCCCCAAATCTTGTGTCAACTCTGTTACCACACCAGATTTTTCCTTTAAATTGCTGGAATTATCTCTCAGAATTGTCTAAGTTACAGGAAATGGTGTCACTTTCACTCAAAGATGAGATCTGAAGCACTGAAAAGTACCTGTGCTCTCTCTGCAAAAACTTCTTACACCAAGAGTTATTTTTTAAAACGTCAACTCTGTTACCACAATATCAAAAGGAAAACAGAATGTATTACTGATCTCACATTGGGTTATTTAAAGCTCTTTTGATCATGTTTTCATAAGTGTCCTGTTTTCCTAGCATTTATGCCAGCAAGTGGAGTTTTTGGAAACAATTTGATACAAATGTCAATTCTGTTACTCTGTTGTCTCTGTTGTAAGTCTACCTAGGTAACAGAGTTGACGGTGACAGACTGGGACTCCAAATGTGCCCGCAATTATAGAATGAGTCATATATCTTCAAGAAACATGATCTTTCCTTAATATCCTAATGCATTTTGACCTGTAAAATGTATTGCCAGCTATTGCTACAAATATATCTGTGCTACCTATGACTGCTTTTGTTTCCCTCAGGGTCATATGTATTTGTGTGTGTGTGTAGGATGCATGGGGAGGATCCCGTGGAAGCGGTGCGTGTGTGCGAGTCTCTGCTGGAAGAGAAGGATCTGGACCCTGCGGTGCGTGTTGGAGATGTGTATGGGTTCCTGGTGGAGCACTACTGCCATCATGGCAACTTTCAGCTGGTGTGTTGTTTTGTTTTTTTCACACAACACAAAGAGGGGAAATTATGCGCATTTTGTATCTACAATAAATTACCGCTCATTATACATGAAACATGTAACAGTTAATGTGTGTAATTTCATTTTAATCCAAATAAAGAAACCACAGCGATGCTGTACTCTGGAGTACTCATTTTCACCATTATTTGCTTGCCCTCATGTCATTCAATTCCCTCTCAATGCTGTTTGTTTTCTATGGAGCTCAAAAGGGTCTTCAAGACTCTTTATGCAGGTCTGAAAACCTGTCTGCTCTTAGCACGAATGTATTGTATGGTATTGGAGTAAGGTTAGAAAAGTGGTGCAAGAGAACAAATTTGGTCTTGTTTGGAATGACACGAGGGTCAATAATGTATTGTCATTTTTGGACAAGCTATTCCTTTAACCTCTGTTTCCAGTTATATTTTGATTCAATATTGTTTTATATGTGTATTAGGCTTGGAGTAAAATAGAGGAATTGAGATCAACGCGTCCCAACATAAACTTGAGCTTGTACGTGAGTCAACCCAGTCTGGAGGCTCTACAGAACGCTGCTGGAGTCCGTCTGGTCTACAGAGAGACGAACACGCATGCTGCCGAGGACGATGAAGAGGTGGAGGAAGATGAGAACATCCATCACTCACTTGCTTAGGAGATGGTCCTCAAGATAACTGGAGAAAATTGCATATATTTTCAATGCATACACAAACACACACAACTAGCCTACAGAAGCCTGCCTGCCTGAGTCTTGGTTTGCTCACCCCGGTTTTTTTTTTTTTTTTACAAAAAATGTGCCATATTTCAATGGGACTGCCAAGTCTAGTAAATGGGACGTCTTTGATGGTTGTGTGAATTTGTTGAAGCCACTTTGCAGGTTGCCTTAAGTAGAGTAGCTTGTGTGCGAATGCCCAGAATGCACTTACATGTGGCCTTTTGAACAAGAATGCCGTGGGACCATTATTTTGAAGTCATTTTGTACGATTTACAAATTATTTAATGGCCAGACTTGTTCTGCTATCTTTGTATCATATATCTTGTATACATTTGAATAAATTTTTCTACATTTACTAAATCAAATTGAGTGAATTACATTGCCTCTCTCAAAGTTAAATGTTCACGTGATTGTGTATGAAAGATTTAATGCGTTATAAGTATTCATAATATGTTTTATTAGCCATTAGCTGATTAGCCATTTTCCCCGCCAGTTAACGTTAGATTAAAAACTAACGGACGTTTCCTCAGCGAATCGGTTCCTTTGAACAGTTGATCTCAAAAAGGGATTCTTTTAATCAAGGTAAGTTTTATTAATAATGGGTTTATTAAATGTATTAATTTGAACTGGCATTTAACCATAAACGTGGACAAAGATATGATCATTTACCGCTGTTAGGGTTAAAAATGTGACTCTTTTAACGAATCTGTTCAGTTAACTGATTCAGCGAGTCGTTTTTGTGCATTAACGAGGTGTCGAATCAAGATTTGATTTGATTCTCGTAACATACAAATGAATCACAACTCAGTTAAACAATGTACCTGGCGTGAAACTAAACAAGAAATGCTCTGGATTCACAACCCGTTTCTACTGTAAAGGACAATGTTTTGTTTTTTTGTGGACTTTCACAAGAGCCCTTGATATTTACCAAACAGAAGGAACAATTCAGCAAAACTGTTTCCACAACAAAACATATCTGATAGGCTTGACTGCTTCTCAGGCCATCTTATATTGTGCTGAGACTTGATGTTGTTGTTAATGATTCATTTGTTTAGAAAACATTTGTTGAGCAGATGCAGCACAAATCATATCTCTGTAAAAAAAAAATATATATATATATTCTGTCTGTTCAGTATTTCTGTCATTTAACTCGCTCATTTAATAATAACTAATATTGATATAAACGTCTAATTAACAGGATTTGAATAATGAAGCAACTCTGGTGATTCAACTGAATCATCAGAAAGAATCGTTAGCTTTGATTCACACGTCAGATGGAGCTCTCTGTCACAGTTTGCTGTTTCTCAGGGAGTGAGGATCATTATGAACGCCCATGGAGACGCTCATGTTTATAGAAACCAGACATAACACCTCTGACAGCTGCAGAACATGGACTCGATGAGTAAACAGAGCTCAATTAACCAACTTCAGGAGCAGATCCGCTCTCTGACTGAAGAAAATGTAAGATATTTACTTGTCATCTGAAAGAAGATTCATAAAAAAAATCTAACTAAAATAGTTCAGCCAGTTATAGTGTTGTATATACATATACATTCATATTTGGACTTTTGTGCATTATAAATAATTGGGTTGTAAAAATGTTAAATCACCCAGTTTGGGATAGGATTGATTGATCGATTAATTAAGAAATGATCACCTTTGTCCTCAGCATGGACACAATCAATTGTTTAAAACTGACAGTCAAGATAAAAGATTTACATATAAAATAAATGCTGTTCTATTGTTTATATTCCTCAGTTAATCCTTAAAAAAATAGAAAAATAAACAATCATAGTTTCCACAAAAATGAAGGAGCCAACTCTTTTCAGCATTGATAATAATCAGAATTGTTTTTGAGCAGCAAATCGGTATATTAGTATGATTTCTGAAGGGTCATGTAACACTGAAGACTGGTGTAATGATGCTGAAAATTCAGCTTTGAGAGGTTTGATTTAATTTGAAAGATTATTTCACTGTTGAATTGCTGATTTTGAATCAAATAAATGCAGCCTGGGTGAGCAGAAGGAACTTTAACCAGCCACAAATGTTCGAACGGCAGTGGAAAAAACATTTAAATGCATGCATTTTCATTATTTTTCACAGTAATTAATTCATTAAGTGCTACTGTTTTTAAAGAGTGTTACTATGAATCTAATCTTGATTACACTTACATATGTATACTGGGGGTCACTTTAACCAAAACACTGAATGTTGTCATTTATTCACAGGTACAGCTCCGGGAACGAAATGAAGTGCTGTTTAGTAAGCTTGATTCGGTCCAGAACACACTGGGCCGGCAGGCTGCGTCAAAAAGTGACCTGTCAGTCAAACTGGTCCAGTGTGAGGAAGACAAACTGAAGGTAGGATCTGAAATGCACTTGAAAATATGGGATCTTCCTGATGACTGATGCATCGGTTCATATTTCGTGTGTTTGTGTCTCAGATCTCAAAAGACCTTGTTGATGTGCAGATTGAGGCCAATAAAATGAAAGAGGGTTATGAAGCGGAGATCTTTGAACTGAAAAACATGGTAAGTGCATGCAATACACACTGATGGGCATAGTTTACGAGGGGATAATGTGGCGAAATACGAGTACAATTTTACAAAAATAAGTATATATGCAAGCAAACAAATAAATAAACCTTATGAGGGAGCGCCTCAGACTCTACTAAAGAAAGAAAAACTAACACTTTCTGTTGAGCTCATTTATAATTTATAGCTCCTTTGTTGATTTTGAATGCTTCAGTTGTTCTAATATGTAAGTGGCTTTGGATAAATGCATGATAAAATATGATTAGCACGTTTCTTGAATGCTTTCATCCCCAGGTCCTATCTAAGGAGGGCACCGCCTCGTCTCTTCAGACAGAGTGTGCCTGGCTCAGACAGGAAGCGGCGACAACATCGGCACGCTTAGAAGTCATTGAGCGGAGTGAGCGTGACCTGGCCGAAGAGTACGGCGTGCTAAAGAGCAACTTCCTGTCGCTGAGCAACGCTTACGAAAGAGAGCGCGCACACTCAGAGGAGCTCAGCGCCGAGCTGCTCGCCCTCGCACACACACACGACACGCTCCTGCAGGAGAGGGAGCGCACACACACACGCGCGCTGGAGGTGGAGAGGGTTCGAGCGCTGCTCAGCAGGACGTCCCACAACAGAATCAGGGTGAGACGCACAAACACACGCTCATCCTTGTCGCATACTTCCTCCAGCAGGGTGTGTTCAATTCAATTCTGGGTAACACTTTAGAATAGAGGACACTTGTTCACTATTAACCATGACTTTTCCCTCAATGAGTTCCTAATGTGCTGCATATGAATAGTTAGTAAGGTCATTGTTAAGTTTAGGTATTGGGTAGGATTAGGGATGAAGAGTCTCTTATTACTTAATTTGATGATGCTGAGTTTCCACAACGCAAAGCTTCTCACAAAGTCAGATTTTTCGAATTCCCAGTATGAATCAGCTTATATGCAATTATTAAAATAACAGGAGTATATTCAACATGTGTCATTATACTTACAATCTGCAAGGAGCAGAAAAGGTGGAAATCAGGGTTAGGCGTAAAACAATATCTTGTGTAAAGAATGGGTTGAGGACTGAACAAATACACTGTAAAAAATTTGCTGTAGTTAACGCAGCTGTTTGCCAGTAACTTACTGTAGATTTAAATTTATGTTGTTTA
>JAUMHG010000076.1:15475155-15492112 GCA_032359395.1 Enteromius anoplus
ACCTTCCAGACTCACCTGTGCATCACCTGGGACTCTAAAACTGGTCTCACTGCCTTCTGGGTGGATGGACGTCGCAGCTTGTTCAAGATCTATAGAAAAGGTCTGTCAATCCGTCCTGGCGGCACCGTCCTGCTCGGACAGGACCCTGATGCGTACGTGGGTGCCTTTGACGCAGAGCAGAGTTTCGTGGGAGAAATCACAGATGTGAAGATGTGGGATCATGTTCTCTCTGGCAGTCAGATAAAGGCAGTTTATATAAACCAGGAACCGTTTGTGCCGAAGGGTAATGTGTTGGACTGGCACTCAACCAAATATGAGATTACAGGAAATGTGCTATTGGTGGACGATGACTGATTCTGATTAGGTTTAACATCTCATACCGCCTCATGCACATAGTTATGTCAGTTTGTGTAATCGATTCATCTGCAAAGCTGATAACCACTCAGAAAAGTAACCATTAAAAGCTGTCATCCCAATTGCAGTGTCTGTTCATACTTTTGGAAGTTGTCTCTCTCACACACGCACGCGCACACACACTCTCTCATGCCTGGTCCGCTATCCTCGTGTGGACTCTCCATAGGCGTAATAGTTTTCATACTGTGCAAACAGTACACCTAAACCTACTCCTTGCAGGAAACATTCTGCATTTTTTGTACTTTCTCAAATTCATTCTGTATGGTTTTTAAAGAGGAAAATTAAAGTTGCCCTAGGCCAAGGCATTTTAGTTTTAGGACAACCTTCAAAGGTTTTGATCTACCTCATCTCTTTAAAGAAGAGGGAACCAACAAACAGCGCCTCCCACTGCTCCACGGTGGAAACCCAAGCTGACTGAAGTCTCAAAAAAACGATGCGTAAAATTCTGTGTCGAATGTGCTTTAAATGGTTTTCACCTCCTGTGGCTATAAATTGCAGCTTCAATGTGTTTTCGGGAACAGGTTAAAATAGCCTATGTTCTAAACCGTTTTATATGTGAAAATACCAAATACATTTAAAAACATGACCGGTTTTTTTGAGTTAGAGCTAATGCTGGACCGCTTCTCTTCATGTCCACTAGAACTCGCCATTGAGCCTCATACATTCCCCCCAAGACTTCTCCGGTCAGGTGACGATGAGATTTACTTCACAAATGAATTCTGTCAAGAAAACATATTCAGGACTATTACTAAATAATTTAAATAACCCAGGGTTTGATAAACAGCCTGTTTTTGTTAAAGATTGGCCCGTGTATTTAGATGTGTTTTACAGTAAAAAAAAATCATAATCAACTTTTTTATTTATGTGCAGGCCTGTGTGTATATATTTATGTATTTTATCTGCATTAGTCTATGGCCTATTATATCCAGCTCCCTTGTTCTGTACTAGAACGTTCGCCCCCTGAAAAATCCCACAATGAACCGCAAAAACTAGGGAGCATCGGTTTTCACTATGCTGCACAACCGGAAATAGCGTCACATTTGTGAGGCGTGAAACATAAACCACATAAATGAACGCCATAAATATAATGACACACGATAGGAGATAGGATGTTTCAACATAAACATTCAATGCTAGACTGGAAATGTACACATAATTGTCATTTAGAATTAATACTTGGTTGAGATGTTGTTGCAGAACGATGTGATTAACGCTAAAGAGAATACTAGTCTAGAATACTAGAAAACTTAGTCTTAATTAGCATAGGTTTGTAGCAGTTGTCAAAAATGCATTATATTGCAATTTTTTTGTTTTTTTGCCAAAAATAAGCAAAGATCATGGTCAATTAAATAATAAAAAAAAAGTACATTTCATACCCTAAATATATCAAAACTTAATTTTCGATTTGTAGGCCAATATGCATTGGCATGCTAAAGATTTAATTTGGATAAATGTAAAGAAGATTTTCCTAATTTTGTTTTGTTTTGCACCCTCAGATTTCACATTTGCAAATGGGTTTCCTCTGCCAAATATTGTCATATCCTAACAAACCATACATCAATGGAAAGCTTATTTATTCTGACCCTGTGGTGACCAGCTGCATTTTGACACCTGTGTTTTTGGCAGGTGACCTTTCACATGCACGTGGAACAAAGCGGGGCCGTTCAGTTTTTCTGACCGTCTGGTCCCTGCAGCCTTGACCTTTCAGCGTCGAGAAGCTTCTTCTGAGGTATGGTTCACCTTTATCACAGCAGAGCAACACGTCAGGAACAATACTGTACACCTGTAAGCACCGTATCACCACGCATTAGAGCAAAGCGTGTTACCCTACAGCCCTCCTAACCGAAACATTAACCTCTTTCACATAATCTGTCAGGTTGTATTTATTATGCTGTATTGACCATACCGTACTGAATCTACACTTCACCTAAACATTTTGTTTCACCACTGTCTTGCAATGCAGATGCAGAGATATTCACACAAGCACTAAAATAATTTGGTCGTTTTATTGCAGGGATTTTGATGCCTCCTAAATGAACACAAAATGCACACTGATGAAACAGTAATGTGAGATCAGCAGTATATTCCTTCAGTTTTATCGTGTGAAACAATCTTACTAGAATGTTGATTATTTACAAAAGATAACAAGTCTTAAAACATAAACCTATGGAGGAACTGAATGAATAAATGCTAAATAAATAAAAATGTGACATATATAAGAAAACAACTAAATTAATATATTAATAACAAATACAATAAATACAGTTGTAGTTCCTCAACTTTTTTTTAAACCAGGGTTTGGTTTTCGTCCACCTTCTGTACATGGATTTTTAATTTAATTATCCATAAGTCAGTGCATGTATTTTGTCCTTCATATTTGTCCTCCATCAGTTCTTTTTGGCATAAGCTGCTTGATTATTCATCTGTATCATCTTTTCCACAGTTTATTTTGTAAAGCCTAGTGTTACTCTGGGTCTCTTCTGCTCGCCATCAAATGTATTTGATCAAAAATACAGTAAAAACGGTAAAACAGCAAAATATTATTGCTATTTTAAACAACTGGTTTCTATTATAATATATTTTAAAATGTAATTTACTCTTGTGATTTAAATCTGAATTTACTCCAGTCTTCAGTGTCACATGATTCTTCAGAAATCATTCTAATATGCTGATTTGCTGCTCAAGAACATTATTATCAGTGTTGAAGATACATATATTTGGATTCGTTAATACATAGGAAGCTAAAACAGCAAACATGTGATATTTTGCAGCATTATAAATGTTTTTAATGTCATTTTTGATCAATTCGAGGCCTCCTTGCTGAGTATTCATTCCTCTAAAAAAAGAAGCATAAATTCTGTCAAGCGTGGCCCATATTGTAGTGTAAATATACACAGTTCACTACACCATCGTGTCGGTGGTTGTTAACGGGCTGGTCGGACAAAGCGTGTCCAGATGTTGGATGGAGGACGGTCTGTTGGGTGTTTTGGAGCAGAGAAGGACACTTGAGTCGGCCTCACACTTCGTGGTTCTGCTGTGCCACAGAGCCTCAGCCGTCCCGGGCCGAATCGCCAGCCCTCCGTCGGACAACACCTCAGTCTTCACCACAGACACCTGGGATGGATTGAGTTTGATCAGCGCGTCCAGAGAGCACTTCTGCCTTTCTTTAACGCCGCTCACATCTCTGTCGTATTTATCATCCTCCTCTTCCTCCTCGTCGTCTTCCGTCTCGGAGCAGTTTTCGTCTCCCGTGTCTTTTGTTTCTCCTAGAATGTCTCCGGCGGTGTTCATGATTCCCACTGGGTCTTTCTTGATGGAGAGATCGAGCGGCCCGTCGTTGGAGCGAGAGGTGCGCTCCAGCGCCTGCTGAATGTGTGTCAGCTCCGAGCGGATCTTTCCCAGGTAGGCCCACAGGTGGCACTGCTCCGGCAGAGACGCGGCCCTCTGCTCCGTGTTGTGGTACTCCTGCAGTAACGCGCTGAAGTCCTGCAGGAGCGCTGCTGCCGGGTCCGTGTCTCTCTCCATTCCTCTCTGTCTCGCCTCCAGCTGCTCAGACATATGCGGCGGGGATGAGACATCACTGCAGGGGCTGTGAAAACAAAGTTTAATTGTATCTAAATACCATTTATCAACTACGTCCTGAGAGAGAGAACACTCAAGCAAGACATCCCAGATATAATGCATTTGGTGCGTACATTTATATATAGATGCAGTGTATCTGGTATGTCTGTTTCTGGATACCTTAAATACTCCTTATAATCTTATTTTCTCTAATAAAGCAACATGCACAAGAGGTCATGCTTTACAGAGCTTTGGTGTACTTGGGCTAAACGTAATACTGGTTTAACCATGGTACAATCACTGAAACACACTCTCAGATAGTGTTTTGCTTTTTCAAATGTCTTACAAAAATAATGTATTTAAAAAAAACTAATACGTTATATATATATATAAATATATTAAATGGGGTATATTTGTAGTAATAGCCCAAAATACATTGTTGTATGTATTTTGTATGGCAAAAATAATAATTTATTAATTAAATAATTTCTAATAGTTGTATCTCAACCAAATATTGTTATATCATTAATTCAGCTTTTAGATTATTTATAAATCTCAGTTTCAAAAAAATGTACCCTTACTACTGGTTTTGTGATCCAGGATCACACACACACACACACACACATAAAATTAAAGATATTAATTAAATTCTTTAATATAGTTAGATTTAATAGTGTGTGCGTATTATTTATATACTTTATATCATTTTTTAATAATAACATTTGTAATAAACAATTCTTGCCTGTGTAATATGTTCCAAATAAAGGATAATTAATAATAAAATAATAATAAAAAAGTAAAAATAAATAAGTAATAAATAATAATAATAAAAAAATGATATAAAACATATAATATAATGCATTATAATACCGCATATATAACTTGGTATTTTTATCTAGAATTATAATGCACAAAATATATATAATTATAGATATATATGCATGCATTTTTATATATACACAAAAATACACACATGTGTGTATTTTAGGGTAATGTCATTATTATCATTTTTATTATTTGTAAAAAAAACTATACATTTTATTTTTTATTAACACAAATAAATTATACTTTTATTAATTTATTTATTAAATGTATATTTACAGTCCTGTCATCTCACCTGTTGTGTATGGGCAGTCTGCTGGACATCAGGGAAGCGATGGACGTGGATTTGTGAGCATTTTTCAGCGAGTCGAGGGCAAACTCAAGAGCCAGTTTCTTCTCTCCTGGTGCACCATGGGAGTCCAAGGACGATGCTGTCCTCTTCAGACTCTGCTCTCTGACGAAGGAGGCGTCCTGTGGCCAGCCGTTCTTCCCTTCCCTGGGCCGTATCCTCTCCTTCATGCCGTGGCTCGGTTCTGGAGAGGAGCAGGAGGGCGAGGGCCAGGCCACTGGTGAGGATGTGGGCCGCAGGGCCGGAACCTTCCACAGGTTGAGTTTGGGAGGGTACGAAGGGCCCGGCAGGCTCACGGTCGGCGGTTTGATGAGCTTTCCGGTCTCGGAGGATGTCGAGGAAGGTGTCGCTCCAAAAGTGTGCTCGCAGAGGAAAGGGTAGTACAGGTGAGGAGGCAGTAATGGGCGCTCCGGGTGTCTTTGTGCATGGGATGATGCCAGATACGGCAGCGAAGCGCTTGAGTTCGCCGCACTCGCAGGTAAGCTGAGTGTTGGGTTTAAATACGAAAGAAGTCCAGGAGCCAACGGATATCCAACGCCCAGCAAAGACAGATTGAAACCCGGTGTTTCTGGGCATTCGATTTGCCCCGTTGTAGCCGGTGGAGGATAACAAGGCAGAGAGGGTGCCACCGGATCTGATTTGGGCTTCGCTCCAGACACCTGGTTGCTTAAAATGCGCCATTGCTCCGAAAGCAAAGCAGCCGGTCCGGAAAGACACGTTTTGGACAATCTATAGTGTCTTAATTTCGACTCCACTTCAACCGAGCGCGCCCGCAAAAGTTGCTCTTCGAGCGAGAACACATCAGCCATCACGAGTTCGGCTTCTTGCTTTGATCGCTTGCTTCCTCTGGAGTCCGCAGATTCGGGATTGATAACCGTCGATGGGTTCATCTCCACCACTTCTTCACCTCTTTCCGCTTCTCTTTCGGATTCTCCTTTCTCGCCCTCCTCCAGACTCGCCACTGAATGCGAGGGCTCGTCCGACATTGCGCCCCGCTCCGAGTGACCCTTAGCTGGGCTTCGTGAGCGGCCGCCGCCCTGCTGGAGCCGGAGCTGCTCTTTTTTATACGGCCAGTCGGACTCGATGAGCAGCGACAGGGAGTTCTTGCACAGGCTGTATTTCATGTGGTTGTACAGGTGTGACTTCTCCATGCAGGTGAACGGACACTGGAAGCATTTGTAGTTGTAGGGTTTGCCCCATGGCCGCGGGATGTAGTGCGGCTTTTTGGGCTTGCGCTCCTTGTGTTTACATCCCACCTTACAGTCTTCCTTCGACATGGTGCGGTACGACGGTTGCAAAAGGGGTTTCTCTCAAAGCTGTGTTTCTGAGGAGCTTGTACTCTTAGGGTTATGTGTGTTTGAGGACAGGTTTGCTCTGAGTGTGTGTGTTTGTAGGATGTTTGTGTGTAAACTGGTAAACTTGTATTTGGTCAGGACTGGGATCACATTGGTACGCAGCCATCAGATTTCAGCTGTGGAGAAAAATAAAGAAAATATATAATTATCTTAGATGATAAAATATTATTACTTTAATCATTTAAAATATTAAAATTTGTTAGTGTGTGTCTATGTATATATTTATTTATTTTTCCCACCTTTTTTTGCATATTAATTTTTATATATATAAATAATTTAATAAGTCAGGTCATAATTAAACAGTTATATTATTTTAATAATTTTAATAATATTTTATGATTGTATTTAATAATTTAAAATATTATTACATGTAAACAAAATATTGTTATTTTATTAAAGTAATAGTTTAAATTGTAAAAACAAAAACAAAAAACAACAACTTAAAAGCTAAATGCTTCTACAGAAGGTTAAAAAGCTAATTTGGAAACTTTTGGACATTATTTCAAATGTAACTTTGTAATATAATATTCTCAAATTTTATAAATAAAATATATTTACATATTTTATAACTTACATTATTATTACAGGTAAACTAAATATTATTTTAATCATATTTTACATATCTTAAATTACATTTAACAAAGTGTTTTGTGTATTATTTATTTATATATAAAATATGTGAGAAAATATTTAAAATAAAAACATATTTATATTTTAATGGTCAAAAAAGACATCAATGTGGAACTCAAGTTTGCAGCCTATTTTAATTTCGTAATGTTAAATTGGACATTTATTGACAAATGTAGATCAATGCATTAATCAGAAATTGTTTGGACGGTAAAATAGTGTTGGATGGCTGTAAAATCTAGATTTTTTTAGTAATTCTTTCATGTTTTAGTTTGTTCTAAGACCTGTAACGTGTTGTAACGAAGTAAATGGAGTCAATTTGGATTTCACATAGACTTCAGCAAAGAGAAGAGATGATGAGAGACGTTGGGGTTTTTCTCAGAAAGTCCTCTGTCTGCCACCTTTCATTACGTCCAGTGTTTCAGCAGCGAGGTGTGTGTGTGTGTTTCTGCAGGCGGCTGCACCTGTGCGCCGCTCTCGTGTTGACTGTATATTTACAGCAGGACCCTGAAGGTCAGCTGTAGGCACATCCTGAAAAAGGGCAGAGGGACGTGTGTGTGTGTGTTAATGAGAGATTGGCATCACGCCCGCGGGGCATCGTTAGCGGAGGAATGTGGGTCAAGGCAGATTGACTGCTCTTTTACCCGCTCTATCAGTCCGTCCACGACCGTCATCTGTCTCTCTCATACATTACACTGTATCTCGTCATTCCTGCGCAGTTTATTATCTTTTTTAGCCTCTGTGTGTGTTTCTTATTCTCTTTGTCTTCTACTATCAAAGAAAGAATTACTTTTATCTGACATTTCAATGAATCAAATAAGAATAAACTTAACTCTTTTAAGTTTTTTTTTTAATTCAAAAGTATGATTGAATAAATATTTTAGAGATTTGCTTTATATAATATAATGTTTTACTATTAAGTCAAGTGATTTTTTCCACTTTCCAAAATTCATGTTTTGTTTGTTTTAATGCAACAATTATATAAAAGCATGCATTAAGGCCTCTAATAAATAAGTTAAAAACTCTGCAAGATAAACAGTTTTTTTAAATGTATTATATAAATGTAATTGTACTAATTAAGTTTAATGTAATTGTATGTTATTATTATTATTATTATATTTATATTTTCTCTGCTTATTTTAACATTAGTTTTAATAGAGCAAAAAAAAAAATCCTTATTTTTTCAATTCAATTCAAATTTATTTGTATGGCGCTTTTCATGATACATATCATTGCAAAGCAGCTTTACACCAAAGTAATGTTTTACAGTATATGTAGTAGTAGTTTGTACATATGGCATAGATGTGAGGTAAAGATCAATTAATGACATAATCAAACAGACAAGGAACATTATAAATGAGTTCGGTAGTGCTGTGTGTTGTTCCAGGGTTGGCATCATCTGAAGTCCTCTGTGGCGTTGGCATCATATTTAAAAATAATCTTAAAATAAACTAATTTATTAATACTTTGCAGTAAATAAATATAAGTAAATTACATTATACATAATTAATTGTATGTGTTTAATTGCCATGGCTGTGATTGCTTAATTGATTATTAATATTTAAAATATTTAAAAACGTACAATATATTTTCAAAATAAATAAAAATGTTTTATTTACATTTTGCACTTATTATTTTTTCCAAATATTTTATGTAAATATTTAAATTGTTTATATATTGTAAATATTTAGTGTAAATATTTTAAATATCCGTTAACACTCTATCATGAGGAATGATTATGTAAAATTCTATCTTAGAATTCTATTCACATTGTTCTTTTCCTCTTACTCTTTTGTTTTAACTGAAAACAATTTAAACTACTGTACAATTCAAAACTGTTTAATTCACAACATTTCATTATTACAGTCTCAGACAGAACCAAATGAGCTGTTAGTTGATGTAATTTAAATAATCATTTTTTTATTATTAATAAAAGCTTTAAGAACAGGGCACAGTGAAAGCAATTAAATTATGCCATAATTAAAAGAGAAGCACAAGAGACTAAGATATCACTCAAATGCATCTCTATTACGATAAAAATACTCTTTATTCTTGATTATTTATTATTTGCTCCTGGCGTTTTGCTTTGGGTGGGAAGAAAGAACAAAAAAGAGCAGAAAATGAAGAAATAGACTGGATTACAGGCAGGATATGACGAGGAGGATGAAATGTCCCGCTGTGAGGCATGAGTTTTGGTGCTTGTATCTGGGGGTGTCGAGACAATGAGAGCCCGGAGTGTTTTCGGGTTTACAGAATACGAGTGGCGATGAATTTCACCGAACTTTCATCTATTACAGCACTCAAAGAAAGAATGAAATCACATCTGCAACGATCTGCTGCAATCTAGATCCTCAGTGTTTTGCATGTTATAGATAATTCACAGGAACGGTGTGTGTGTGTGTGTGTTTCGGTCATATTGCGGTTACGTCCCCCTCCTCGACCCGCTCCCTGGTTTGAACTGGACATCAAACGCTGCTGTTAGCGTTAATCAATAGAATTATTTTAGAGTTGTTCTCACTGCGGGACATTCTTTGTGGTGTGTCAGTTTTAAGGCCCTCGGGCTTCGGCCGGATGCTAGTCGATGACTCTCTGATCGCTGCGTGTTAAATATGTATTGTCTAACTTAAATAGGGTCGCTTGCTAAAAGCATCGACATGCTGCGACAAATCCAAGAACTGATGATAACACAAACACTGAACAAAACAGATGATTGATCGGAAAGCAAATAGTCTGTCTAAGATATATTGGCTTGTGATGCATTTTAAAGTTTTAGGCGACTCTTATTTGCAATTATATATATATCATATATCACAGCGCATGTGTGAAGGTGTTGTAAAAGTGTGTGTGTCTTGTATTTCTACAGTTCAGCAGAACGACTTAGATGGTGAAGCACGATTTTTAACTTTTGATGAAGGATCTAGAAAATAAACAATATCTAAAATTAGCTTTGACTATTAAAAAATGTAGTCAACATTTAATACAATTTTTAAATGAACAGTGTCTGATGTGCAAATGTCACTCTAATCTAATGAATTAAAAAGGCATTTTTAATTGTTATTTTATTGTTGATTATTAATTTCAATAAATGTAATGATAATAATATAATAAAGAAAGTTAATTCCAAACACCAAGGCATTAGTTTAGAAATTTTGTTATATTTAAAAAATCCAGTTTGCATCATGTTCATCAGCAATAAAATAAAGCTTATTTTGTGTTTTATGTCTGAATGTGTAAACTCAAGGAAATATTTGATATCATTTTTTGCATAGATGCAGACTTTTCAATAAAAAGCCGTTAGGAAAAGATACAGTTCGTTAAACATAAGTTTAGCTTTTGGGGCGGGACACTGTAGGGGGTAAGTTGTCACATTGGAGTTTATCATTCAACAGCCGTAACAGATTTCTATTGCAACATTTAAACAGAAGGATAAGTATGAAATGCAAAACGATCAATAAAAAAAAATTATCACAAATATTGTACTTGATTCATTGGCATTTCAGCATTTGTAACCTGTGTGACAACTTGCCCCAGTATAAATCTGACACTGTGACCCGACCGTTTTAGGTCTAAAAAGAAGAAACAGCCTTTGCTTAAAATGTACTTTTGTAATTTTATAGTGTAGTTTAACTGTCTTCGATTGTTCACAAGCACTTTCATACACAAATATGAAATCTTCGTTTTGTGTATAGAATTCACAAAATTATTAAATTTGAGTTCAGTTTTGAACTTGCAAATAATCACTCAAACTACTCCTAGATTGTGTAATTGCTCAAACACAGATATTATAAGCTATTTAACACACGTGAACCATGTGAATTTTAATTTTACACATTAAGCAAACAATGCATTATCCATCAGCCTATATTATCCTGCATTATTTTAACGTCCCATAATATCACTCCATACAGCTTCTTTTCAAAAAAGTGAATCAAGACTTTTTCAGTCGATAGTCATCAGTTCATCTCAGAAACTCACCGCTGCCTGTTAGACGCTTAAACAAACACACAAACATCACAGTCACACTTAACTGCTCCTAAAGTGCTTCATCTGCTCTAAACTGCTCTAAACTCTTACGTCATAATAACTGCAGATAACGACTTGACTTACCTGCTGCGTGTCTGTGTCATGTTCCCTTCCAGAGGCGGCCGGTGATGTGCGTTCGGGTGTTTTATGAGGGGAGAGCGTTGCGCGCACACACACACACACACACACACACACACACACACTCATACACACATGGATGAACAAGAGAGAGAGGCAGATATATATATTCTCTAGGAGGGATGCCTTGGGGCAGTACAATCAGGCACAGGCCCCTCCTGCCTCCCCTGCTATTGGCACAAGCTCAAGTGGGTCCAAATTAGGAAACTGGCCCGGTACAGTCCATTAAGGAGAAGTCGAGACTCTTCAGTCTCGCTGTACTGGGACAGTTTGCTTAATTGGGCCGGAGTGCAATTTAAAGTCACTGATGGGAACTTGAGCAGCCTCATCACGTCACTTTATGGAATTGTGTCTGAGTTCAGATGCAATTTGGTGTGTTTTATTGCCGTAGCAAGGACATGTATAATGGTATTGTCAAAGCAGGATGAGTATTGCAGTGTAAAGAAGTTTTATTAACAATTAAAATGAAGCATTAAATTAAATTAAAGTAAATTTTTTTTTTATTAATTAAATTGCCTTAAGCAGTACTAAACAGTTTTTTACAAAAATTTTTTTTAACAATTTAAACTAAACCATATTTAAAGGAACGTTAAATATTGCTTTACTAACAAAAAAAAAAAAAAAAAAAAATTAAATTAAATTAAATTAAATTAAATTGTGAAGCATAATTTTGGTAAAAATAAAAAAGCTGTTTAAATTAAATGTAGTTAACCTTAAATGTTAAAGTGATTAATTAAAAAAACAAATTAAAATAAATATTGCCCAAGGGAGTAAGTTAAAATTAAATTAATGAAATGTTCCTCAAAGCAGTATGTAAAAAAGTTTTCATTAGAATTACAATACAATTGAAATTAAATTAATTTGAATGAAATGTATTAATTCATTAAGATTCAATAAAATTTTGCCTAAAGCAGTGCAGAAAAAGTAACAATTAAAATAAAACTGTATTTGAATAAAAAAATGTAATTAAATAAAAAAACCCAAATGTATAAATTAATTGCTTCAAAATGAAATTATAAAAAAAATATTATTATTGTATTATTAAAAAATTTATAAAAAATAGATAAAAATATGAAAGTATACATTTTAACATTTAATAATTAAAAATGTGCAAATTATTTAAAATATATTATTACTAATAATCCCAGATATTAACAACTCGCAAGTTTATCAAGAAATGCAATTCAATTTTCAATGTCAACACTAATGTCATATTTTACTCAAAAAAAATAAAATAAAATAAATAAAAATCTGTAATAATCCGACATGAATGGAGTGGAATTTAATATCTCCATCAGAAAGCCTTTACCTCATGGACGTCTGTCTCAGTCTCTGCGTTGGCGGTTTGACCCAGTTTGTGTCTGTAGAAAAACATGAAGCTGCAGAATCAAGTTTTAATGTGCGCTGCTAACAGTGCATGACGGATCGGTAAATAAAGGCCGAACACCATCAATCATTCATAACATATACGTGGTTTGGATGGAGAAAGCTTAAAAGCAGCGATGAAAAATAGGCTTTCTGAATAATCAAAGGCCTGCACTTCTCCATATCTCGGAGATGTTTGGGTACGGCCCTCATCAGTGTTTTTGTGGTCGGGTCTGTCCAGCGTAATGCAGCGGTCTCTCTCCACAACCTGCATAATTTAATATCTTTAACACAAACTAGCCACAAAATTCACTCACGACTGCAATAGTTAAAAAAGACATTTCTACGAGAAGTTCACGGCTTGTCTCTGAGGAAACAGATATGATGTTAGTGAAATAGTAATGAAGTACTTTTAACATTCATTCAAAATTTAGAGTTAAAATTATAAAGACTTACAAATATACAGTACAGTACAAGTCGAATCGTTATTTGAATATTTTTATTCATAGAAGCTCAAATGTATTGGCATTTGACATTAAAAAGGTTATTTTATGTTGGTTTTTAAAATTTGGAATTAAAAATTGCACTTGTCTCAGCTCTTTTTTTTTTTTTTTTCGTGGTTCCTGTAAAATTGTTGATCATAATAAGCATACATGTATTTGAGAAGCAAAATTGCATAATATATACATTTAATTACATTTTAACAGTTAATCAATTCTGTTAGATTCATGCCAAACAATTTATAGGATTCCTTCCACCAAAAAAACAGTTAAAATGCTAAATGTTGATACATTTTCGATGCAAATTTTGATGCATTTGAATTCTTTGCATTTTTTGCAGCGGCCAAAACAAGGCTGCAAGTGAAACAGACGATCAGCAATCAGTGATATGTGTCGGGCGGAGGCAGAGCAGGCAGGGTGATGGTTTGTGAGTGTTTATGAGCACAGGTCCTCTGAGAAATGTCAGTGTGTGTGCAGGGGGTTGAGCCCTTCCTGGAGGATCAGGCGTGCTGTCACACACTCGAGAGGAGATGAGCTGTGACAGCGTGATCCGTAGGGCCTAACCATCTGTAGAAACAGAGACGGAGAGGAGGGGGACTGAGAAAGACATAGGTGAAAGAGGAGAAACCGGCCTCACACGATATAGGCCGTTTATGAGGAATAAAATCACTTTACTCTCATTGAATCACTGTAGTCACGTCATTTTTTTTGTTAGCTGTTTCGTATTTTAATTGCACTTATAGTCATTTTATCTTTGGTCAATGGATGTATTTATTATTTATTAATATATCGATATTTATTTATTAATTATTTTAGTACACATGAGAATCTACTAACTACTTTTCTTTTAAATTAAAATAGATTTTTGAGATTTTTAAGGCTTTAAAGCTACATTTAAAAAAAAATGTTTTATATCATATTGCTATATTATACTAGATTTACAACTTATAGGTGAAAGACAGACCCTTCATCTGTTATGACTTATCCCAAAATTACAATTTCTGTCATTTAATCTCTGTAGTGACCTTCCAAACAATAGCAGTTTGTGTTATTCAAAAATGATGTACAAATCATCAAAAAAGTCGAATATATGACCTGTACAAATGATTCTATATGTTACAAAGTAATTTGATATGTATATATTTAAGTGAGGAACAGATCCAAATTTTATTCACACTCATTGTATTTCTTTTATTTGTATTTTTTGCTTTACATTACAAATATGTAAAAGTTAAATACATTTTTAAAATAAAAATAAAATAAAATAAAATAAAATAAAATAAAATAAAATAAAATAAAATAAAATAAAATAAAATAAAATAAAATAAAATTAAATTAAATTAAATAAAATAAAATTAAATTAAATTAAATAAAAAAAGATATTTAGATACATTTACTTTAGAAGGAAAATAATTTTAGATTAATTAAAAACGCACTTAATTTTGATACATTTTAAATTTGAAACGAGACTTAATATCTTAAGTCATTTTGCTTCTCAATTAAATGTATCTTTTTTTTTTAATACCAAATAGGAAAATAACAACAGTTCTGGAGTTGTATCTAAGAAAAGATGCTAATCTTACATGTATCTCCTCTGGAGTTTAGGAAGAAATGTCTCAAACTGTGCTCAGATTTGTCACCATAATTGTCCATGTCAAAAGTAGAGGTTGCCATGTGAGCTCAAACATTTTGCACTCACATTAATGATCAGAGCCTCTGATTTTATAGCTTTTGCTGTAAGTCTCATTTGTGTCTCGTTTCTCCTAAAGCAACATCTGAAACGAAGTACTTAAATAAAATGCGCAGGCTGTCCTGATCTATGAAAGAGCATCCTCTGAGCACTAAGAGAAATTCCTTGAGCGCTTTTTCCCCCACATTATTTGAACCGGCTCACTGATTCATGAGTGTGTG
Source organism: Enteromius anoplus (assembly GCA_032359395.1). NCBI lineage: Eukaryota > Metazoa > Chordata > Actinopteri > Cypriniformes > Cyprinidae > Enteromius > Enteromius anoplus. The sequence continues at coordinate 15,490,221 of JAUMHG010000076.1, forward strand.
TACCTGAAGATAATGAACTGTATTTCTGTGTGTGTTTGAACCTCGAGATGAAGTAGCGATTGTGTGTCCGTATGTTCAGGCATCTGTGAGCGTGACAGCTCGACTTCATTATGAGTCAGAGAGAGCAACCTTAGGCCAACACACACTCACACACACACACACAGGCACATGCTGCTGGGTCAATGCAGCGATCCAGCTGTGCAGTTATACGTTTTCACAGGGTACATCATTACTTTAATATCAACACATTTATCAAAGGAGATTACACACACACACACTGCTGCATGGTATAGGACTAAACTCTGAATTTTAAGTTTAAGTAAGTTTAAGTAAATGTAATGACAATTCTGCATAACCATTATTTTTGTATAATTAAGATATATATCATTAAATTTTTTTTTTTAAATTATGAAATATTTTTTTTTTCTTTTTTTTTAGGTATATTTTAATTGTGGTTTTTAGTAATTTTATTGTTTTTAATTAGTTTTTTTTGTTAATTTAATTTGTTATTTTTTTTAATTATTTAAGTACATAAAATTAAACTAAATAAAAATGAGAAATATTGCTTTGGAAATTAGCTGAAATAGAATAATATATTTGATTTAATTTATTATATTATATTATATTTTTTCCTCACAATTTTTTTTCTTTAAATTTCCTCAATTAAAGATTTATTAAAATAAATTCTAATATGCTTATTTTCTGCTTGAGAAACATTTTTTTTTCTTATGTTGAAAACACTTAGTGTAAAAAGAACATAATTTACATTTATTTGAAATATAAATATTTTGTATTTACTGTCACTTTTGATCAGTTGACTGTGCCCTCGCTGAATAAATTTATTAATCTCTTAAACTATTCAAAGTATTTTCTCTTTCAGCTCTTTGCCAACCTCACTTTTTCACCATATGTCTGTAAATTGTTCCTGATGATTGTTCATACATATTAGGATCACAGATTTAATGCATAAGTAAAAGGCATAAGTTTATATTTCAGGGAGGGCTCTTGTGTGTGTGTGTGCGAGACTAAGCACGCGGCTGAAGTGTTTTTTGGGACTCTGTCTGTTTTTGGCCCTGTGGTGTTGGACGCTAACAGCGGCACTCTTAGCTAATGCTGTGAGGCACATTAAGAAAACTCATATCGCTCTCAGCAAATATCAATTATTCAACTACCCCTTCTTTCTTTCTTTGCCTCTCCTTCCTCTGCCCCTCCCGCTCCGTTTTTTCGGTTTTATCCCTCTATATGTTTTTTAATCAATCGTAGAATTTAGTTTTTGTTGATATTTGTTACATTCAAATTTTTAAATATCACAGGACAGGAAGTGAACCATCCCAACCAGAATTTTTTAATTACACATGAGTGTTTTTGGTTCTGTACAAAAGCAAGAGTGAACAATAGAATCTGTTCATGAGGGTCCAGACCTGATGATGGCCACTTTAACGCTGGAGTGTGTCATTTCTGTCCATCCAAAGGCCTGCATGAGGACTCGCCGTCCATAAACTGCTAAATGATGTTCTTTGAGAGGCCATCATATGCACACTTCAGCCATATAAAAGGGATACAGTTGTTTGTTTGGAACAGCCCTTTGAGTAGCATCCTGTTTGAACAGAAATAAGTTGTTGTTGCTGAGAAACACACAACTGGTCTCATGGTATAAGCGTACCGTAGTGCACTTTTTATCGAGGCACAAAATACATACCGATAAGTACATTTCACTGCAGTTTCCAAAAGCCAAACTCAGACACCTTTTAATCCTATAAAGGCTAAATTCACCCAAAATGAAAATTCTGTCATTAATTACTCACAAAGCACAATTAGGGTGATATCAGGTAAAATGGGCCATCAGGTAAAATGGGCCATTTAAGGTTTTAGGGGCCCAGCGCCTCTGGAAT
>JAUMHG010000076.1:15505017-15522917 GCA_032359395.1 Enteromius anoplus
AAATGCTACAATGTATCATTTGTTGCCCTTGGTCCGGACCAAATGAACCGAACCACAGGTGTGAAAGCACCCTAAGTTTATTATTAACTTATAAAACTTACACATGATTCTGAGACACTGGTAAAGACAACGCCTAATTTAAGACGAGCAGAATCTGAAACCTGGAGCGTTCTTCCATTTAGAGTCCCTGCCGGGATTCAATTAACGGTTCAGATGCTAATAAAAGTTTGACCCTCGAGACCTTTACTAAATCCATACCTACAGCCACATGACAGACTAGACTGTAAATCATATGCCACGAAACCTAAACAGATTCTGATGAAGATCTCGAACCGGTGGCCTGTTCTTCTCTTCCACGCTCCACAGTAAGATATAAATATCTCTTGATGACCTTTGCCATTTCTATTTTCACCTCACCATCCTGTCTGTAAACTTTATTCATCGTGGATTGAATAAACAAACAAGAGGAGTCAACCGCTAAGAAAGCTATGGCTGTACATGTTAAATAGCAATAGAAATCACATCATCTTTTCATGTGGCAAATAAATCTCTCCGTCCGGTCAGTTTCTCAGTTTAACCTCTGCTACCTCGCCCCACCTTTTGAATGAACGGCAGTAAATCCGATCAGCAGCCTGTCAAGAGTGTTGATTTACACACCGTCGCTCTCATAAGGGTTCTTCCAGATGCTGTCCTATATGGTAATGCCACAGAAGCCCTGGGGAGAAGACAAGCTCTAAAAATACCATCAAATACTGATAATCGCCACTTCAGTTTCATAAACTTTACTAGTGTGAAAGAACACTCTGGAGAGCTGTTTTAATAGCATTTGCCACCATCCCAATGCGAAGTCAGCTGAAACTCAGGCTTCTATTTAAAGCTGTGCTTATGGTTTTCTAATTAACTAACTGAGTTGTGCATATAAGGACATGAATTATGTTTCAAAAGTGTTTTCAAAATGACCTTATTTAAAGCTAATCTTGCTTAATACATAAATATGTATAAAACATTTATACAATGTAGCCAGGAAATTGTTATTCAATTGTTATACAATTGTTACACTGCTGGGCTCAAGTCTGGGCTCAGTTTCAAAAAATGAACTTATGTTCACCAAGGCTAGATTTTTTTAATTAAAAATACAATAAAAACAGCATTATTGTGAAATAATATTTTAATTTCAAATATCTGTGTATATAGATGTGAATAGCTTTTAACGTGTAATTTATTTCTTTAATCAAAACTGAATTTTCCCTGCTTTAGAAATCATTCTGATATGCAGATTTGCAGATGTTACCATCAGTTTGATTAAATTTAATGCATTCTTGATATAAATATTTATATATAAACTTACTGATCTCAAACTTTTCAACAGTAGTGTATATTCACAATAGCAGGCATCAAGACCATTGGTGTAAATGTAAAACCAAACATGGACTTTATCAACCAGCACAATTTTCTACAAAATCTAAACAAAATCCACAGAAGCGTGTTGCCCGTAAACCATGGTTGCTGAGACCTGAGAACGGTTTGCATTTGTCAACAACCTATGAATGATATACAGTATCTATCCAGTTTATTATGACCCTGCAGCTGCCAGAACATTACATTACCAGCAACAATCTGCCTTATGGGTCAAAAGTCCATGATATGAAGAACCACCTGATAAGCACTCAGTTCTAAAGTCTATTTATGTCGCATGCAGCCCAAGGGGAAAACATTTTTAAGTGCAAATAAAACAAAGCAGCATGCTTTCATAAAATGCAACTACAGTAATAGTTATGATAGTGAAATTACTAGTCGTAGTACTAATGAATTAAATTAGTAATGACATTCCCCAGGAGTGACCCGGGATCAAGTGCTCGGCTCAGGGGGCACAATGCTGACATACTGAGTCTCAGACCTTTAGCCACTATAAGCAGCATCAGTCACTTACACGCACAAATATAGACAGCTGCCTCGGCACTGGTTTTATTACATGCTGCATTGTCTGCCACCCAGATTCGCTAATTTGGTAAAGTGTGACCAGGTGCTTTTGAAATATCATACGTAACATCTGAATAGTAATTTTTAAAAGAGTTAAAGAATTTTAGCAGCTCCGTTGGGAGCCACCGTCTGTATACGTGTGTGTGTGGAATTGTGCTAAGACAGGGAGCTTACCGTCCTAATGTGCTAAATCCAGCATGTAGTACAGTGTGTTGAGTATCACCTCAAACCCTCTCAAACACACATTCATCTCAAGTGAATCATAAAGACAAACTTTGCTACCAGTGAGGTGTTTATACACCATAACCATAAGCTCTAGACATAAAGCATTTATGTGTTACTGCTGTTAACCAGGAGTTATTTACTTATATCTGTTGTGGCAAATGGACCCAATGGTTTGGATATAGATATGTATTTTACTTTATTAAACCTATTCAAAGTAATTCCAACACAGTAAGAATGAGTAGCAAAAAGTAAGATAAATAAATAAATAATTGTATAGAGATTTTAAGAAGTTGATTTATTTATTTATTTTTAAACAATTTAATTATTTGAACAAAATAATTACATACAAATACTGAGTGTAAAAGCAAATGATAAAAAAATACATTTAAATTGGTTAATAATAACTTGATTTTTGTATTGTGCCTTAAGATACTTGTGCTTTTCTTTAATAATTAAAAAAAAAAAAATGGTTAATAATAATTCAAAGACTTTGGAGGCCATTCTGTTTCAGATGCTTTAAGGCTTTGAAAAAAAATATGTTGAGATTATAATGGTAACATTGAACAAATATAATAAACAAACTAATTCATTCATTTAACAAAATAAGTACTTATAGATAATAAATACTGAAGTATGTAAAGCAAATTATAACATACATTTAAAGGGGTTTTACATTTAATTTATTGCCAGTACTTTAAAGATGTTTAAGACAGATCTTTTTTCAGCTGCTTTAAGAGTTGAAATAAAATTTGCAAGCCACTTTTAAAGGGCAAGCTAGGTTGTGTGGTTTGAAATGCGATACGATGCTTTTAAAAAAAAAGACACATGTGAAGATAGATGACATCATAGGCTAAGGCTTCATATTTTATCCAAACCTAAAAGCATCCTTCAAAAGCAGAGTTTTCCTGATCCATCCTACTCACTTTTTAAAATGTTGTGGGCACTGAAAAACAGAATTAAACAGGATTGAAAACCATACTTAAAATCGTGTGGTGCATCCTTTTGGTTAATCTAAAACAAAATGCAGCATATCTGTGTTTATGGCTCATTATGCTTTGAGGTCAGTAATTTTTGACAGGTATTTGCCAGTTAAGAGAGCGACTGTAAGATGTTTGCTATTTGATATCGGTGTGGTCGGCGGGTAGATTCCTGGCCTGACATAAGAGAGGTTACGATGTTACCGTGGCCTTTTAACAAGTGCCATGGCAACAACATACCCTCCTGAGAATGAGGCGGATGTTAGGCATCTGCTATTTCAGAGCACATGACCAGAGAGAGTTTCTCATTATCAGAGTGGAAACTTCTTGGTAAAGTTGCATGGACACCTCCAACTCCAAAACAAGAAACTAGCGCTCAGCAGATCCACAGGGTTTTTTTTTTTTTTTTTAAACCCCTTCTTTGAGTGGCACTAATCTGCATTGATTGATAGATTTTAGCAGTGTTTGTGAGCTTTTAATACCCTGAAAACGACACCTAGTGGCGAAGAATGATTTTGCATTTTCGTTCAGACCGACGCGGAAGAGCAATATTTTGACTTCAACATGAGTCAGCTCGGGATTCGTTTTAAAAATGACTCCTTTCAACGATTCACAGTCAAGTCTTTCTTTTGGGAGACAATAACTTTATACATGGTGCACTTTCAGATTTAAAACTTTGGTGGATGTTTTCACTCCCTTAGAGCCATGTTACGCAATGCATGAAAGGTAATTTTCAAAAAAACGTAATTGGGGCACTTTAAAACACAGGTAAAGAAATTTAAACAAATAAATGGAAGGTAACTCAAACTTAAGCATTTTTTTTTTTCAGTGAAAAGATTCATACATCAAGATTCCAGCAGATTCTAACCCATAGTTATATAGCAAAATATGGTATAATGTTTCATAAAACATAGAGCTATATCATTCAGTTCTAAGAAGAGAAATGAGTTTTATTTGTGTGTAAAAATATACAGAAGAAAGTCTAAAATCGTGAGGTCAGTTTATGCCATCTATATTTTTCTGGTGTCATATTTATAGGATTGTGGAGCATCCTTGTGGGCGAGTGCCTCAGGATTCCTGCAGCTTATCAGCTTTCTACTCAGAATATATTTATCGTCAGGCCAGATGATGTCAGAATGGTTACATAGTAACTTAGCTGATGGTCATCAGTCATGATCCACAGAAAGTCAGTCAGGGCCACTGTTGTATTTCAGAAATAGTGTGTATTTTTATATTAAAACATGTTTTTGTGCTATAATGCCTTTTGTCAGCCTAGTTTTGCTTTTTCAGTTTGACTGAATATATTTCCCACAAATACTGTATGTACTTCAGAAAGTGTCAAGGGACCGTTCCATTTGATATTGCAAACATTGTGGGAACATTACTTTATAGGCTAATATAAAAATCAATCCTAAAAACACACATTAATCCAAACACTGGGCCACTTGTGTTTTTACATCTGCATAGAGAGAAAAGATCCGAGTGCACAGATCCCATTGTAATAAATTGAGCTTGCGTGCATTTGTGTATATGTATGCAAATAAATGTGCTTAAATGGTTCATTTCTAATGTAATTGCATTTGAATTTCAGACCCGATGTACATCATGAAAACCTAGCTTAGGATATATTATTTTAGAGTTATTCGTATTTGTCAATTTCAGTGAGTCACAGGGTCAAATGTATAACACAGGTGTGAAAAAACGAGATTATAAAAAAACAACTAACATTTTCAGGTGATAAGAGGGACACAGCTTTCAAAGTATCTCAATGAAGAAAAGTAAAAAATAAATGTTGTTTTCCTGCTAATGTTGAGTGACAGATCGCTGTAATATAACTTAACCAACAAACTAGTCAACTGAACTTCCTCTTTTTAAATAAACATGACTAAATATTCAAATATAGAGTAAAATTAACATCATCTCTCATGTAATCACTGTTTCAGTGTTTGGAGGAAAGGCGTCATTAAAACTTAATCAAAGTCTTAAGTTACATTACCCTCAGAAATCCATTCAACGTCGATAGTTAACATTAGTTAAGTTAGTTAGCTAGAAAGAGAGCTCAAGTATAGAAAAGCATATCGGAAAAATTATAAATGTTTAGTTAAATACATGCACTATATTGTAAATATAAACATAATTTGTTTTCTAATATCACTTTTTCTCATTTCTTCCCACAGAGGTGAAAACCGAGGGTAAGTGACACAGCTTGCATTGTCCAAGACCTCAACATATTATAAAAAATATAGTTATGAATACAGTAGGTTTCTTTAGCTTAATGTTGTTCTTTCATCTGCAGAAGCTCCAGAAGAGGATGGTAATAAAACTAAATGGCTATATATTTAGCAATTTCCTTGCGTTATTTAAACCACATACTAACTATAAATGAGTACCTTAGAATTTCTTCAAGAGTTCTAAGTTGGTGTGCATGAAAGGAATGTATGATATAATGTGCAAAATTATATTTACAGTGAGGTGTATGTAAATATAATCAGCCTGAATTACTGTAAAAAGTGAGAAGAGAAAAGAATCGTCTCTTTTCTTGTGCATGAAGCTCACCTAGAATTCAGTTATTTCAGCGACACTGTCATTAATGTCCTTTCATGGTTTTAGAAAACAACCCGATTTATTATTGTTTCATGCTTGAAGTGTTATATATTTTAAATATTTGCAAGGAATAACATGCTTCTTATTGACACCATGCGTTTTTATTCACAGGATCCCTATCTGTCAATATCTCTGTATTTATATAACATATCTCTTCCATGCTTGCAGAACGAACTGAGCTGACAGGACTTTTTTTGGAGAAGCCAGAAGATGTAGTAGCCATCGCAGGTACAAAAACACAGACATTATTAAAATGTTAAATAGCTGCCATAACAAAACAACCATCATTAGAAGATGAATGCTGCATTAGGATGGATTTTGTTGTTGTTGTTTGACACAGGTAAAGATGTAACATTCGTGGTAAAGGTGGACTCCACCAACCTCACGCGTAAACCCACCATGAAGTGGTTAAAGGGCAAGTGGATGGACCTCGGCAGCAAAGCTGGAAAACACATCCAGATAAAAGAGACCTATGACAGAAATACTAAGGTGAGCTGTCATATTTTATATTTTATTCTGAATAATGTATAGAATACTCATAATAACATGATTTCTAAATGCTATACACATTACTTTTCTTTAACTCGTTCTCTCTCAGATCTACACGTACGAGATGAAGATCGTCAAGGTGGTCCCAGGAGACGCAGGTGGATACAGGTGTGAAGTGTCTGCTAAAGACAAATGTGACAGCTGCACCTTTGAGATCACTGTGGAGGGTTAGTGTGTGTTTCACACAAGATCAGACACAACAAAAATAACACTTTTACACCACCCTAGTATAAATCTGTATACTAGGCTGTTTCTAAATTTATCTTTCATTTTTGTTTGTAGCAGCTGAACAAGAGGACCAAGCAGATATTTTGTCTTCATTCAAAAGAGCGTGAGTATGTAGCTACATGCAATAACTAAGTAATTGAATCAACCGTTTAAAAACATATTGGTTGTCTTTAGGCCATAACACACGACAAAACGAAAACCATTTGGGATTCAAAAATATGTGTTAATTTGTTCTCCTGTATATATATACATATACAGTCATGGACAAAAGAATCGGCACCCTTGGTAAATATGGTCAAATAAGGCTTTAAAAAATTAATCTGCATTGTTAATCTTTTATTTAAAAAAATCACTAATATCTTATCTTTCTTTGGATAATAAGAATTTAAAATGGGGGGAAATATTATTATGAAGTTTTCTCTAATACACAATTAACGGCCCTTTTATTAAATACTTTTTGACAACTCTATTTCCCAGTTTAACAGCTCTAAATGTGTGTGTATATATATATATATATGTGTGTGTGTGTGTGTGTGTGTGTTACTATTATTATTTTTTAACATATAGATAATGCCTGATTAGGTTAGAGAACATCTGACATGAGATCTGAGATAATTCCTTCATCCAGAATCCCATTAGATTGCCATGTTGGTGCTTTTTCTCTTTAGTTTACACTCATTTTCTACAGTGTTCAGGTCAGAGTACTGGAATGGCCATAGCAGAAGCTCAGTGACCCATTTTTGTGTTATTTTTGAGGCCATGTGTCTAAACAAGATGTCCAGGACCTTCCACAATATAAAAAAAAAAAAACAGCAATATGTTTCATTGTAAACATGGGCACTTTTTTTCCCTGTGTTTACCAAACCTATCTTGAGTGTCTGCTGCTAAAAAGCTAATGTTTAAGCACTGAGCATAGAAGCCAGTCTCATTTGTAGTTCCAGTCGTGTCTGACAACTGAACATGCTGGAGATTGTTTTGGATGAGCACAGCATGTGCTGATGGAGGAGCTGTTTGACAATTTTTTAAAAGGTTTTCTAACCCCAAGACTCAACTATTTTCTGCAATTCTCCAGCTGTGGTTCTTGGAGAGTCTTTGTCCACTCAAACTCTCCTTCTATCCATGCATTTGGGTGAAATAGACACATGTCCTCTACCAGGCAGCTTCTTAAAATTTTATGATGATATTTCCCCCGCATTTTAAGTTCTTATAAACTAATGAAAGGTTAAATGTTTGTGAATTTTTAAAAAAAGGGTTAACAATGCAGATTTTTTTTTTTTTACATCCTACTTTGATCCATAGCAATATTAAATAGAATAACATATATTTTGAATGATAAAACCTTGTATTGTGCACTCATAGTGCCATACATTACTTATTGTGTGGAGGTGTGGGGTCATGCATATAGAACTAATATAAATTCAATATATAGGTTACAAAAGAAAGCAATACGGACTGTTAAAAGGGTTAATTATTATGAACCAACAAATTATTTATGAATCTACATGTTAAAACTTGTTTATTTAATTATTTTTATACATTATAGACTTCCATCTTGTATTCTGAGGCTGTTCAAAATGAAAGGTTGTCATTATAATTTAAGAAGATTGTATATGTTTAAAAAAAAAACATGGGCAAGAGCCAATGCAAAAAGAAGCTGTATATCTGTCAAAAGGGTTAATTTATGGAATAAATGTGATGAAGAATTAAAATTATGTAATTCACTTTATAAATTTAAGAAACTTTAAGGTCGTACGTAACTATATGACTCAGTAGTAATTGTTGTCGTTGTATTGTTTACTGTAGATATTGAATGAATGGTAGGATTTGTATTTGTCATTATTATAGGGGTATATAGGGGTTGTTTTGATTTATGCATATTGTGGGAGTTGTTTATGTACCATTGTTATCTAGTATCAACTAAGTTGTAAAGTGAAAAGATTTGCGTATCAGTTTATGATGGGTAAAGGGTAGGCATAATGAGCAAGGCTTCTGCCTACACCTTTTTCAGCAAATGTTTATTTATTGTTTGAAGACCGAAATAAAACTATATTGATTAATTGATTGATCATATTTACCAAGGGTCCCTATATTTTTTTCCATGACATGTATGTGTATTATAAGTAAAAGTCATGTTGTATAAATGTTTTTTGTAAATTTACCTTGTTCTTTTGTACAGTGATGCTGGTGAGGACGAGGGTGATCTGGATTTCAGTGCTCTTCTCAAAGCTGTTAAAAAGTAAGTGTCCTCTCTATCCATTAAAACCACCCTCCATCTCCTCTAACCGCTTACTCTTATTCATAACATCGCTCACTTTCACAGGAAAAAGAAGCCAGAGCCTGAGCTGGAGGTCGACGTTTGGGAGCTTCTGAAGAGCGCTCATCCCAGCGAGTACGAGAAGATCGCGTTTCAGTACGGCATCACTGACCTGCGTGGCATGTTGAAACGACTCAAGAAGATGAAGGTCGTGGAGCCCAAAGTCAGCGAGGGTACGAGAAATAGAGATCCATCAAAACCAAAGTCTCTGATCTTCTGTTTGTGACCGTGTGTTTGCGTGTGGTGTGTTTCTGTAGCATTCCTAAGACGACTGGAGTCGGCGTACTCTGTTAACAAGGGAAAGAAGATCGTCCTGTCTGTGGAGGTCGCAGACGAAAATGCTGAGGTCAAATGGCTGAAGAACGGCCAAGAGATCAAACCTTCTGCCAAGTGAGAAAAGCACTTTCACTTGATCATGTGGAGAAAACATTACTGCGATTATTACTAAGATGATCTATTTTTCTTTAACTTTTGTGCGTTTAAAATCTCTCATGCACCAAACAAAATGGCAAACATGCCAACAGAGGTCACTGTAGGCCTGGAGATCAAAACGTTGTATTCTTTGTATGGCAGATACATCATGGAGTCTAATGGAAACATTCGAACCCTCACGATTAACAAATGCAGTCTGGCAGATGACGCGGCGTATGAATGTGTGGTCGGGACTGATAAATGCTTCACTGAGGTCTTTGTTAAAGGTTTGTGTGATTTAATTACACTTTTTGTCATCACATTCATATGACCTGGAGGGCTGCAGTGCTCCCATTTCGGTATTTAACATAAACATTTGCAAAATAATCAACAAGGATATATGCATAATTAGCATTACGTTTTCTCTCTAGAAATCGCTTTGCAAACTTAACACAGTGCAAGTAAATCACCTTATCAAATTGCATTACAGAACCTCCGGTCACCATCACTAAACTGCTGGATGATTACCATGTCGTGGTTGGAGAAAGAGTGGAGTTTGAGATCGAAGTGTCTGAGGAGGGAGCACATGTCATTTGGTAAACAAACTAAGAAAAGAAACTACATGCAGGCAATAGTTTAATCAAGATATCAATAATGCTTTTGTTAGAGATCAAATACTTTAACATGGAAGATATACGAATAATACATTCAAATTAATGCAACTGTGTGTGTGTGTACTGTGTATATTTATTATGTATATATAAATATATAGTAAATATTTACATAATTTATACATATAAAGTTTCCTTAAATATATACATGCACAAGTGTGTTGTATATACAGTATGTTGACCGGCGATTAATGTTTGTGTAACTGCAGGATGTATGAGGATCAGGAGTTGTCTCGAGATGACAAAAGTTCAAAGTATCGTTTTAAGAAGGATGGGAAACGCCACTGTCTTATTATTAATGAGGCAGCCGTAGAGGACACTGGGATGTACTTTGTTTACACCAACGGAGGCCATTCAAAGGGAGAGCTCATCGTTGAAGGTAAAATCCGATCTTACAGCCCTCACCAGTTCTAAAGTTAAAATTCTTCAATCGTCTTCTCTTTGTCAAACTCAACCCCAGAGAAGGAACTGGAGGTGCTGCAAAGTATCGCAGATCTTACGGTCAAATCTGCAGAGCAGGCTATGTTCAAGTGTGAGGTGTCTGACGAAAAAGTCACAGGGAAATGGTTTAAGGATGGCGTGGAGGTTCAGGCCAGTGACCGTATCAAGATGTCCCATATCGGCAGGTCAGCATTCAGTCACGCATGAACTTAAATAACATGAATTGTACAGGTTTAAAATATGTGTGCATTTGACTCCAGGGTTCATCGTTTAACCATCGATGATGTCAAGCCAACGGATGCTGGAGATTACACGTTTGTCCCAGACGGTTACGCGCTCTCGCTGTCTGCTAAACTCAACTTTCTAGGTGAAAAGGAAACTCTATAGTGAGCAAAACTATGTCTGATTTGTTATGCCTATACATAATAAGATCCTTCTGTTTCTTCCAGAAATCAAGATCGACTATGTTCCCAGACAAGGTAGGATAAAAATCAGTCCATAAGCCAGACCTTTGAGTTTCTGTTTCTGACATACTAGTTTGAAAATATGAATGTTTAACCTTTGGTTAACTGTTTATTGGCCAAACTAGTTCCAAAGACTAGGTAGTATTAACAAAGAAACTGAGTTTATAAAAATTCCCCAGGTTGCTCTCTCTTACCACACTTGCTTACATCCACTTACTTTGTCTTGCTCCTTTAAGATCCTCCTAAGATCCATTTGGATGTGGCTGGTAACATGGTTTCTCAGAACACCATCATTGTTGTTGCTGGTAACAAGCTGCGTCTGGATGTGGAGATCACAGGAGAACCAGCTCCCACCGTCTGCTGGATGAAGGGAGACAATGTACACATACAAAATAAAAACTATTAATCAGTGGTGAAAATAATTATGTAATTTAGTAAAATTTTGTAACCCTAGTGGGTTATACACATGCTCCAAATAGAGATGCACTGATATGACATTGCCACCAGTTAATACATCTTTTTTTCTTTGATTATTTTAATTTGTGTAGATCGAAATTATGCTGAAATCAGTTATAAATATTAGAGGAAAAACTTATAAACTAAATAAAATTGGAAATGCTGGCTTGGCAATTCACTAACGTTTATATTTAAGCACTAAAATTGGACATAATTAAAAACTAAAACTAACTAAACTAAGTCTAACACTGAAATAAAAACAAGTGAAACCTAAATGAAACTAAGAACAGACAAACTAATAGAAAGAGTAAAAAAAATTCTAAAGAAATAATCATTTAAAATATTAATAAAGCTGTAATAGTACATAAATATTGAAAAAAACATCTATTTTAAATTACTTCCTTCAATTGCCACTGAATTTAGTATTGAGTGGCAAACTGCTTTTAATTGAATTTATTTTATTTATATATTAATTTTTACACCGCTATGACTGCAATTGAAATCAAATACATGCTTATAGCCAGGGTTTTAAATGAAAAATGTAATATACACAAATATAACATAAAGAAACAAACTGCATGCATGCCATTTAGGTCTGCAAAATTAATCACATTTCCAATCGCAATTAAAATTATGAATGCCACAATTACATAATCACTCAAAAAGCCAATAATCTTTCAAAGTCCACTTATATTCTGATTCGTTAAGACATGTTTTTTTCCTTTCTATAGGTTATCTTACAGATATTTTTCCCATTGTTTTAATTATAGTTTTAGTTTAACATTATAATACCATGCATATTTTTCCCATTTTTTTATAGTATTTAAAGAAGAAACCAATGGAATGAGTAGCTAACATTTGAGTCATTGTACTATAGAAATGTAATATAGGTTTTTTAGTTTAAATGTTAAAAAAACAATCGTAAAAACATTATTCAGTGTTATTTGTTAATCGCAATTACAATTTTGAGCGAATAATAGACAATTATGATTTTTGTCATTATCGTGCAGCCTTATTGCCATGGATAAAGAAGAATTTTTTTTTATTTGTGTTATAGAAAAGTATTTTTGATATGCCGTTTTGTGAGCAGAAGAGACTTAAAATGTAAGCTTTTGAATGGTATTATATTTATGGGTCTTTATGGTGTATTTATGTGAAATTAATAGATACATATTACATTGGCTTTTTTTTCTGTCATGAAAACCATATAGCAAAATTTGGTAGTATTTGTTACCCAGGCTTTGTGTGTAATGTATTTTTAAAAATCTAAAACCTGTTTAATAGCATTTGCTGAATGAATAAATAAAAACGGCTGTACCTGTGTCTCACAGCAAGTGACAGACTCGGAGGGACGTGTGCGTGTGGAAAACAGGAAAGACCTCAGCTGTTTCGTCATTGAAGGAGCAGAGCGAGAAGATGAGGGCAACTACACCATCACTGTCACCAACCCGGCAGGAGAGGACAAAGCCAACCTATTCATCAAAATCGTAGGTGTGTTTCCAGCACTGTCACTATGATTCTGATCAGAAACTCAACCAACACTACAGTTTTCGCTAATGATTGAATCAGCGTTGGAGTGAATGCACATTTAGATTTACATTTATGTACTGGCCAACTGCTTTAATCCAAAGTGACCTACATTGCATTTAAGGCAAATATGCAATCCATGGGAATCAAGACTATGCTGTTGTACTGTAGATGTTTCTGAAGTCTCTGCTGTGTTGCAGATGTTCCTGATGCTCCCGAGAACGTGAAGTGTACCGGAGTAGGAGAAGATTGTGCCACTATTATTTGGGAGCCTCCCAAGTTTGATGGAGGAGCACCTTTAAAGGGTAACACACACTTGTTAGAGGTAACATAACACTCACACACCTGTAAGCACTAGGGATGCACCAATCTATCTGCCAATAATCGGTATCCGCCGATAAAAGCTATCACCTGTATTATCGCAGATATTATCGGAAGATAATCGTCAGATGTTTAAACACAGCTGATAATCGGGCCTATTATTTACTGTCAATCAAATAGAGGCAGTGACAAAAATAGTTTCTTGTGTTGAATTTAGGGTTGTCAAATTAAATAAAAACAATGGGACAGAAACACAGTGGTCCCATAAAGGTCCCAAATGTTCAAAAGTGAGGTCTAGGGGTTATGTACCTATATTTAAGTTTCAAAACAGACCGTCCACAGTAAAATGCACTAAATAGAACTAAAATAGCTGTCATTTTTTACAAGCCATTGTGACTTGGAAATGTGCCGTTCAAACTCTTCAGTCTCTGCCTTCAGCCATCACCTGAACACCGCCCACCCTCCTTTTGCCGAACCCACAAACAACATTGCATCCATGACATTACTGAAGAACAACAACATGGAAACATGTCAGTAAGGTTAACTGTAACCACGAAATTAGATTCGGCCAACCTCACGTTTATAGTAAAGTCGTTTGTAGTAGTAGGCATGATGAAGGTGCATATACGTTTCAATTTCAGCAGGCAACTATTTTTACAGCTACGTTATTATCCCAGCCATAATTAATTACATAACAATGTATACAGTTACAAACGATTATATATGTACTGTAAATCTTTAGTTTGTTGTTTTACACATACGCGTAGACGTTATCTCATACACGACAGTTGAGAAATATGCAAGAAACCTTTAGACGCGCGTGCCCATGACAACAAAAGACAATACTTTATTTAACCTATTCCGATAAAGTGTGGGCTGCAAACATAAGTATTTTAAACGATCGCTTCGATTCATTCCACGCCATATATCATGTTTAATCACTGCTGTCATCGGTTGTTTTATCTGGCAGTTGCAGCAAGTTTAAGATCAAATTTCTCATTTGAGGCTCTATTATGTCGATGCTGGCACCCAACATTACAACAAGATGATATTTTAAGCTCCTTAAGTAGCCAAATCTGCGCTGGTTTGAATTAGCACTGTGTAGTAATTGAGACGTCAGCCCTAAAAGGTCTACCTGAAAGGTTGGCCTGGTCATGCATCACTCAGAAAACAACAGGAAGAGAGGAATATTAATTAGACAAGCCAAAATCCACCTGTTCTCAGCAGAGATCCTGAGAGAGGAGCTGGAAAAATATATTATGATGGTTTTTGAGACATATACCGCAAATAAAGATTCTTCAGGAGATCAAATCCTAAAATAAAAGTCCAGAAAGATGTCAAATTAAACACAGGCTCAGTTTGACCCTATAAATCGCCCCCATAGTTTGAGCCGGCGTTGCCAGGTTCAAGGCTTTAATACATGAGTGAACATCAGAAGGTATGTTAAAAGAGACAGTACAATCTTACCAAAATATTTTAATGTCTCATATAATCGCTCAGTAAAAACACTACAGGGAGCGTATTTACTCTTAATTACATATGCATGTTTTTGATGAAGCATACAAACATTGTTGACTGATTATTATATTTATAATAAAAAGCATTGAATATAATAGAGTTGATGTTCATGTTAACCTCTTATGTGTCAAGTGAGAGGGTTCCCGGTTTAGTTTGCAGCATTAGTTGGGAGATTTCTATATGTTTTTGTAAGAAAACTAAACCGTTTGGCATCGTCAGAACACATTCTGAATAGATCACTTTTGCTGAAACAATCTCTATTAATTACGTAGTGTAAGTAAATCAGCCATGCGACACTTACAAGGTACAAGGACAGTATTTGACAAAAGAAGTCACTGGATCATAAGAGGAATCCATCTTTTTATAGGCTATCTGATGGAGAGGAAGAAGAAAGGATCATCTAGATGGACGAAACTTAACTTTGACGTCTTTGAGGACACAACATACGAGGCCAAGCGCATGATTGAAGGCATTCTGTATGAGATGAGAGTTTTCGCAGTCAATGGAATCGGTATCTCGGCTCCCAGCCTCAACTCTAAACCATTCATGCCAATCGGTGAGAAGGCTGTGCTATTGCTTTGTTATGAGCTTTTGATGTCTCCTGCTTAAACTCTTGATTTCTCTTTTAGCTCCCACCAGCGAGCCCACGAAGCTGACCGTCGATGATGTAACGGACACTACGTGCTCACTGAAGTGGCTGGCTCCTGAGAAGATCGGAGCTGGAGGCCTGGATGGATACATCATTGAATTCTGCAAGGAAGGGGGTGAGTCATCTGCTGGAGTCATTCTGTGCTAAATTATATATAAAAAAATTGAACTAGATTATTAAAAATAACTTAATAACTAATTTTTTATTAATATATTTATTTCATACCTCACAGTTCAAATCTATTAACATTTTTACTGACGGATACTGTAACTCGAGACCTCCTGATGTTAAAAAAAATTGAATGAAACTTTAGTTGCAGTACTACTTGTGCACAATGCATATTTCTTATTAATAAGCCTAAAATGTGTTTAATAGTTCTGCTGTAGCACAATCAGTATACTAAGTATGTCTTTAATTGGGCTTCTTGAGTGCATTAAGTACAAAATTATTTGTTCCAATTTAGCAGACTTTAAGTATACCAGTTTAGTATACCAAAAGTACAATTACATGGTATTTTATTTAGCACATAAATATGAATATGTATTTGTAGTATACTGAGCATGACATAAATGTAATTCAAATACATAAGTATATTTATTTTTCACTAGGGTTATGTTGTCCAAGGCAAAATTTTTCACTTTTCATTTAAAATAAATTATTATAAATTACAAGAATATAAATAATAATAATAAAACTGATGAAAACAAGAAGATTACTTAAACTTTCACTTAGAATTAAAATAAAACTATCATAGAACGCTGTCACGTTCTATGCCTGTTTAGTTCTGTATTCTTAGTTTAATTTCATGTTTGTTCAGTCTTGTTTAAACTATGTGTTTTTGTATGCTTAGTTTGGTTTCGTTTGTGTTCCTGTTTTAGCTTCATTTTTCCCATGTTGTTTCCTGTTTGCCCTTATTTGGATTTCTTGCCGTTTGTGTGATTATTAGTTGATTGAGCCCCACCTGTTTTCCTCACCTGTGTTGTGTTTAGTCATTAGTCCTTGTGTATAAATCCCCTGTCTTTTGAGTTCTAGTTTGTCGGTCAATGTAAATGTTACGTGTGGTTTGTTGGATTCTTTCTTTGTGTTTTGATTTCTTATTTAAAAGTCTTTTGTTATTTCAACTTTGTTATCTCCTGCGCTCTCCTTTGCCCAAAGTGGACCCAACGTGACAAATGCATGTTACTAAAATGACAAGAGTTTTTTTTTATACATCACATATGTTTATGTTTTTGCTCTAAAATGGTTAAAAACAGTATTTGCATGTTAAATTTAAATATGATTTATTTTATTTAATATTTAAATTGGAGTAATTATTTGAATTTGCTAGCAGCTGTTTGCAAGTAAATTAAAAAAATATATATATATATTAAAAAAAAACATCTAACCAATTATTTATTTAAATGAATAATTTATATAGTTAAAAATTTTGTTTTTATTTATATCCAACAGTATATAAATATCTGGTTAAAAATAGCAATGTGTGTAACTAACACAAAACCTGATCGTTGAATCAGCTCATTTAAATAATCTTATTTAAAAATTATTTATTTAAATTTTTTCATGAATTAAATTGCATTTAATTATTATAAATATGTAAAATAAATATGTATTTTTATTTACATATGAGTTTTAATTATTATGAATGATCTTGTTATATTTCTTTCTCTGCGTGTCAGAAACGGAGTGGCATCCTGCTAACACGGATCTGGTGGAACGCCAGAGTTACACAGTGAGGAACCTTCCCACCGGAGAGAAGATGAATTTCCGCGTGGTTGCAGTGAATGTGGCGGGCCGCAGTCCTCCGGCACTGCTCGGGCAACCCGTCACCGTCAGAGAGATTATGGGTGAGGAGACGAAAAGATTCAGGTTCATCTCTAGCAAACCTGTTCCTTCACGCTGAAGTTCTCCTTTCGTTTCAGAGCATCCTAAGATCCGTCTTCCTCGTGAACTCAGAACCAAGTACATCAAGAGAGTCGGAGAGAAAGTCAACCTGGTCATCCCCTTCCAGGTGAGTGCATGTTAAATACGCGTTTAGGATAAAGCACATCGCTTCACAAATGAACAAGTGTGTGTGTTTTTCAGGGCAAGCCTCGTCCTGTTGCCACGTGGCTGAAGGACGGCGAGCCGGTGGATGAAAAGAAAGTAGGCATCAGGTCCTCGAACGTAGACTCCATCCTTTTCATTCGTGCTGCTGAGAGAGATCACACTGGAAAATACGCACTTATCCTGAAAATTGAAAACATGGAGGACTCAGCCACCATAGACATCCGAGTTGTAGGTAAGATAATTCGACATAAAAAAATTGTTGTCAGAATGTGACACGTTACATGCAGTTAAACAATTGTTAACAGTTATTCGTGTTTATTATAACAGTTATTTCGAATTTTCTTTATTTTACAACTATTTAAAATCTTTTTTTTAAATTTATTTTATTTTATTATTTTATTTTATTTACCAATTATTTTTATTTCATTATTTTATTATTGTTAATTAGGTTTATTAAATGTTTTGTGCTGTTATATCATTAATTGTGATTAATCACATCCACAATTTTTTTTTACATAA
>JAUMHG010000076.1:15531948-15547595 GCA_032359395.1 Enteromius anoplus
CCACTTAAAACCCATCTGTACATCCACGGCTGGCCCCCATGTGGATCTCGGGTGCAAGCCCATAATGGGGCCCACATTTGCCGCCCATGAAGCCCTCATCTGGGCCCCTCGTGTCATTGCTAGCTGGGCACTTACAGTATGTCTGAAACACTGTTGCCATATTTTAAGTGAATTTCTGGCGACCACAGCTGTCAGGGATCCTGCAGAGCAGCAGCTGTGATCATTCATTCTTCTTATTCCACTCTCTCTTATTCACATACTCTATGAACTCATCCAGTGGTCAGAGCAAAACAGCTGTTATGTGTCAGTCTAAAGTTATGGGTCAGCAGCACCCAGAATAGCATGAAGATAGACTTCCGCAGCACTTCTTGAACTCTTCTATTACTGTAGCTTTGTAAGGATATCGATCAAATCCGGAAAGCGCGTTACTGTATGAAATCCTTGAGCTCGGTTAGTACTTCACCTGAAACTTCTGAACTAACACCACATATTGTGACATACTCAAGATTATTTTGTTCTTTGCATGTGAATGCACTTTTTTGTTAGGGATGTTTACTAACTCAGAATTAGAGTGCCGCTATTGTGGATTTGTGATGAGCTTTTATGCAGGGAGTAACACAGCTCTGAGTGATGAAAACATCCTGCAAAGTTTTAAGCACAGCCTGTATAAAGGCTTTTGGCTTTTTCATCAGAAGGCTTTTGTTTGAATAGGTTTGGTGGATTGTAGACTCAGAAGTAAACGTCCATATGAGTGGCTAACAGTTGTGTATGTTTGACTGCGTATGTTCCTCACAGAAGGACACATATCGAATGATCTGTAAGAAGGGACAAAGCAATAGTGATCATGTAATGAAAACAGTTACTGAACAAATCCATGGTAAAATGCAGCGAACAATTCTGCGTCTTCATTAAAAATATCTTCTTCATTCATCTTTATTGTTTAGTTTCTGTGTTGACCTTTGAGTTCCCTCTCTTGTAAAAACTACAAATGTATACGAATCAGTGGGTGGGGATAAACAGGCAGTGATGTTAGAAGCTGTTGATCGTCTGCAGAGGTGGTGCTTATCCACGCTACTACATCATAGAGTAGTACATTCCACACCTTCAGTAATACGCTGTTTTTGGGCTCACAATGTTTTTAATAGTAGTTATATAGGTCTATAGTATATACACACCAGACCACAACACAGCAGCTAAAGAACACATGCTACTGAGTCTTAGACTGTGCAATGATGCACGCTTCACTTAACTTATTGAGCAACTGCGGTCAAAAATTTATGTTATGAAATAAGGCAACTGATCAGAATCAGAAGTGTGTTTCTGTAAACTATGATTAACCTTGATGAGCCACAGTTGCTCAATAAATAACTACTATTGTAAAAATATAAATGTAATTAGATTTTTTTAAATGTAGTTAATTTGTAGTTTAAATCCTATTAATTTGTAGAGGTCTTTCCATACAGATGAAAGTGCGTTACAACCTCCTTCTTCAGAGCAACTGAAGATCAATAGAAAGTAGGAATCTTACAAAACAACACAAAAACAACCTACACTTCAATAGATATTTAAAGGAAAATTCACCCAAAAATTTTAAATCACCCTCATGTAAGACCAAACCTGTAAGAGCTCCATTCATATTTGGAAAGCAAATTAATTGAATTAAAAAATGCATAAAAAAAAAATAAAAATACACGAGACAAATAGTTGAATAAAGCTTTTTTTTTCTTTGTGCATGAAAAGTGTTCTCATTGCTTTGTAAAATTACAGTTGAACCCCTGATGTCAAATGAATTATTTTACAAATTTCCTTGATATGTTTCTGGAGCTTGATCGTGGTAATTCTATTGCCGTATAGAGAGCTGTCAGAATTCATCACAAATATCTTCATTTGTGTTTTTGAAGAGCTCTTACAGGTTTGGAACGACATGAGGGTGAATAATTAACGATTTTTCATCCCTTTAACAAGACCATATACCGTTTGGTTTTATTTGTCAAAACTGTTAAAAACAGATTTAACATACAGGCCTGCAATACCAGCGCAACTAGTTCATATGGAAAATATGGCATGTATAGTGCCTCTAAATGAAGAACTGGAGTGCATCCCAGAATCCCTGCAATGTGGGCAAACCTTCCTAAACCTGATACTGAGCCAATAATAGACTGACAGCACTGATATTTCAATGAATCAAAACTCAGTGTGTCCTTTGAAGACAAAATTGCAAAGTCAGCTAACCTGAACAGGTTGATGGTTATTGATACTTGATTCTGGCCTTATTGCTGTTGTCTGTGTAGGATGGAGGATCAGGACAGGGTCAGTCAGGCCTCCAGCAGCGCCACGGTGTCCTTTCTGCCGATCAGAGACAAGGTGAATCACATACTGTACACATACGGACTAATAAACATGAATACATATTTCAAACCAACTCACAAAGTCTGTGTGATTATATAGGTGCAGTGTCATGAAAAAGTGCAGGCGTTTGGAAAGAGATGTCAAGCGGCGAAGAGAGACCCCAACTGTCCTGTAGTGATCAGAGGATGGCTGTACAAGAGGGTAATGATTCCAGCACAAAACTGTCACCAAATAAAAACCTCCAAATAACACCTTGCAAAAATCTAATTTAAAACTTACTTTATAATGCCATCTTCTGATATGTGTTCCTCTTGAATACATGTCAGCATACTTTTAACATCTAGTCCTGGTTCCATAGACAAATTTCAATTAGGACATTTAAGTCATTTTTATAAACATGTCTGGTGTGCACTTTAAGACTAAATAAAGGCACTGGCATATTTTAAGATCAGTCAGTGTAGATTTCTTTTATTTGAAACAGCTCAGGTTTACATTTAGTCTAAGACTATGCTTAGGTCTTGTCTGTGAAAACCGGGGGAAAGTTTCTAAATACATAACATGTTTTCAAGATAAAGGCTTTTTAGCCCTTTAAGTGTTCTTGTAGACTAAAACTGCTATAAATAGGGGTGGCCATAGAATTTTTTTTTTTTTATTCTAGATTAATCTAGATTAAAATGGCTCATTTGAATTCTACCAAAGGCATTCAGAATATGTGTGCTACCTAAATAATGAATAAAAGTAAAGCCCTATTCGGGTTGGACTAGTTTTACTGGGGGTTGTTAGAGAATGTTTTGTTTCACAGATGTACTTTGTGATTTTAATCCCATCCCGAATCTACCATGTCTGTGTTTTTCCCACACAACCTCTGTGATTATTTCAAATGCGATGCCTATGATATTATTTTTTCCCACCAGAGAGAATATTACATTCTCATTCAATATTACTGCACATGACTACATTTTAAATCAAATTTATTTTGTGCAAAATTTACATTCTTTTAATCATTATATAAACAGGCTACTCCTTCTTATTTTAAAAAGTGCTCTTTGAGTATACGAAAGTTTACAGAAATAGTCTTGAATTTTAAAAGTTGGATTTTTCTTTTTTTCCTCTGCATTATTGCCGCTTGATTATTACTGATGAGATCATAGACAGTGGCAGCTTTAACAGGCTGTATTCAGACTAATGCACGGATGTCTTACGATATATCAGATGTTTTGCTTTGCTCTGAAAACATAACTGACGGTGTGTTCATCAGTTTTGTATATAAGCATTAGAAAATGCAAGTGCATTTAACCGCAGCCGCGATCAGACGCTTCAGGACAAACAAACACACAGGGCATCCCAAAAGGTATATTAAAAACATATCTGAAGTAAAACGCGACGGATAAAAGCACACACTGTCAAGCAATGTGCATGTGTCTTAGCACAAATTCTGTGCAATGAAGCCTGGTGGGTCTCGAGCGCGCACAGTGCCATATGGGAAAAAAAATATGAATTAATCTGAATGACTATAGCAATGCACGCATACAGAGCGCGTGATCTCTGTGACACCCAGACCCAGCTCCCAACCCAACTTTGAGAATAGATTAACGGTGATAATTTTTTTACTGCACGATAACGGCCAACCACTAATATATATATATAAATGATTACAAAAGCACATTGCAAAACTTTTATGCAAATTGAAAGCAAAAAGCAAGTGTTAAATATTATGAAATACCATCATAAATACAACCCCCCCCCCACATATTTTAGCAAATAAAAATGATCTGATATTTAAGAGAAGGTTTGCAGGCATCTCCTCTGTGGTGTAATTTCACATTTTATGTCATGTCGTTTTCTCCTATCTTTAAAAAAAAAAAAAAAGAACAAATAAACCCTCACATTTTAATGCAACCATAACTGTCTGTTTCTGTAGGACAGCACTGGACTCAAATTGTGGAAAAGGAGATGGTTTGTTCTCTCCAATTACTGCCTGTACTATTATAAAGGTAAAACCAGTTCTGTGATTGTCTTTGCAGTGTTTACTTAAAATGTTTTAAGGTGCAATCGTTTTCCGTTTCAAATAGAATGAATTGACAGCTTTTCACTTTAGGTAGATTTCCTGAAACCCCTCTCTAAATCTGTTTCTCCAGACAGCCGTGAGGAGTCTGTCCTGGGCAGTATACCTCTTCCCAGCTACAGGATCCTCTACTGCTCCCCTAGAGAGTGCAGGAACCGGAAATATGCATTCAAGGTGAGAGCCAACGTCTTCTAAATCTCCTTAAATCTAAATGTTGTTCAAATGGTGTCATTGTACTCTTGCATCTGTAGGTTGTTCATCAGGGTATGCGGCCATACATCATGAGCGCTGAAACCCAGGAGGACATGCTGGGTTGGGTCAGGGCTCTCAGCCAATCAGCAAGCATGGAGCCTGATGACATCATCAACAGGTGAACCTGAGCTCTCAAACCAAAATAGCTTCATTCCTCAATTTGCTTCACTGTCTCTTCTCGGTCTTTAGGCGCTGTGCTAGTTTTCAGGACTTCACTCAGATGGGAGATAACACTGAAACCATGGAGCTCCAGCACACGACCACATTTCCAGAACAAAACGCCACAAAACTGAGCAGGGTGCTGACAGAACCGACTCTACTGGATCAGGTCATGATGGGAATTAAAATGAAGACACCAGAGCTGAGAGGAAGACATGAGAGCATACCAATGTAAATGATTCAAGATGCTACAGAATAAAATACATTTAATAAGGTCTTAAAGGAATAGTTCGCAGCAAAATTAAAATTCTATCATTATTTACTCGCCCTCGTGTAGTTCCAAACCTGTATGAATTTCCTTGTTCTGAAGAACACAAAGGAAGGCTATTTTGGGTCACCATTGATTTCCATAGTAAAATATGAAAGTCAGTGGTGACCCAAAACAGCCTGGATACAAACTTTCTTCAACATATCTTCCTTTGTGTTCTTCGGAACAAAGAAATTCATTAACATTTTTTAGCAAGTTAACCAAGGTTTCTGGTGCCAAAACCAGCTATAATTTACCTTTACATTAACATTTTCTGCTTTTTCTGTCGGCCAGCGCACCTGAAGCTACAGAGTATTCTCAAAGTTTACTGAATGCAGACGAGGAGCCAATTTCCTTCCTACATCCGAAGACAACCTTCAAGCAAGCTTCATTTCCCAGAGATCATTATGGGTCACCGTGTCATAATATGGGCCGAGCAGACGTTTGGCCCTTGGATAACTGCTTGAGTGCGCCAATGTCACCCTGCATCTACACAGAGAGAGGACTTCTGCTCGACAAGGTCCGAATCAGGAACATACACTAACATAATTATACACACGGTTTCTTAAACAGTTTCTATCTGTGTTTCAGCCTGAGTTTCCATGTTCTGTGTGCTACTCCTCCAACTACCACACACCAGAACACATGGCAATGTACAAGGTAAGACAAATCTTTCATGCAATACAGCAAATACTAAATTCTACAAATGTGATTGAACATCTGTATCCATTTCGGCAATACAGATCTTTTTAAACAGTCTGAACCTCCCTGCGTTGCATATTGCATGTTATTATAATATGTTACAGTAGGCACATTTTGCAATTTATTAGATTTTTAATGATACCTTTTTCATTAATTATGAACATACTTTTGCTCCAGGCAGGTAAATCAGACATCGTCATAGAGAGAGAAATCCAACCAATCAGAGATCTGGAAAACGATACAGATGTGAGTGCAGTGTAATGTGTGTGTTTGTGTTGATTCTCACTGTACACCGTAAAAAATGGGCGTGATTTTAACGGTAAAAAACTGTAAGAATTTAGCTTGAATTTGTATCAGTTATGTTTATTAGGGTTGTGTGTTACATGTAATGTTGTTAAATGAACATTTCATGCACGTTTCAGTTTAATAGTTCTTACCATGATGGTGTTCAGTGTTTGTGTGAATGATATATAGTATATATGTTACTATTCCAAAGCTATTTGTGTTGAGCTTTGGTTCATCATGTGAATTTCTCATCACCTCCTGCATTTGGTAGTTATCAGTGTATTTCCAAGATACAAAATAGATTTCACTACTTTAATTGGTTGGTATATTAACATTATATCAGTAAACATCGTTCATTATTAGAAATTGCAGTATTAAACTGTAAATTTTACACAAAACCATAAATCAAAAAATATCGATACCGTATTTTATGTTCAAAAAACGCTATTACTTTTATGTCTGCTTTAGACTCATGAACTACCTTCATTCAGTGATTGTTTCAATGATGATTGATTACTCAAATACTTTAGTAATTTCTCATTAAATTAACTTCCTCCTTTCGAATATTTTGATGAATTTAACCTAGTGTTAGTTTAGTATTCTTAATTTTTCAAATTTAAATTTTAAAGGCGCAGTACGTATGTGTTTTTTCATATTTAAAAAAAATTGTAACTTGTATTTTTACTAAAAATATTACTGCAGTTTAAGTTTGATTCATTTTCGTAGGTTACTTCAAACTTAAACTTATAGAAAATTACAAATGCCAAACCTAATAACTGAATTAGAATGCATTTACTTTCTTTTTTCATTTTTACATTAATTATTAATGAATGTATTTTAATTAGTGCTATAAAAAGTAAAGTTTTGTTTACATAATTTGTGTGTACTGTATATATATATTTTGGAAGCTACTAATCGCAATTAATTGTTTGACGGCACTAATAGTTTCAGTTATACCTACTCTGATCCAGATGGTAGAGCTTCTGTCAGACTTTGTCTCTTTTCTTCTTGTTCAGGTGGTTCTCACTCGTCTGTGTGGTTGTGATAAACTGCTGCAGACCGTCTCCATGCAGCTGGCTCAGTTACAGACAGATAAGGTCTGTCACACAAACACATCACATACACTCAAATCATGCTCTGTAGATAAAACATCTGACATATGTTCCTGCCTGCTCTCTCCTGTTCTTTAGAAGAGCATTGAGTATGCTTTAGAAATCAAATGGCTGGGGATGGAAGACGGACGTCCTGGAGAGCAGGAAGTATCCCATAAGACTTTGCTTCAGGAGGAGCTGGTTACACTCAGAGCCAGAATATGCGATTTGTCATCGGTACAGTACTGTGTGTATGTGTGTGCCAGGGTTGCATGCAATATGGCTTAGTAGAATATACCGCAAAGGCAGTGTTTCAAAGTGAAGCACTTACCGCAACCATCCACCAGTGTTTTCAGCTCAGAGATTGGGTCACTTTAACATGCATTTGGGAATGCAATGAATGCAAAATCACAAAATATTACAGAATACATAAAAAACATTTTGTATAAGTTAAAAAAAAACTGCAATTAGATTTTTCTCCTCAATTTTTGTAAGCTCTAGTGTGTGCTTATTGTCAAGCTCTGCATATACATGTATATTTCTCTATTATTATTTAAAGAAATGGTAACTTATGCAATTTTTATTGTTTTAATCTATATCTATGCTAAATTATATTACAACCACTATGTTGATGGTTTTAAAAATTGCTAAAAAAAATTTTTTCATACATGTTATTAATGCATGAATCAGACCTGCTAAAACAAAGCCTCTGTTCTTCAGGAGATGGACAGATTGTGGAGTGATTATGAGCGGATGGAGAGCGAGCTGTCAGTTTTCCATTCTCATCTCCAGCACATCCTTCACTTTGGAACGCCACAGGTAATACAAACACTTTATGTGATGTTTGAATAGATTGATGCTTTGCTTCTACTGTTCCTTTGGTGCAACCATCAGAGTACATCAATACTGTAAACTGTATTATTACATGCATTAAAACTGAGTTTCTTTCCTGTGACTGTTTCAAGTAGTGGTTAAAGATTTTGGACCAGTTTAAGGTTGCAAGTCACTTTAGATAAATGCTGTTAAATTACTTAATTTAAAGATATTAACCACACACAGGAGCAGATTCAGGCACAGAGGCAGCTCTGGATGATGGAGGATATCTTGTGTGGTTTGAGGGTAAACAAGAACCGCTTTATGGCCTTACTGGGTCTACAGAGGCAAGGTGGTGAGTAAATCTATCAGTCTGTATCCAAGTGCATTTATTTAAGCATGTGTATGAGTAAAGAATTTCCTCTTTCTATTCTACAGCTCCTCAGCCAAAACCTGTTTCCTACTTTGAGGGCGAGTTAGGAGGTCTCAGCATGGTAATAATGCACTCCATGCCATTTTCACGTGGCAGTCACGTCTCATCAACTGACCGATTCCTGATAAAAAAAAAAATTAATCAATTTCAGTAGCTTAATCACTGTAATTTTTTTTTACTGAACCATTGTTTACCAGCTCTGAGTCTTAGCTATCACACCACATCACTGCTAAACTGACACCAAAGATTTAAAAAGGACATCTTTCTTTTTCTCTCATGCAAAAGGAGTGTGTGACTGAAGCGGAGCAGCAGGACTTCATGAAGATTCACCAGAGTTACAAGAAATGGACCCAAGAGAGTCCTGCCAATGACAGCCGGATGAGTTCTGAACATGAACCGCTGCGTCTGACACGCGTTGTGACTTCTACCCTTCCGACATCACTAATTGCCGAGCGCATTTTTGTGGACGAACCCTATCCTGAGCTGCCCGAACAAATCAACCTGCAGTCAGGGTTGAGGAACAGCCAGAGGAGAGCAGCAAAGAAGCCCGGCAGAACTCTGCATGAGACGACAGAGAAAAACAGACACCTACACTGGGCCGACGGACCGGAAGAGATGCAACAAAAGAAACCGGCTCCAAATCACAACAGCAGTGCCAGAGAGAAGGCACTCGCCGACAG
The DNA here is from genome assembly GCA_032359395.1 of Enteromius anoplus. NCBI lineage: Eukaryota > Metazoa > Chordata > Actinopteri > Cypriniformes > Cyprinidae > Enteromius > Enteromius anoplus. Next base: position 15,541,085 of record JAUMHG010000076.1, read on the forward strand.
AAAGGTCTGGACACACCATCAGCAAGAGGTGAGGTTCAGTATATTAGAATGATTCATGTGACACTGAAAACTGGAGTAATAATGCTGAAAAGTCAGTGTTGTGTCACTGGAATAAATAAATTTTTTAAATATAGCTTTTTACATAGAAAGCAGTTATTTTAAGTTGCAATAATATTTCACAATAATATAATTTATTGAACGTCAGAATTTGAACCAAAAGTCACTAGATTGTTGATGCACCACCATGTGGAAAGAGATGGGATAACACAGAGCCTGATGGGAAATGCAGTTAAATTTCAAACAAAATGACCCATAGTGCTATCGATATAAATATGGATGATTATGTGCATGTGTGCATGAATGCATGTTACAGTTTGAGCCTGGAGCCTTGTGCCTCACAAACTCTGAGTCTGACTGTGACGCTGCCATGAGCTCTCAGAAACGCCAAACTAAACCCAGACACACGGATAAAAGAGACAGAAATATGAGGTATGGATCACAATTTACACCTGTAGACAATTCAATCAATACATAAAAAAATTACCATAATAGACTTTGCATGGTTAAAATTCAAATTGACATCAATAAAATATATATTTGCATGAATTTAGAAATCCTGCATGGTGTGCACTATATGTCATGCATGTTATTTTGTTGTGCATGTCTATAAATATCCAGCTTTATGCCTTAATTGTTTTTAAAAACACCATATTTTAATTCAGTTTTGTTTTAATTTAGCTAAATAACTTATTCTTTTCCACTGTAGTTTGATCTCAAACTTTTTGTTTCTCTCTTGTTGATATACGGTACATTCTCTTCTTTCAGTGCCGCCAGAGAGCACTTCATAGACGACATTCATCCCTTGAAACTTATTACAGCCAGTGAAAAGGAGACAGAGAAGTACACAGCAGGTACATGCATTTGCGAAGTATGCAGTCATGCGTGCTCACTTTACTAAACATTCATATGTTTTTTTAAGGTTTTAATTCATATTAATACCACAAACTGCAGAAGGAAAATAATTCAGCTGTTTAACTATTTAAAGTCATTTCTGTATCTTTAGTATCACCTGCATCAAAATTGGTAAAGCTCAAAAGATTTCAGCTAAACATGTAATGAGTTTATGTATCAGTGATTGTATTATAATATAATTCTTCCATGTTTATTTTCTTTTCTAGATTCTGCTGCTGTAAACTTGAGTAACGGCTATAGCAGTGATAAGCGCAAATTTAAAAGCCACTGCAATGAGTCGGCCAACCCAACAAAGCCACAATGTGGTGATGCAAAAGTGCACAATGAGCTTAAGGAAAAAACATCACAACAATCATCTCGCAATGACATCATCGTCATAGAAAGCCACTCCATCAATCATATTTCAACTCTTACAGTATTTAAGGGACATCAGGGAAACAATCAAATGCACAAACCTCATGAAAAGAACAGAAGTTCTGACAGACAGAAGTATTCAAACGTGAAATCGGAGTGTTTTCTGACAAATAACAGACAGCGAGAGTTAGTCCCGGTCTACGTTCATGACGTAAACCCTCAAGAATCTTTCCCTCCAGTGGAAAATCAACAACCAGGCCAGGGAGCCAATCGAACGCTTGATAAACCTGAGGGAAGAGACTGTGGGCGGAGCCAAAGTCCCATAACAACATATGAAATAGTACAAGCTAATGGAATAAAAGAAATGCCTAATCAATCACCAGACGCTCAACCAATCACATCGTCTGACAATCATTTGACACCCACCTCTGACCAATCCAAGCCAGAGCTATGCATTTATGAGGAAATTCAATTTAGCTCACCAAGATCAGCAGATGCTGAAGAGAATCAGAAGGATCAAACCAGTGGAGTTGAGGGACAGCCGTCAAAACTAAACGAATCTGGAGCATCCCGCACTGAGGGCACTGGAGAGTACAGTCTGAAAAATACAGAGAAGAGTCAACCAGGAAGTGATGCTACGTACAAGAGAGGGAAAAAGCAGAAAGTTTACAGCTCCTTAATGAAAAGCTCAATGATAAATCATCATGTCCAGGACTGCCGGCCGCGGATAACCGTGGTCAGCACCAGCCTGTAGACTATAGAGAGGCTGCAGAATGTGTGAGAGGCAATAAGACACAATAAAGCAAGAAGAGTTGAATATCTGAAGTGAATAGAAAGCACAAAGTATTAAACAGATAATTACAGATTCAGTCCTGCGTGGAATACAGTCATATCATTTCTTGTGAAAGTGCAGTTTTAGTTGAGAGTGGGTCACGTTGGTGCTGATGAAACACTAATGGTCATTTTTGTCATTTAGCAGCTGTCATGAGTAGAATTCATCATTTTTATACATGCACACTTATATCTTTAACTACTATGATAATACCTCTAACTGCATAAAACTCTTAAGGTTAATAATATTCCTCACTTTGTGATTTGTTTGACCAATAATAATCTCATAATGTAAACACATCTGTGGCTTCTTATTAATTGGCTTTCTGTGATTTTTCCAATGAAGACAATTTTCCTTGATCAACATCCTTGTTAGACCTGCTATAAACAGACAGATAAGGTTAAGATTTTAATTAAAGATTAAAACTGTCTGCCTGACAGAAATATTGGTTCAGAAGCAAATAAACGTTGTTGATCCAGAAAAAATGTTATGCATGGAAAAAGTCATTATAGTATATTAGAAGTGTTTTATTAAAATAACTTTGTACTTTTATTGCAGTGTTATGTAATACTGTTTTTGTTATGTATGCTCATTAAATCATCTCGTGTTTTATTATTGTATTTAACAACAGCAAACCCAGAGTCTATGCTAATATACAATATGCATAGGAAACGTTGACTTTTGAGCATTCACCCAATTTTGAAAAATTAAAGTTTCATTATCATTTGCTTACCCTCATGTTGCTCCAGTCCAGACCCATATGATTTACTTGCTTCTGTGGAACACAAAATATGTTTAGCAGAATGTCCAAGCTGCCCGTTTTCTGTAAAAACGCCACTGGTTACGCCAGTCGCACAGAACAGATAAAACTTCTTCTAAATAAAATAAAATTTCCATACCGTAATACACTGAAATTCTGAAGTCTGATAATTTCCTGTATCTCCTAAAGCATTATTGTAAACAGATATCAAACTAATTAGCTGAAAGCAAAATGACATTTCTGATTAAACAAACTCTGATTTGAGACTTCGAATAATAAACTCATGACTGTTTTGATTCTCCACGGTGACTCGAATCGCTTTCAAATCCGTTCAGTGAAATTTGCCCAGAATCCTTGCCTGCGTCCCACTGTACATATTATTCATCCTAAATTCTGTGTGATATTAGTCATTTACGGCATATAGGGTGAATAGTTTGCACATAATGGAATGCTTCACTCGTTCGTTAAATATCTGCACGTTATGATTCATTTAGTGCCTCTCCGCTTTTAGAACATTCAGAACACTTTCAGTAAAAGGGGGCATGTTTATTCAGTTTATCCAAACAATAAAATTATGGTTTTGCAGCCCAAACCAAATGCTTTTGTTTGGCGCTATAGGATATAAAGCTAACGATCTTCCAAAAAAAACAAAAAAAAACTTTCTGACCCCATGTCTTTGTTTCTATTTTTATATGCATTTGATGTTTTCTTCTTTTGTCTGTTTTCTTCTTTTTAATTATTGTCCAAAAGACTGTACATTGTACAACTAATTACTGTACACAGGACTTTTGGTTTAATTTAGTTTTTACATTTTTATAAATTATTGGATGATGGCAAGCCTCTTTTCTCTATAATTAGTCAAACTCATTTTACAGAATAACGAGTCAAACTGTGAAACTGAATGTTAAATGTATATTTGCATTTGTAATTGTGCAGGTGCTTCCATGCTCCACTGACTTAAGTTTATTTATAATACATAAGTTAAACCTCTGATTCAGTTAAAGACCTGAAACAAGAATTACAAAAAGGGACACAAAGTCATAATTCTATTTTATTTAATGACTGAATTTTAATAAAATCACACACACAGGTTTGTATGAAGCACAGAAACTGGAGCTGGATGTGGAGAATGAAGGAGTCGCTCATGTGCTGTTGGTCTCCATGTGAGACATGAGTGAGAAGAGCAGCAGATCTACTCTGAACACTGCTGTCTGGTCACGTGTCCAGTGAGCGCAGGCTGACCGCTCCGTGTGACCTCACAGCTCACTGAGACGCTCTTCATCAACCCAGTCTCATATAAAAACGTACCCTGACTACGTTAGTCCAAAGTGCAAAACGTCGAGGGGTTACAATAACAGCCCTTGAATTGTATGACTCTTAAATTTTTTTTTTTGCCTATTATTGTCCTATTGTTTTACGTCCCAGTCACGTGACTTTCAAGATTTCTACCGTGAGAACACAAAACATGGCGGACATTTCTCTCATTTTTAGTGAAAAAAATCTTTATTTTGAGTTAGTTTCTGCATAAAAATAAGTTTTGATTACATTTCTAGCAAGAAATATCTATTTTATTTTCATAATATTCACTCAGTGAATGTACACAATCACTCGCTTGCTCGTTGTGAAGATTTTTCAGATCTCGCCAGAATAATGTGAAACTGCAACGTTTTGGTTGCTATGGATGCTGCTATACATATTTCTGGTGTATGATCAAGTTTATCTCTGCATGGAGGTTAATTAATTGTATTTATATTATTTGAAGTATGCAATATCTATCTATCTATCTGTGAAGGAGAGAGATGATCTGTCAAGCTTTTACAAACAGCATGTGTTCTCTGGTTTGCTACAAAGTGGGAGTCTTTCAGGATTTTGATTTTTTTTAACATACTGTAAACAACATACACATAGCTTATGGAACAAAACAAAGGGATTGAACATTTCCTTAATTCGTGGTGTTCTCCTCTGCCACTCACTGTGGCGGCCAAGTTTTCTCACTATAATAAAAAGAGATTGTTATTAATTTAGGTCTTTACATCAGCCATGAATTAAATCAAAACAAACATGACAAGGTTAAGGGCAATGAGGAACCGCAAGCCACCCCTTCATTCAGTAGGTTTATAAACTTACAGTACCCTGATAACAGTAAATACCTGCCTATGGTAATATTTTGGTTAAGTTTTGAATATGCATTACCAACGGTGTAGCCGTTTATTTGAAATCATATACCACTGCTCTAAAGGAATCCATTGTAAAAGACCACTGCAATTTGCTGCACAATAATAATCTTGAAATTTGGGCACGAAAGACCTCCCAAGTCTTTGGACTTTTGTAAATGCCTTTAACCAATGTGTATTACTTTATCATCCCAATGTCAACATCTAATTAAAATTCAATGTGAAGAGAAAGGAAATCCTTGCTAAGAACAAATTAGTGATTATGTTCAACACATGTCTCTCAATTTTAGGTTTATCTGCCCTAAAGGTCCCAGGCATGGATTATTTCATTATTTTATAATGTTTCCTGGGGTACCCTTATAATGTTAGTATGTTTTTTTAGTTCATAAATTGTCATAATTTAGAAATAAAAGTCATTTTTCCTAGCCTGATTTTAGCCTCTGATTTGAACGCTCTGTTTGAAGGGGCGTGTCTGTTGTGAGACCTCATTGTAAACGCCCACTCCTGTGAATGGCTGACATGCTTGCATATGAAATAGCGAGCATTAGATGTGGAACTCTCTCGAACAGTGCCCAACGACACTTTAACACACTGAGCAACAGCCACCCACAAATACAAGCCAAGGCTATAACTTTAAGTTTTGAAGTGCTAATCCAAACTATGATCAATTGTACATACCAGAGTGAACAGGGCTCCCATTCCACCAACTTCATTTGGATCCCCTGAAAAAACATCAAAGTTAGGGGGTTAAGGGGTTTCCAGTTGGGGTGCTGCAATTCCACTGAGTACATCTAAGGCTTTTAATTAATATAAAGCTAACCTTCGGCTTTTTGCAGCGGATCACCCTCTTCACTGGGTAGTAAGGTTCCGCTTCTAGGATCCCATGTTTACATTCTGGAAGAGCAAAAAAAGTACATAAGTTTGACCTCATACATCTTCATCAATTAATTAAAAAACAGGCAACACATGATATATTTATGACTTAAGTATATCTGGCTAAGACAAAAGAATCACTGTATTTGAAGTCTGATTTGAAATGGTGAAATGTAAATGTAGGAACCTTTGGGTGATTTTTTCCCCCTCAGTTTCCTCCTTGTAGACATGTCAGAGGCTGCAGAATTCTTTTGCTTCTTTTTATTGTTTGCAGAAATATCTGTTGAGATTAAGGAAATATATCTGTAAAGAGCTGTTATTACAATGAATACTAGTCTAACCTCTTAAACCCAGCATTACATTCAAGTTGTGCCTTGAATTTTTAACCCTTTGCATGCACCAATAACCCATATGTGGTACCATTTGAAAGCTTAGAATCTCTATTTTATGCAGATATGAATCACTTTGTTATTTATTTTACTGTAACAAAGTTATTTACATGTAAATTACACTACCCCCCCACCCCCCCATTCCATAAATTTAGCC
>JAUMHG010000076.1:15595390-15607731 GCA_032359395.1 Enteromius anoplus
CACTGATAGTGATAGCTCTTTGGATCTCATCTTGAGAGTCGACAGCAACAGATTCCAAATGCAAATAGCACACTTGACTTGACCTGACTGTATATAGTGCATAGTGCTTTTAAACAATTAACCACAATAACAGTTTTTGTGTACATAATACATGTGTAGGTGCTGTGTATATTTATTTTTCATTTTTATATATATATATATATATATATATATATACATACTGTATATATGCTACTAATTTAACCGTTTTATGTGGTTTTAAGTTTTAAGTATTACGTTTTATATGGTTTTTATTAAGTTTATAAGTTTTACATTTAAACGTTTTTTTATTTTATATTTTGTGTCTTATGTTAGCTTTATTTTAATTATCAAGTATGCTTAATATATTTTAATAATGAATTAAACTGGTAGATTTACTTTCAGTTAACAATGACAACACTGGTATACAACACTCTAATAAGTATAAATCAAATATAAAAATACACAATACATAAATATTGAGTAAAATGGTACATTTTAATTAGATTAAATTACTGTTGATGAGCACTTAATTGTTTTTTTATAATTTTTTTGTTAGCAACAAAATTAGTACAGCAAAAAAAGTACAGCCTGCACAAGCTAGATTTTGGAATATAACTATATTAAACTTAATTACTTCAGCCGTTGTGCATATTTTAAATTTACACTTACCAACATCTGCATCATTGTGATTTTTGATGATTTCTCCGAGTTCAAAGTGACCAGACATCACAGCAACCTGCCAACAACAGCATTGCAATAGACTTTAATATGAGCACAATCTTTGCCATTCTGAGAAAACATGCACTCACTATTTTCCTATCTGAATGTCGTTGTTTTGCTGGCCTACAGTGGTGAACTATCCTCCATGCATTTACAGTAAAGCAAATCATTTGAATTAAAACTCTTAATACTCAGATACCTGGAAGGGGGTTTGACCATGTTTATTCTTCATCTCTTTACTGGCTCCTCGGTACAGAAGGACCCGGGCGCAGCTCTCCTGATTGGGCAGAGGAGATTCTTAAATCAAGACCCGGTTACTTGGCCACTGCAGCAGCAAGTTTCAGGAATGAATGCGGCAAATTATCGCTATGTGTACGGAAAACAGCAGTCAGAATTAGCCGTTTGGTATCTGCCAAAGAAACGTTTTCTCCTTCGAGTTAAGCGGTCTGTTGTGGAAATGCAACTTAAAGCATTGCTATGTTTTAGTGTTTTTTGTGCTTGTCCTTTAAGTTTTTTTTTTTTTTATGAAGATCTGGCATCACTGACATGAAAATTGAAGATAATTAAATATAAAAAAAATGTAAAAACTACTATATAATTAATACATAAGACCGGACTACACTTTGATAAATAAGGTAAACCCACCAGTGACACGTCTGTATTTACGGTCAGATTACCTTGTTGTAAAGGGCACATATGTGGAGGGCAGTGTTTCCTGATGCATTCTGGGAAGTGGTGTCTGCCCTGTAGAACAGAAGGTGTTCCAAGTGTTGGGCGAATCCGTGCTGACACGCCTGCAGTTAAGTGAACAAAACGGAAGTTAAAGAAACAACACCACATCACACATCCACTTGTCGAGAAAAAGTCAGAACAAGAAAAAAAGGGACAACCATGAGAGGGCAGTAAAGAGGTCAGAAAGTGTTGGAGGTGAATATTGAAGACTGCTGAGCCTAAATTTATGACATACATGTTCTGTAAGGGTTCTTTCCCTAAAAAAAATAACATTGTTGTTGATTATGAATATATTACCACAGTATTACCACAATCTGCTTTTTTTTTTCTTTTTTTTTTTACTATTATTATTTATTATTATTTTTTATTTTATATTTACTAAGCTTTCTTTTTATCATCCTGCAACTCGGCTTCAATATTATTTTAATACTACGAAGATATCATTTAAAATTTTTATATTTTTTATGTAGTTATTCACTTTTATAGTTTTGGTTATTTAATTTAAAGTTTCAGTAATTTTTTTTTTTTTTTCTCACATTTATTATTATTATTATTATTTTAATCAATCACTTTGCCCCAGCTTTATTTTAGTATCACTGCTATTATAGTTTTTACTCATATGTTTTATTGTAATTATTATTTTTTTATATTATTAATTTTATTTTACTTTTTTTTAGCTTTTTCATTATATAGACAACTTGGATATTGTTATATACTATAAATAAATATTTATTTGTATTTCTATAATCAATTTTCATTTAATTATTTTTCAGTTTTTCTTATTTATCTATGTAGCTTTGATAAAGTTTATATTTGTTTTTCATGTTAAAGTAAAGGAAAATTATATATCAAAAAATAGTTTTTTGCCCATTTAACATTTCTTTTAAATAACAAAAAAGTTAATTAATGTTTCAGTTTTAGCTTTAACTACTGCCTTATAGATATTCAAAAATAAAGGGTTATTAAAAATCCCATTTCATAATTTTGAAGTTTCTCCTGATTGTTATGTTTATGGGCCAGAAGCACACAATTAAATCTCTGACTTATATAAATATATACATAATCATTGTGCTCTCGGGGTGTTGTGGGAGTCGTACCATGGTACCATTGTGTGTGGGGAACAGGCAGGTACTGTAGGTGGTTGGGGAAAATGAATATATTCATATATTTGTGTACACAAACGGCTTAGAAAGGAAAGAGATAAGAGCAGAGAATTAAAAAGAGAAACCAGGCAACAGACAGACAGCAGAAGACGATGAATGAAATGAGAGATGGGTACCTGTGAACTTCAACCTCTGCAAACGCCTCTTCATGTCTGATCTATGGAGAGAGAGAGAGACAGACAGCGGAGGACTATGGGCAGTGTCTGACAGATGATTCACAAGCACCTAAACGCTGTTCTCCGTTCGCTGTTGACATGTCTGTACTCTACTGTGATTGGTCTGCAGGATTCATGTGGATTCGCTGACAGAAATGCTCAGTGACGTCGGTGGTGTGGTGGTGTAGTGGTTATATCTATATCTTAAAGCAAAGCACTTACTGTACTGTACCTGCAGGAAGACACGAGCTGTGATAAAACATCTGACAACCTGACACAACAGTCGTGAATTCATATAGTTTCACACAATCGGCAGCATGTGTTATTTTACTCTTATTTATATTTATATATAACTTAATGCATGTATAGTTGCATTTTAGTACTTGCGTTTAGCATTGCAACCCATTATGATGTCACGCCACATTTGTAGCACATTTGTAGAATTTTTTTTTTTATTTGCTGTGTAATGAGGATAAAGGTAAAGATCTTCTACAGAGGATGCACAAAGTCCAGGTGCTTACGAATACAGACACAGTGATGACCAGGATGAAACATGCACAAATATACACAGGTGTCTAGAAACAAGAAGGTGACGGGCATGAGAGACTAGCATGCTACTAAAATCAAATTAAAATTTTTTAAATCTACTTTGTCTATTTCTACTGATTTAATGTAGCAAAACACACATTTTTTTATTTATAAATATTGTTGGGCCACATAGAGAGATGAAAAGAGAACTAAAAAAAAGATATGAGAATGATGTGAATATAAACTAAACAGACACACACATGCACACGTATACTCACAGACTTTGACAAGTATATTATTGTCTTGTTTAAGACGGTAAACACACCTGGTGTGACTCGTCCCAGCCGTTCTCGTCTCTGACGCCCAGGCATGCTCTGTAGTACAGCAGAGTTTCGCAGCAGGATGTTTCGCCTCCTGTCAGCACAGAGTGGTACAGCGGTGTCAGACCACAGCGGTCTCGATAATCTGGAGAAGCTCCCAAAGACAGCAGCGCCTGGGGAGGAGTTCAAGAGTTAAGCAGGTGAAGATTTACAAAAACAATGCACTAATGAATCTTTTGCAGTTGTCATCATCAATTGAACCTGTATATAGAGCTAAATGCTGTTTAAGGATATAGTTTGTGTTGACAATTTACTCATCCTCAGACCACCCTAATAAATGAGTTTGATTTTACACAGAAACAGATTTGGAGAAATGTAGCATTTCCTCAGCAATGGATGCTCTGCCGTCCAAACAGCTGATAAAAACATCACAATAATGCACACCACTCCAGTCCATCAGTTAATGTCTTTTGAAGCCAAAAAAATGGCAACTATATAAGAAACAAAATAAATTTTTAAGATATTTGTAACTATTAGCTATTGATTCTGGCCAAAATATAAGTTCATAATACATAATAACGCTCCAGTGAAAACGTTATTCTCCTGTATTTGTTCAGAGCTGTTTTGGAGTGTAAACAGTGCTCTCAATCTGTGCAGATTTCAGTTTTTGGGTGAACTATTGCTTTAACTGCACTTTCGTCTATCGTTCTGTAAATGAACTGCATGTGTTTGTACCATCAGTGCGGATTGGTTGTGCGCTCTGACTGCTTTATGGAGGGGTGTCAGTCCGTCTCTGGATCTGAAATCCACATGAGCCCCGTTCAGCACCAGAACACGAATCCCTTCCACGCTCAGACTGCCCTGAACCGCCAGAGTCAGAGGAGTCTCTGAGAAACAGATGAAAGCACATACTGACTCTACAGAAGAAGAAGAACAGCTTTATTTAAAAGGGTCATATGATGCGATTTCAAGCTTTCCTTTCCATTTAGAGTGTTACAAGCTGTTTGTGTTTAGATAAAATCTCTAAAAAGACTAAAGTTTTAAAACCGAAGAGATATTCTTTATAAAATCTATGACTTGTCCGCATCCCCTAAAACATCTCGTTTAAACACGCCCCCACTTTTCTACATCACAGAACGGGCTTATTTTCTAACACTGCCCAAACACAAAGAAAGAAGATGTATTTGTTTTTGTATAGATTTGTTTTTGTGTCAAAGCGCCCAGACAAAGCATCACGTTAGGGGCGTAACATTTCTGTCACGTGCTTGCGGTATTCGGCCAATCACAGTGCACTGGATAGCTGGCCAATCAATTGTACAAATTGACCTGTTTCAGGAGGCGGGGCTTAGAGGAGAAACAATAATGTACAGTAATGTTTAGCAACATCATAAGACCCCTTTAAGAGTAACAGGCAACACACACTCAAATAAACGTAGTGTGGAAGCAATTTTATTTATTTTTTTTTGAAAAATTGCTTGTACACTTAAAAAAAAAAACAGCTAGTAATGCTCAAATCAAATAAAATAAAATAAAATAAAATAAAATAAAATAAAATAAAATAAAATAAAATAAAATAAAATAAAATAAAATAAAATTAAATTAAATTAAATTAAATTAAATTAAATAAGAAAACTGAGGGGACACCTTTCTAGATTTTAGTTTAGTTTTGTATATTTTTTTTCATGGACAGCATATATTACTTTTACAGATACAACTTTATTTAGTTCAGTTATTTTATTATTTTAAATTACACTAAACGAGAAACGCATTGGCAACTATTTTAATATTTTATTTAAAATATTTATTTATTTTAAATATTTATTTCAGCTCACATTTAACACATAAATACTTAAAATACACTTTAACACAAAATAAAATGAGAACCTTTCTAGTTTTTTGCTTAGTTTTGTAAAACATTGAATTTTGTAAAACATTTCCTGTTTGATTGCTAAAGTGAATCTGCTTTGCAATAACCTGCATAGTACAGTACAAGTGTTTAATAAAAAAATGTGACCTGACTTCATATGAAAAATATTCTGTATTGATTCCTCACTCAACAATCGTTTTAAATTTTGCAATAATTTGGTGATTTGCTGTCAGGACATTGTCCATTTTTCTGAATAGCTGAAAATAACATTAACAAATGCTCTAGCAGTATTTCTTCTTTGATCGTTCATGTTAACTGATGTAGTTAAGTAATGCTTAACACATGAAGAGCTTTCTGCAAGCTGCAAATAAGTATGTCTAGACATATTTTCAAAAGTATCATCTGTAGACTCCCAAATGACTGCTGAGGCCTCACACTCACCTCCACTCTCAGTGTCGTGGTAGTTGGGGTCCAGTCCTTTCTCCAGAGCTTTACTCAACTTCTCCACAGCTCCGCCGTGAACGTAATCCAGGAACTTCTTCAGATTGGCCTGTAGAGGGAGACACACACAGACACTTCACCTCCTTCCTGTAAAACACATCCACCTTTCCACAAAAGACCATTTGAACAAAACTCTTTGCTCTATTTTGGAAGCTTTTTTTGTTTGCATTTACCTTGGTGTGTAGCTTCGCTAGTTGTTTCTCATCCAGGTTTGTCTGTTTGTAGACCCGGGTCTTGTATCTGAACTGTAAGTTACAGACGCCAGGAAGAGAGGAAGAAGTAGTCAAAGCTTTTTATCAATTTACAGTTTCTAAGAACCAAAAGGTTCAAAATAGACAATAGGACTGTTTGATGAAAATGCAACACGCCTTGAAACTTAAAATGTCACGCAGTAAGCGGCTGTTCAAAAAAATAAATAAAAAAATTTTAAATTTTTTTTTAAAAAATAATAATAATAATAAAATAAAATGAAATAAAATAAAATAAAATTTATTTTATATTTTAAAATTTTAATCTTAAATTAAAATAAAACAGAACCGCCTTGACGTATTGCGGTAGCAGAGTTGTATTAGACCTATTGTTTCCAAAGTAATTGTAATTGTCTGAATTGATCTGATGCACTGTGGTCACAAAATTTTTTCATAACTGTTGTATGTTATTTTAGTGTAGTGAGTCCGATGAACTGTGACTAATAGCTGACTTATAGTGGAATGAGTCGGAATGAGGAAGTTTAAGTTGATTTGCCCGACGTACTGTGGCTAAGTAAACTGTTTTAAAAACATACCATAAAACCCGAAGGAGTTTGGTTTTAGTGTGACAGTGTTGCATTTTTAACGGTTTAGTGAAGTGTAAAGTCTAATTGAGTTTGCAAAGAATTTGAGAAAAGTTGCTAATGCCCTTCAAGCTGTTCTTGCCTCAAACAAGGTAACTAAGAGTAAAAGAGTAAAAAGAACTAAAAGAGTAGAAGAAATGAAAACAGAAAACAAATTGCTAAATTCCCATTTCAGAATCTGAAACAGAGAGGGAAACATTTAGAAGTTTGTATGAAGGGACAGACAATTCAACTCTGAATATGATGAGAAGAACTGCAAGGAAGCCCTTAGTCAACAACACAGTTCTTCAGATGATTCTGTGAGGTTTCCAATAGACTGGAAATAGAAATGGAAATGAGAGGGTTCTTGATCAAAAAACTGAAAATGGCCAAGTTGTTAGACGGCTGTCCTTTATAGACTTTCAAAGTATTGTTACAGCAGTAAGTACTTTTGAGCCTGACAACATTTGTTTTTGTCAAAACTGGAGAAGATAGTGGAGGTTTACAGTGTGTCAGGCGAAGATGCTTGTATACTTCTAATGATCTTTCTCATTAACTAGACTCTCACCAGATGTTTGTGACAAAAGAGCAGAGAAAGGTGCAAGGAGAGAAGCTGTACTTAGACTGATTTGGTGAACTTAAGAAAGAGATTACAACGCAAATCCTCTAGCATACCACCAAGTTGTGGGAAATGTTTAGCTGTCACAGTGGTTTGCCCATTGCAGCTAAATGAAACCTAATGTTTTAGGCTGCGTTAACTGCACAGAGTAGTTCACACATGTGAGAAGCCACTGCAATGCATGTAGATGTAAATACACCATATGAGCACATCATTTTTAAAATGACACAATATTTCAATGTCAAATGAAAGTCAAATGAAAGCTGCAGAATGCTGCCTTTTGCAGAAGAGAATGCTCTAGAATTTCAAATGGTTTCCATCAGAGACCAAGGCAAGCTGTAGGAGTAAGTTACTCTTTGTCATGCATGTGGGAAATATGGTCACTTAGCAAGACATTGCTTGGAAAATGGTAGAAAAGATCAGAAAGTTGTTCGTTTTGCTTGTTCGATGGATGGGACACAGTGCAAGACAGTGTTCTCTTTCACACAAATAAGGATGGGCTATTGTGATTTGCTTAAGAAGATACTGAAAGGAAATAAGGAAGAAGTCCTTCACACCTTGCCAGACACAGGACTGCATGAACAACCTGACTGCAGCTCAGCCACAAGCAGATGCTGATGTTAATCGGAGGAATTGTTTATTTTAGAAAAATAGGTTTACTATCAAACGAGGATGATTCTTTATCATTTGAGACACAAAGAAATGCATAAAGACACAGACTCCCTGCATATAAAGATATGCATGCTCAAATGCAGAAAATATATTATGGTTCAATTATTTTATGTCAATGCATTAAATAATATTAAGAAAAGGTAGCAGTACATCTGTTACAGTGTTTAATAAACTTAGAGCAGGACAAGAAAAATGTAAGTATCTATTGTTAATGTTAGCTCAGGTCCTTTAAATATATTCGTATTAAAATGTACATACAGATAAAATAAAATATTAAAAGATATAACTTTTGAGTTTATTAAATTATTAGTAAATGTTGAAATAAAGATACTTTAGAAGTATTTTTAATTGCTAGATTATGTTAACGTTCCCAGCTATTCTTCTCAGCTCTCAGCAGGTTCCTATTGTGACAATTTGCCCCTGTAGGCTCAACAAGTGTTAAATGCCCTGCATAATAATAATTATTATTATTACTAGGTCACAGATGGAGAAAATGTACAAGTTTTTTGTTGTTATGGGGTTTCGGGAGCATTCTAAGTGATTGTGTTGTGTTTGTGAGCCTGTGATGTCAGATCCTCCACAGCACCTCCAGGTAGGGCACCCCCTTCTCCAGGGACTGGGCGAACTCTCGAAGCAAGCACTCCTCCTCCAGGAACTTGGCATCTCGTCCGTCTCCAGCTGGCTGGAAGAGGCCGTAATTGTAAACGTCCCACAACGACTCGCTGAGAGAACAAATAATCTGCTGCTTCGCGCTCCAAACGCTTGAATCGGGATCAAACCGCAAACACTTCTACAGACGGAGAGAGTGAGAAAACAAGTTCATAAGAACAACAGATTGAACCAGATTTAAAGTTCAAAATAACTTTCAGCTCTATTGAAGACATCTGTGATGTGCCGTCGTTCACCACAGACTTAGAACTCATGAAAGTCGTCTTTACATTTGAGGTTTACAAGCTGAAATCTGCAACCTCATCTGCCTGCAACAATTTCATTGTAAATGCATTAAAAAAAATAAATAAAAATATAAATCCATTAAAATGAGTTCAATTTAATATAAAAATCCTAAACGTGTTTTATTTTAGATGGCTGCAAGGCAACATGGGAAGGCAACAGATTAAACACTAAAAAAAAAAAAAAATCTTTAAAATTAAATATTTAAATGATAGAATATTTAAATAGGCCTATATTTATAAATATATACATAATTTTGTAACATTTTTTTAAAGCCAAAAACAGCAAAAAAAAAAAACTAAAACCTAAGCTAAAATGTAAGTGAAAACAGAAAATATAAGAAAATAAGAAATATAATAAGAAAATACAATATTTAAAATATTAACAAAAACTATGAGAGAATGTCAGAGATACAAAAAAAGCAATATTACAAAATATTTTATATTATAATAAATTGTCTTAAAATGTCACAAACTCATTACTCAAAACATATTTGCAATGTTGCAATAATTTTCTGTGATTAAAAAAATATCAAATTAAACATTATATTTAAAATAATTAAAATGACACTGTATAT
Source organism: Enteromius anoplus (assembly GCA_032359395.1). Classification (NCBI taxonomy): domain Eukaryota; kingdom Metazoa; phylum Chordata; class Actinopteri; order Cypriniformes; family Cyprinidae; genus Enteromius; species Enteromius anoplus. Next base: position 15,605,028 of record JAUMHG010000076.1, read on the forward strand.
ATTTATATGCAGTATGTTGCAATCATTTTCTGTAGTGAACAACAACATGTCAAAGATCATACTGAACCTGAAATGTTTTGTAATGTTTAAAATATCAATGACACCTGTTGAAAACAACGTATATACAGTAATATAATACATTTTTGTGCCGTTTGCATTGGAACTTAATCACTTTTTAAAAGCTTTAAAACATTTTTTCTGGTGTACTGTAAACCGTAAACCATCCTGCATATTAAAATCCATCAGCAAACCTCATAATATGCAGCTTTATCTGGGGATTGTTAATGTGCCATGATTGAGCGTGTTAAAGTGAGCTGCTAATTGAGTCAGGAGTTGAGATGAGTTTAGATGAGATCGATTTTGACATTAAATCAGGTCAGAGCTCCCACACAAATTACCAGAGAAACTCAAGCTCAGTGTTTGTGTGTATGCGTATGTTTGTGTTTATTTAAAATTTCCCCAGAATAGCTTGACACACACACTAATATACAAACGCAGTAAATATTCCTCCAGAGTACCATGTTCCTCTTTTCTCCCCCTGAATGAATTTATTTTTTAATTTTCTTCTAATGTCTCGATCCCTCCCACAATAACCTTGGGAGACACAACAGAGCGGGAGTATATTAAAGTGTGTGTGTGTTTCTTTGAAGATTTAGGAAGTTCATAAGAAACATATACTGTTGTACAGTGTGTGGATGTTTATGTGGTTTATGAGGACACAAATGTGTATAATGACATGGGTAGGACATTGTTATTACAATATGAAGGTGATTTATGAGGACATTTTCAGTGTCCCTGTAATTCAAAAGGCTTAAAAGACATACTAAATACTGTTTCCTGTAAAGGGTAGGTTTAGGTGTAGGGTCAGTGTAGGAAAATACCACATACAGTCTGTACAGTAGAAACACCATTACGGAGAGACCCCATAAATCACAAAAAACAACATTAAATTATTAATTATCAATATTAATAATAATAATAATAATAATAGAACCAGTTTGAGATTTTTTTTTCTATTTATTTGACATAATAATTTCTAAAAACTGCTAAAAAAAAATGTAATCTTATGGATTATTAACTATTAATATGCCCATTTTAAATTACTTTATTGATATTAATTTAACAAGAACTAAAAACATTAAACTGCAGCTAAATATTAATAATTAATTATAATAAAATAACGAATTATAAAGGATATAAAGGATGTACTGTATATATTAATGTTATTAATGAATAATAACAAAAGGATATATTTGAAATCATTGTCCTATTTATTTATCATATTTTAAAATTCTTATTTCTATTGATTTGACACAATTTTTATTAAAAAATTATATACATTTATAAAATGCACACATTGGGAGTGTATGTGAATGTGTGTGTGTGTGAAGAGAGATGCACAGACCGTTTGTTTGATGTCAGGGATACCAATGCGAAACACAATCACAGCGAACTGCGAGTCTTCCACAGGCGTGACCGTGGTCATGCTGCGCTCCATCATACGCCGCCGGGCCTGCTGATTGGTCAAGACCGCGTGATACAGTGGCTGATTGGTTGTCTGATGATAAAGAGTTGGCTGACTGGGTAAATGCGGGATTCCTCTTTGGGCGGAGTTAACGGCCCTGGGCTGCCTCTCTCCTCTCTGCCATCCAATCACTACGGCCGCCGGTTTGGATCCATCCGTCTTGCGTCCGGCCCGGGTCTGGTTTTCCTTGTCTCCCATTTCGATCATTCCATTTTGTTTCAATCTCTTCAATTGCTCCTCCTCGTCCTCCTCATCCTCGCTCTCTTTGTCTTCAGCGCTGCCAAAAAAACGTTTGGTATTTCCCAGCATCCTTTGCTGCACCGTGTCAGCAAGCAGTGCTCATGTCATAGCGCTGAGTCATGCTGCTGATCGGCAAACAGACTAAGGTTAAACAGACTGAAACAGAGAAGAAACATAAAACAATTAGTGATACTTTTCATTTAATTGATTAAAATTAACTTAAATACCATAAATAATTAGTAAAAAGCCATATCAATAGAAAAATATTTTGAATTGGACCAGTAACAACAACTCAAAACACCCTAGCAACACACTAACAACCACTCAATCACCCTAGAAACAACCTACCAACACACTACTCTCACAACACCCTAGAAACACCCAAAAACCCCTTAACACCCTAGCAACACCCCAACAACCACTCAACAGCCTAGCAATGTACTTACAACCAATCAGGACACCATAGCAACACACTAGCAACCACTCAACTTACCTTACAAACATTTAATCACCCTAGAAACACCCTAACATTCACTTAACACCCTAGCAAAACCATAACAACCACTCAATCACCCTGGAAACACCCTAGCAACACACTAGCAACCACTCAGTCACCCTAAAAACACCCTAGCAACACACTAACAATCACTCAACACCTTACAAACATTTAATCAACCTAGAAACACACTAACAAACACAGTGGAAACACCCTAGCAACACACTAACAACCACTCAATCACCCTTGAAACACCCTGACAACCACTCAACACCCTTAGCAACGCACCAACAACCACTTACCACCCTAGCAAATCAACTAACAACCACTCAGGACACTGTTACAATACTCTAAACATTAAAACACCTTATTACACGGCTCTCTGGAATGCTTGATTCTGATTGGTCAGTTGAGACATTTGCAGGTTCGTTCTTTTCGAATAA
>JAUMHG010000076.1:15607831-15620716 GCA_032359395.1 Enteromius anoplus
ACTAAACAAGAACAGGAACATGACCAAATAAGGAAACATAGGAATTACTAGAACAAAACCAAAACTGTGACATAGAAAACAGACAAGGGCGTGACAGTGTGTGTGTGTGTGTGTGTGTAAATAACATACTGTATGGCTTATAAACCAATTAAGCTGTCACTTTTTATCTTCAATATATTCCAAATATAATAAATAAAATATTAAAAATACATTTTTAATTAGTATTAATTATTTTGGTTTTAGCACTTTAACTTATAGGAATCTTCCTTATTTACCAAGGCAACAACCAAGGTTAATTGCCAGTTTTGTCATTTAATGTTTTATTTTATTTCAGGATTATAATAAATACATTATCAACAAAACATCATGAAGCAATGTTTTTAAAAACATGAAAATAAAACAATTAACAATGAAACATTCTATCTATCTATCTACAGTATCTAGTCATCCACTCATCAGTCTGTATATCGATACCATAGTTTTGGCAGTGGTGTTGTAGTGGGTACTAGTCAGTTATTGGTTCTGTTTTCTCAGTACTTCTCTATTTTCAGGCATCTGTAAGTAAGTCTTGCCACAGTGTTGGAGTCAAATAACAGTCCTGCTGCCTAATTATTTTTACATGTCTTTCTTCAGTTCAAAAGGGAATTGAATGTGGCCTGTTTGTAGCCAGCGTTGGGCCGTGAGTCGCTACCCAGCGCTGTCCTGTTTCCTGACCTTTTAAAACAGACACAAGTCCCATCCTGTCCTCTTACTGTACTATAAAATCAAAGATTAGAGCCACGATGAGGTCCATAAACATTTCAGTTCCTGCACTATTTAATGCATTAACATCTTCTCTAAGAGCTGATGAATCGGTGTTTTTAAACTAATAACATGCATTGGATATATTACACGAAGACAGAGTTAAAACCGCTTATATGCGGGCGAGCTTTTTCTACCAAAACTGTAACATCTTGCGTATAAATTAATCACATCACCCATAAGGATGCATAATTAATTTATTCAAGTACTTCTCAAAGCTGGATTGCACTTAGTCATCCTGTTAATAAACTAGATTTATACATTTGTGAAGAACATGTGAGAGGTTTCTTACAAAACTCACTGTGACTTCATGCTGAGGTGGTCAAAGCGTTGCTATGCAGTTGCATACAAATCCAAGTCAATTGTTCAGGACTGTAGGTATAGATGGTTGCCTGGCAAAGAAGACACATGCTTTGAGGAATTATTCATTTCTGAGGAATAAACATGTGACTTTACTAACTCTAATACGGTATAAGCAATATTAATTGTGATACTTGATCTGTTAAGCAGCACTAATTAAGACTACTGGTCAGTAAAAACAAAACCCCTGCTTGCAGCCTTCTTAAAATCCCCTTTGTGTCTAAAGCCACTGACCCTCAGTCTGTTGTTTACTATATTACTCATTCATTAGATTACTCATTTATGCCGGGCTTTGTCCTGACAAGCTGTAAATAGCCAAATTTAAAAAATGAGCCACAACTTACTTCAAGCTTTTTTCAAAAATAAAGTTTGGACTTACACTCAACTCAACAGAAAACCAGCAGCTCTTGTGCAGCAGCAGCAAAAAACAAAACACTCCCCGAAAACAGCCATAAAGCTATGTTGCGCTTTTAGAATAAATACGTGAATTAATTAATAAGTAGGTACTAGTAAGTAAAAATCTATATGCTATTTTTAAAAGTGTTGTTCCTGGAAAACCACGATGTGCGTCACCATTACTTTACCACTATGAAATGGCTCAATCTTTCTTTCTGTTTTGCTGTTTGCTTTCCGTGTAGCGCACCTTCATTTGGCATGAATGTAATATTTTGCCTAGCTCCATAATGATAATTTAGCACCTATAATGCATTAAACCTGTATATAACGCATTATAAAGCTATGGATAATTATTTAAACAGCTCTGTAATTCAATACAACTAAGCCCTATCAGCACCAAAGGCTTTGTATGTGTAATGCCTTATAACGCACTGAAACATATGTTACTGAAACAGTGTGTGTAATGTGAATAGATAATAAATAGCTTTTGTTCAAATGCGTTTGGATAAAATTGTCTGACAAATGCATAAATGTAAAAAAGATGAAAACTGTAATTGTTACTATTACTTATAAAAACAATGTGTATAACAGAGCATTGTCAAATAATTACAGTAAAATGCATTATGCAGTTTTCATAAAAAGTACTTAGAAGTATCATCTGTTTATTTTTGAATAGATTACTTCTCTTTATATGAAAACGTTTGTGCAACCAAGAACTTTGTCTAATTTATCCAGAACATCCCAAATGTATTTGACACAAAATCTATTTAACCCAAAAGGGCTGACTAATAAGCATGTTTGTGTTCATAAATAAAACCATCGCTGGGTATTCTGGGAAATGCACAGGAAGGTCACACACACACACGCAGAGACATACAGTAATGCAAGTTCCTCTTGCAAAAAAGGAAAAGAAATAGGAACAAATCTTGAACAAACTCTGAAAATGCCCAAAGTTTTTAGAAATTAAAGAATAGAATAGAATAGAATAGCTTGAGATCTGACTTTGATGAGGGACAGAAAATGGCCGCAGCAGATGTGATATAGTATATTCATTTACTGTCACTAAAGTAATGTAAATGAAAATACTGAGACAAATGCATTATGAATGTTTGCCTTCAATACATTTCTTTGACATTCTTGTGTGACATTGCTGTGGTTTTGTGGCATTTTCTCAAACAGACTCACTTCTAATGTCGATTTGAGATCTGTTCATGTGCTCTGTATGTCAAATGTCATCTTTGCTTTCTCTAGTGGAGGCCACTGACCTGTGGGACTTCCTGTCAAAAAGGACAGAATGCAAATTTCATCATATTAAAACAGAAAAAGGCCACATACTGTACGATTGGCCCAAATGCATTTGAACGGCTCCATATGTGTTCGTTTTACATTTTACATATTTCATGTCAAGGAAATACAATCAATTTGCTGAGTGCTGCATGTTGCACTCTGTGGAAAAAAGAGTGTGGTTAAGTGTGGTTAATTTAGTTTGAGACGTTAAACACTTTCACAGGAAAGAACAATTGCTTTGCCAAAACAGTTAACAAGCATCTGTGAACAGGCTAAACAAACATTTTATATGCTTTTATTAGACAGTCTTTCACTAATGCAAAAAAAACTAAAAAGATGAGAGCATAACAAACACAGTGTAATATTATGCACAAGGATACTTTCTGTTGTTTTTTTTACTTTTACTTTAGTTATATATATATATATATATATAATTGATGCAGATGGGTATGTCCTGAAATATATACTTGCATGCATCTAGTATTTGATTTAGCATAGTTTATAGCTAACAGCGAATTAAATGTACTTCAGCAAAGTGAGACAAAAAGTGTATATATTAATAAATAATACAGCAACTAGTCTTTATTTCATGCTTATTTTGGAGTGTGAGCTGCTCGGTTCTATATCACTGACATCTACATACCATGACTTCACACATTCTGTAAATAGCAAAGGCTGATAACAAGCAAATTGCAAACAGAAAGCATTGCTACATGCTTGAACACAAACACACAGCTATACTAAGCTGCTAAACATACATTGCTGACTCAGCGTGACTGACGGGTGCGGTGGCCACTGCCATATGTGCCATAAGAGAAAAAAAACACCCTGGTTAAACAAAAATGCACACACACTCGGCTGAGCTTGAGCACAATAAAACTAATAAACCACTTTATCGCCACTTCCTCAAATTTCTGCACACAACTCATCTTTCTGTCCATCAGATGGTCATATGTCTCTTTCTGAAAGACAGACAACACAGATCGCCTCGGCTGGTGGACATGAGGTCTCTGCTGTTACTAACAGGTAAGAACACAAGAGTTTAGCATCATTTACTTGCCAGATTATGCGTAATCCGTGTTAAGACATTTTGACAAACTTTTGCTCTTTGCTATATCAAAGTTGACTTCAATCCAGCAGTTTTCACTCAACTCAAAATCCTCAACAAGCTTTGTTCGTCTTTTAATGTATTAACATTTAATGATGATGAATGCTGACGATTTTCCACATATTAACCAATTTCAGGGCAAACATCAATTATATTATTTTTGGCTATGCTTGCATTAATATGACCATGTTGTTACACAGACTGTCATTACAGTGCCACAAACAATTTTTAGATGCAACAATGTTTCTACATTTATGCAAAAACCACTTTTAAATAGTTGTGGTACTCAATTGTTTTAATGATTCAGTTAATTCCTTTTTTTTTTTTAAGATTATAAATATATTACATATAGTATATAATGTATACTGTGCTTCAAAGAAAGTAAAATATGTCATTAAGTTTGTTGGGTGATTAATTGTTTTTGTTGTTTAAATAAATATTATTATGAGTCATGATTCAGGAGTGTTTCACCAATTTAAGTTGCAGTTAACCAATCAAATAAGTCTTCCAGGAGGTTTGTAAAACACAGATGTGCAGAAATACATTTTAAATGACATCTCAGATGTTCTGCTCTGAATTTTGGACACTGCTGTAAATGCAACTGGACAGTGAAGTCATCACAGACCCAAAAACAGACTGGGTGTGGTCGTCCATTAGCAGCTGTGAATCAAAATAAAAGTTGTAGATTCTAAGTCCAGAAATAATGTTATTTTAAATGATCTTATATTTCACAGTGCTGTTGGCTCTCGTAAGGGAAGGCGAGGGGAAACCAACAGGTAGATACACACATTATTGCACACGTTTCTACACATGATCAACGCAAAAATGTCCAGAACTGTAGTGCAGAAAATCTGATATTTCTAATGTCACATGATACAAATGTATCACGTAGGCTGTTAAGTGCCTCATAGAGGGTCATTTATAATGAGCTATCATTCTGGTCCAAAGTCATTTCAGCTGTGTCCGCAGCAGGGTCTGTCTGCTTTAGACTCCTACAAAATAATCAACCAGACCAGATGAATTTAAGATCTACAGATCCTTCTAAACAATCCCAAAGTTAGAAACCAGCAGCTCCGGCTTATTTTCAACAAGATCACTGATCACACATTTCACATCAAAGCGTGACAGTGAACCCGCACCCTTAAACACCAACGCATGCTTTTACACAGAAGCAGCCCAAAACATTCGCTCACAATTTAAATCAGAGAGAGAGATCTTTATAAATAAATGCATTTTTTGTATAAATAACTGATTTAAAGTAAGCAAACTTTAGTAGAACAAACATCATTTAATTACTGTAGAATGATCAATCATTCATATTTCATAACATGGTCCATAATAGTAATCTGACAACCTGACATGAAGATTTGTGTCCATATGTGTTTCTCAGTGTCTGTCCGGCCGAAGTTCCCACAGGTGTTTGTTGGCGATGATGTCACTCTGATCTGTAACCGTGAAGGAGGGAGTAAACCAACAACATGGTTTTTTAATGGAAACCCACAAACACCTGAGGATTATGTAATGCTTCTTACTGCAGTGACACCAGAAAACAACGGGACGTATGAATGTGAGCAGGACGGAATGAGGAGTGAGCCGTACACACTCACTGTACTGGGTATGAACACCACCCCAAACCTTCATGATCATCTGTTCCTCCTGCTTTTCCTCATGGTCTCTCTCTCTCAGAGCTGGAGCCTTTCGCTCAGCTCTCTCCATCTGTAGGAGGCGCTGTGATGACCAAAGGAGAGGGAAGACACCTGGTTCTGCAGGCAGATGAGGATCTGAAGGACTGGATGTGTCTTGTGTTGAGAGGAGTGAGCACCTTCAGTATAGCACTCGATGTTGATCAGAAGATGAACAGAGCTGTTATATTTGCAGAATTAAAGGAGGCAGAAAGATCCACTTTCTATTGCAAGAAAAAGAACAACACCCTTCGAAGCAACGCTGTGACACTGAAACAGACAGGTGAGTCATTACTTCATCCCTGTTGTATTTCTGCATCGATGAGTATTCTTTACGATCTAAACCTGTATGACTTGCTTTCTTCTGTGGAAGACAGAAAGAGATATTTGAAGAATATTTTGACTGTTTGTGTTCATGTGTTGAAAGTCAATGGTGTTCAAAACACGCAAACCATCAACCATCGCTTTTGTTGTGTTTACATGATCATAAGATGCAATTTCTGTGAAACCATTAACAAAACTGCATTACTGGATTGCATTACTTTTTGAACAAAGAGTGAGTGATCGCACGCTAAACTTGCAGTCCACTTCTCTTTTCACTATGCAGAACGCTGGCTTTCTCAGAATTTATTTTCTGACCTCTTTTCTGTCAGCTAGTTCCCATCAGTCTGAAACATAGGCAAGTGATATTACAGCATATTGAGCTTGAGAAAGAAAGAAATATCTACAACATCTCACAGTCCTTTCATAAACAGCTATTAGACTTAAAGTCTCCTGCTTCTCAGATATTTTACAGAAAAAAACGTGCATCCTTAAAAGTGTTAAAAAAGATCTCAAGATCAGTTTTTTTAGCGTTATACTATTACTATGTTGATGTTTTTGCAAATAAACGTAATTTCGAGAGAATTGCTGGACGAGTCAAATCATGCACGGCTGGTAGCCCATCATCTAATTATCCCCTCGCTAAATTACACCCAATCAAATCTTTTTCTTTACTATAAATATCCCCGTTTTTCTCTTTCCCGCATCTCGCTTTCGTGCACCCCACCTTCGCCCCTTCTCCGCCTTTTATTTCTATTTTCGAATTCTATTTTAGGGGGGGGGGCAGGCCGGGAACTCTTGCCCACACTGGGGTTCTAATCATTAGGGTTCGTAGTTCGCCGTTCTCCTGGCTTCGCTCCCCAGACAGCACGCCAAATTCGCTTTTATTTTTATACGAGGTAAGCGTGAACTCTTGAAATGGCAACTGTTGACTTGCTTGTTTCACTAAGACAAAGTTGATCATTACAAATTGCATCAAATCACTTGTTTCCTATTTTGACATTATTTAATGAACCCATTTTGCTTAAATAGGCAACAGCTTTACTTTACATACTGTAAAAGCAAATTAAGAATTTGCTATTTGGTTGCATGAGGGCCATTCTCCATCTACTGTTTTACTATTTTAAATCTATATACCTGCTAAACACTTGTCAGGTTTTACTTGCACTGGCATTAGGATGATTTCAAAGCAAACAGACATTAATTCAAATCCACAAAACTCTTAATTTGACTGGATGTTTAAATGAAAGGTGAAGATGAAGGATGTGCGGTCTGACCTGCGTTTGGTTTGTTTCACAGAGCTCATGGTGATGTTGGATCCTCCGGCTGTTCCTGTGCTGCAGGGGGAGACTGTGGCTCTCAGGTGTGTAGTCTGGGGTGGACCGGAGCTGGTAAAGGTCGTCTTCTATAAGAATTCACAAGAAATCAAGAGCTCATCTGAGGGCACATACACCATCACCCACCCCAAACACAGTGATAACGGGAAATACAGCTGCAACGCCACCTACAGGTTCAGCCACATCAGTCCACAAGCTGCAAAGAAGGAAGGAGTTTCTGATGCTCAGGAGTTAAAAGTTATAGGTAAACACAAAAACAGCTGCATTACCTTCCATTAATACAGAACCACTTATACATAATATACTAACAAAAGCGTATCAGAAAGTATGTTTTGGATATGGTGTTATTTATAATATACATGCACATCTCAGTTACATAATAACATTCTACACTGTAGACATATATATATGATCATTTAATCAAGCATTACAATCGGAGGAGTAAACACAAAAGCTTTGCAGTAAATCTAAGACATCAATAATATATTATATACTGTATAGGCCTACCTATGTGTTATTATACATATATAATACCGCAGTTATACTGTAAAATAAAAAAATTATATGAAATAAATTAATATTACAATATTTTACATCTTAGTTAAAACAAGTTAAAATATATAAAAAAGTAGTAAAAAAAATTATGAAAATAACCCATCGTGTCTTGCTAATTCTTCATCAGTCATCAGTTGGAATTGGTCTGACAAATTACTTGTTTCTTTGGAACGGTTAGATTTACACATGTGTTAATCAAGACGAACACCCACTAGTTATTTAAAACTTGTTCTCAGCACTATGTGCCAGTAACAATTCAGTATGAAACAAAGGCACTGTTAAAATAGCACTGTATATGAATACTATATTCATCTGAAATCATCAGTGCACCACAGTCTTTATTTCTGTGTTGTACAGGTGGACCTCCTGCTGCAGTGATTTCAGAGTCTACTAACGGTCTGCAGTGTTCCTGTTCTGACTGTCCTGCTGGCTGCACATCCTATCACTGGTATCACACACTCTTTAATGACCCATTCGCACGCAAAAAACTACCTGAAAACGACCAGTCTATTACTGTAAAGGAAGAAGGACAGTACAGCTGCCGGAAGGAATGTGGGAAAGGTTTCTCCCGTTTCAGCAACACCTACAGCTACAAAGGTACAGAGTTACATTTTATTACTGTTTTTATTATTTTAACCAGTTAACTAGTTATTGTTTCCATTATTATTATTATTATTATTATTATTTTATTACTTATTTCTAAATGTGATTGAATGAATAAAAATCTATTAAAATGATAATTTTTAAAAAAAATAAATTTTATTTCAAGTATTTTTATTTATTTATTTTTTTTAAACACAATTTCCATAAACACAATTTTTGTTTGTTCTTGCAAGATGAGTGCAGAGTATTTTCTGTGGTAATCAACAGCAGAAATGATTCTCAAAAGTTCTGTAAGACTCAAGTTTCACACCAAAACACAAGCCCGCAAAGCTTTATGGTCTCTTTTATTTTTCCATGCACTTTCACGTAGAGCGTATCAAAGTATAAATGCGCTAGTCACTTTCAGTTCTCACTTGATGATTGTGCAAGCGCACAGCTTCTCCTTTTTATTTTTAGAATGAATTTGCATCCTCTCTCTTTCTCTCAGTGCAAACAGGATCAAACGTGGTGATCATCTTGGTGGCCTTGATTCTCATCGTTCTCGGGTTGTTGATCGTCCTGCTGGTCGCGCTGAAACGCAGACGTGGACAAAGCGCCATCCAGGAGAGCAAACGGGATAAAGACAAGAAGACAGGTGGAGACTATGAGCAAATTCAACTCAAGGACAAGGATCGGGCGGTTTATCACACCCTGGGCGAGGGCCAGAGCAAGGACCAGGCCGAGGGGGGCTACGAACCCCTACAAAAGAGCAAAGAGGAGGGGGTGTATCACACTGTAGGACCTGGAGGGGGTCAGAGTGAGGGTCAAGGTGGGTACGAGGCACTTAAGAACGTCAAAGTCGAGGTGTACCAGACACTGAGTTCAGACGACTCAAAAAAGCCTACAGGAGAAGCCGAGGGAGGGTATGAGAAGCTCCCTCAGAAAGACAAAGATTATGAGACTGTGAACATGGAGGAAAATCCATACGAAGAAGTGAAGAAGCAGGCGGGCAAAGAGAAAGATTGAGGGAATTTGTGAAAGAATAAGCACCACAATAGTCAAATGGCTCTTTAGTCAAGACAATGCAGTCTTTTTCAAAACCTTACCAAAACGAAAACAGTTCCTCTAATTCAGGTTATTGGAATGACTGTTATTTATTAAAAATATACTTGGTACTCCACCCCAAAAAAGAAAAAGCATTTGCACACACATATCTTCATATATACATGTGATGAACACAAACAAAGATTTTCAGAAAAACTCATCAATCTCTGTGAGCACATCAAAGTAACATTAACCTAACGTTACCTTCGAAAATCGCAGCCTCAAAATACACACAAAACGAAGACGACTGCAATCCACACGACTCCAGTACTCTTAAAAACAAAACAACAGGTGTGTGTAAAACTTACTGATATTTCAAACATTTACCTATAAACAAACATTATATTGAAAATGGACTTCGCTATGCCGGGAAACCAATATTAATTATTAAATAATTATTATACAAAAAATTAGGATACATTAATTCTTTGGTAGAGTTATTCCTCTCTCTCGTATAAGACAGTATTAAAGATGTTCTGTATCCGCCACAGCCACTCCCCAGATAGCAAACGTACGTCTGCAAGATGTCTGTTAAAGATCTCTTGATCTGGAAAGCATCTGCTTTGGCCGACCTCTTTCAGTTGTCAGTTTTACATGCATTCTAAATCATAAACATCTTAAAGACATCTAATAGACGTTTATTTGACATCTAAAAGGAGACGTCCAATAGACTCATTGCAGATGAACAAACAACTTAAATAATAAGTCTTGTAGATGTAAATGCAGACGTTAAATAGATCTCTCCTACAGTAGATGTATGTGTGCTAACAGGGTTCTTTGTTGATAGTCCATATATAGGCTAGAGTTATTCCTAGAATGAAGATTATGATAATACTTAACATACATTTGTCAAAATGAGCTTCACCTTTGGAAAACCTAGACGTGCTAACATGACTTGTAATGATCTTTTAACCTGCAACTACGTCGAATCCTTTTCAGTAGTGAGTTCAGGAGATACGAGATAAATCACAGCAACTGTCCTTTAGATCCGACTCTATTTTGATCAGAAACAGCATACTATGAGTTCCCGAAGGACAACATCAAATACCAAGCTAACATTTCTACTTTTACACCCAAGCATTTCCTGATGTTATTGGTGTAGAAATAGGCACACTTCAACTTTAAAGTGATTGAAATAAAGAAATATAATTATCTAATAATAGTAAAGCATAAAAGCACATGAAGCTTACACACACACACACACACACAAATAGTAAACAAGATTACAGACACCATACAGACACACATTCAGACAGATTTTTGAGAATTCAGATACATAATTCTGTATATAGCAGGGCACAGAAGACAGATAAGACATTATATTTCTCAGCTAGTAGGCCTATCACTCTCATTCATCTGTAAATGCAATTTTGAACTGTGATCTGTTTGCATTATTCCATTGTTTTAATCAAGTTTCATTTGCACTGTTATCTGTTCGCATTTCAATGTTTCATCATGTTTATCATCAGACGTTTGTTTTATATCATACACATTGATTTGTAGGTTGTTTTTACAAGGTTGGTTAGATAGTTTTCCTAGTTTGGTTAGTAGGTTGTAATTATTTCAAGCATATCATGCATTTTCAACTAGTTTAACTGTCGATGCATATCAAATAGGTCACAGCTGTATAACGGAATTCAATATGCAATATTACATTTTACTGCAATGCAACTGTAGCTCAATGTTTCTTCACTGAAGGGCACAATCGGTGCCCCTTTTTAAAGCCAGTCCTGTCAAGGTTCTCCACAAGAGGTCACTGCAGGATTTATTTGGTTTTCGTAGTTTGGTTTGTCACTGGTTTGTCATTTTAGTTATTATATTTTTATTCCTGTTACTTGTGTGTGAAATTAAATTGTATATAAATTAAGCCTTAGTCTCTTTCTTTTTGATCTGATCAAAACTCACTGTTATACATATATGACCTTCATGTTATTCCTTCATTCCTTCATTTTCACATTTATTAAATACCACATGTTACTACTACTTCAGAGAGTCATGGCGGAAAGACAATTTTCATGTTACTAATAAGTATTTTATGTTGACATATATATATTTACATGATCATGAAGGTCTCTAGAATCATCCAAACAAAACAAATCTAGTTTTTTGTATACTTAGTCTAAAGTTCAGGCGCAGGGCAATGGGCAAATGACTTTGTCAGTACGTATAACATATATCTTGAGGAAATGTTGCTAGCATCATGCTACTCTTTCTTGTTAAAAAACATGTTTAGCATGTTGCTAGCATCATGTTTAACACATTAATAGCTTGTTTAAAACATCATGCTACCGACAGGCTAATTATGCTCATTTTGTATCAACATTTTACTTGTTTTAACATGTTGTTAGCATAATGCTAACACAATTATGTTTACTCTTAGGTCCTATAGGTTTACTATTTACTTTTAGGTTTTACCCCATTGACTATGTTTGAGAAAAAAATGATGTCATAAAATGTATATATCTATTTATTTTTATACATTTTCATTTAACTTTTTGTTGCACAGTTGCCTGCTGGGGCCACTTTAATGGCTGCACTTTGTTCTGCACTACTGTTTGTTCCACCATTTAAAGATAAATGGTTTGTTGTTTGTGGGTATCATTCAAGAGATTATAAGATATATATAAGATAGCAACATTTTTGGGTTCGCATCGAATGTTATTCAACTTTTATACATAATACACACACGTGAAGAGTGGGCCAAAATACCTGCTGGGAAGTGCAGAAGTCTCATTGACATTTACAGGAATCATTTGATTGCAGTGATTACCTCAAAAGGTTGTGCAACAAAATATTAAGTTAGGGGTATCATCATTTTCGTCTAGGCCTATCCCATGAGTTTATTTTTTAAAATAATTCAGTTGAAGCGTGGTTGCGTGAAATCAGTGTCTCAACTTTCATTGGGTAACAATTTTTATTAAGTTGGCTTGAGAAAGCCAACTTACTGATATCCGACTTAAACTTATTATTATTATTATTATTATTAGTGGAGCTTGCCCTAAGGCAAGGCTTCACTATTACTATCTCACATGCTTATTATTTATTTATTTATTCTTGTTGCTAGGGTATTTGTTTGCAGTTGCTAGGGTGTTTCTTTGCTGTTGCTAGGGTGTTTGTTTCTGGTTGCTAGGGTGTTTGTTTGTGGTTGTTAGGGTGTTTGTTTTTGTGGTTGCTGGGGTATCAGGGGGTAGTTGCTAGGGTGTTTGTTTGTGGTTGCTAGGGTATCCAAGGTGGTTGCTAGGGTGTTTGTTAGTGGTTGCTAGGGTGTTTGTTTCTGGTTGCTAGGGTGTTTGTTTGTGGTTGCAAGGGTATCAGGGGGTGGTTGCTAGGGTGTTTGTTTGTGGTTGCTAGG
>JAUMHG010000076.1:15634736-15646095 GCA_032359395.1 Enteromius anoplus
ATATATATATATATATATAATTTTTATTTTTTTCATGTAAAAATTTTTCTATGCAACAAAAATAAATACACTTAACAATTTTCTCAACTCTGTAAAAGATGCATAAATTGCAATAGTTTTTCTGTCTTCGAAAGTTTAGATCCTTCAAAGTTTGCCCAGATAATAATCAGCCATCACGTCTATCAAATCTATCAAAAAAGACATAAAACTGTGGCCTCAATCTTTTTGGCACTGAAGAACTGTGGAAAACTGTGCTCTCACTTACCACAACATACGGTTTGCCTTCTCTATAGACGGTGTGGTTGTTCACCATACTGACGACGGCCACGCCCAGATTACAGCGGATACCGAACGAGATGCAGAAGCCCAAGCCTGAAAGTATGGCGATGATGTAGCGGCGCGGCAGACCGAAACATGTGCAGTCCACCACCGGAAGCTCCTTCTCCTCCTGCAGCTCTGGACGACCTTCTGCCGACAACTCGATCGTCTCTCCATTCTCCTGACGCTTCTCGAGGACCCTGAAGAACACACACATCAACACACTCGCTAAAACCTTCAGAACCAGCTGACTCTGAAAGCCAAAACTCGTAGCTGGTTTCATTTCACGGATTGAAAAATTCACGATAAAGATCCCGATCTGAAACGACGGCTCGATCGAAACGGTTTTGTAAGTCTTTTGATTGAGATTTGAAATTTGAAGCGCTTGCTGCGAATCATTTGATTCAAATTAGCACTTCGGAATAGGTCAGCTGGAGTGGGTTGAGAATCTTTTGACTCAAAACGGAACTTCGAAGCATGTATTGTAAATCTTCACTAATCGTTTTAATCAGATCGGGACTTCAGAGCATGTTTCGTAAATGTTTATATTGGCAAAATGATTCACAAACTTCGAAAGTGGTTTTGTAAGTCTTTTGACTTATATTGAACGTTCAGAGTGCTTCTTGTGAAACATTTGATGTAGATTGGGACTTTGGAGTGGGTTAAACTATGGTTAGTGTAGCAAAGCCATGATTTTGGGTGGTTTGAAAATCAATGTTTAGATCAGGATTTTGGAGCGTGGATCCCAAATAATCTGATTCCGATTGGGACATTGGAGCGGGTTTGCTAATCTTTTGATTCAGTTCAGACATTGGAGCGCTTATCATGATTATATGGTTTAAATCAGAACTTGTGGGTTCATAAATCCTTTCAATCAGATCAATCTGATTGATTCAGATCAATTTCAATCAATCGTGACCTCAGAGCATGAATCATGAATCATTTGATTCAGATCAGAACTTTAGAGTGGGTTTGTGAATCATTTGATTCAGATTGGGACTTTGCAACCCTTATCCCAAATCATTTGATTCAGACTGGGACTTTGCAACCCTTATCCCAAATCATTTGATTCAGATTGGGACTTCGGAGCAGGTTCGCTAAACCTTTGATTCAGATTGGAACTTTGCCACCCTTATGCCGAATCATTTAATTCAGATTGAGACTGTGGAGTGGGTTTGTGATTCATTTGATCTAGATCAGAACTTTAGAGTGGGTTTGTGAATCATTTGATTCAGATTGGGACTTCGGAGCAGGTTCGCAAATTTTTTTATTCAGACTGGGACTTTGCCACCCTTATCCCGAATCATTTGATTCAGATTGGTACTTTGAGTGGGTTTGTGAATCATTTGATTCAGACTGGGACTTTGGAGCAGATTCGCTAAACCTTTGATTCAGATTGGAACTTTGCAACCCTTATCCCGAATCATTTGATTCAGATTGGGACTTTGCAACCCACATCCCGAATCATTTGATTCAGATTTGGTCTTTAAAGCAGATTCGCTAATCTTTTGATTCAGATCAGGGCTTTGAAGTGTAGATCATGAATTATTTGATTAAAATCAGAACTTCTTCACTGGTTTGTGAATCTTTGGATTCAATTAGGCTTCTTCGGGTGAACCCGAATTATTTGATTCAGATCGGCACTTCAGAGCATGCATCGCAAATATTTACAGTTTTACTACAAATACCATGGTTAAACTATGTCCTTAGTGAAGCAAAACTAATGTTAATTTGTGGTTACCATGTTTTTATTTGTGTGTTTTAGTAAATCTATGGTTTATTTTGATTGCTTCGGTAATAACAGAGCTTTGGATCGTTTCTAGACCAACCCTGAATAAAGCAAAGCAGGGGTTGATCATGTATATGAAATTTAACTAGAAGAGAATTCAAATTAAAATAAATTCTGCTGTATTTTCTTTTGAGAAGCCAAACAATCAAAATATTAAAAAATATCAAAACTCATTATGTAATTATTGACAGATTCATATGCTAAAACTTTGTGAATTATGAGTATGTAAGCTATTATAGCTATATATAACATTATTAGATGACATGAACGTTTATCATGTGAAAATGTTGGGGTTTGTCTGCTGTTTTTTCCCACCAAAGTCAAAATAAAACATACCCCTATAGATCTACACATATATCTCTATACATGAAAAACTCAATATTGCATTGGTGACATCATAAAAGTTTAGACTTACTGTATGTGCATCTATTTTTACTTCTGCTAAAGGGGTTTTTAAAGAAACACCTAACATTATTATCTAAATGAAGCATAAAACACTCCAGTAAGTCTCCTGGGCTCTGAAAGAGCAACATCTGAGTGATCAGTTTCCTTTTTGGATGACTGTAGCTTTTTACGTAACAAAAGTCGACAAAACCACTGCATAAAATTAAACAATTTCAGCTTTTTGGCAAAATGCACTTAAAACAAAAATCTGAAGCATTTCCCAGCACATTCATAATGAAGTGACGTGTCACATCAAATCCAGATTAAACACACCATAGCTCTCTGTGAGAGCAGCAGTTTTCTGACTGTAACCACAAACAGCACACAATCACATACAAAATTCATCCTTCAATAAAATTATGATTTTGTGGTGCAAACTCATTGTTTTTATTGTGCATGGTTGCAATGGTGTCGCTCTTTAGCACGCTACTATGTGCTTGCTAGGCTGCTTCTGAACACTTAGTGAAGTAAAAGCATGATTTGAGAAATAATTCATGCTTGGAGACAAACACTGGAAAATGATGCAGACTTTAATACTGAGTGCTTGAGCGTATCACTAACCCTAAATATAAGCAAAAGCTTGAATTGAAGTCTTGTATTGCAACATTTTTATATTAGACGTGTCACATATATGACCTTTAAAGTAGTGACCGTCCAGATGAATCTGTGATGAGTGTTAAGTACAGACACGCAGCACTCTTACTGTCAGGTTACAGCTCTACTGCAGCTGTACTCCAGCGCTGCTGATGAAATAATAATGTTCCTCAGAGTCTGAATTATTGATCAAACCTTCTATTTTAGTCTTTTTCTGCCTCCCTTCTCCCTCCCCCTCCATCCATGCATTCTTCACTTCTGTTCTCCTCAATCCCCTCTTCATTCTCAGGGCTTGGGTTTCAGAGCATCTCTTTTACATTTATAGAGATAAACTCACTCGCAGTGAGAGAGAGGCCGTGATTGAGAGATGCTGATAGATTTGACTGAGATTACAAACACAACAATCCTGTTTGGAGCGAGCTTAGGAAGCTGTTTGGGATTGATTTAGCGTAGTCATTGAGATGTATAGCTATAATTAAACATAAAACTATTACAAATATTTTTGTTAATTAAAAAGCACTTTTAAAAAAAGGGAAATTGCACTTCATTTGTCTTTACAGGAAATTATTGTCTTTTTCCGTGTTTTTTTTTTTTTTTTTTTTTTTTTTTACTCTTACAACATCTTGCAGAAAGCTATAATCCTTCACCTTTAGTATTCGTGTAATTATTTAGTTCAATCAAGTATCATTTCAGATTTGATTGAATCATTAATAACCCTATTAATACTATATATTAGAAAAAAAAATCAATCAGCATCCCTTCCTGTCTAAATCAGCAGTTCCTGTCCAGCATAATCTGTGAAGCAGACCAGACTTTCTGCTGATGCTCAGTCTGGCGAGACACTTTCATCTGACAGGACTTACAGAAACACTTAACACGGGTTTAAGTGCCTTGATTAAGACTCATACAGCACAAAACCTGAGCTTTGCCCCAACACCACACCACAAGACTCAACAAAGACCTGTTTAAACCACAACAGAAAGATAAAGCAACTTTAAAGCCAGACGAGTAAAGCATCATCTTGAGAGCAGACAAGTCTCTATCACCGCTGAATGAGAGTGTTTTGGCTGATATAATAACAACCTGTTGATCCGATTTGATCTGATTACAGAGGAATCGATGAGAGAGAATTGAGCTTTTAAATGGCCGTTTATAAGTAACAACATCCTCACATTGTCCAGGAAGAACTAACAGTTTAAAGACAGCGTCCAGACCAGTAATAGCAGGCGTGACGTGGACGAGCGACCGCTATGACTTATGGGGCTTTCCAGGAGAGAAAGAGAGAGAGAGAGAGAGGATTTAACTAGCAGCAGGTTAGTTGGAGATCTATTTCAGGACTGGATTTACGTGTTAAAGACTGCTCAAAATCCAGAGAAACAGACTGAGAGGGAAAGAGAGAGTGAGATTGTTTTTTTTTTCCATGTGCTAATGAAAAGCTGATTCCTTTCTTTAAATGACACACAAACATATTCATCTTAATGGCCTTGAATGGAATGAAGGATGTTTAGTCCTTAAGGCTGAGTACTTCAATCTTTAATCGTAGGTTTAATTTAAATCTGGATTTTTAATTCTCATTTTTTTCATTTACTCATAGAACATCTTGCAGGAAGCTGTAATCGATCACCTTTAGTAATCTTGTAATATCATATCGGATTTTGAATATCACAAATTGGTTTTGGTCACCATTGACTTCAATAGTAGAAGAAAACACTATGGAAGTCAATGGCAGCCTGGTTACACACTTCCTTCAAAATATCTTCCTTTGTGTTCAGCAGAACAAAGAAATACATACAGATCTGGAAGTACTCGAGGGTGAGGAAATGATGACAGGATTTTCGATGCGAACATTTCCTTTAAGGTTCTTAACTTTCTACTTTATCGAACAATCTCCGAAAACTTTTGCACTGAATTATATTCTTCACTGCTTTTATTCTTCTTCATTGCTTTTTCCAAATTATAATGAAATTGTAAGGGACGCATGCATTATTAAATTTAACATTATTTAATATAAACGAAGTAATCATCTCACAAAATACTGGGAGGATAAATGCAGAAATTCCCAAATGTGCAGCTGTCTATCATTTCATTTTACAGTATTTAAGCTATTTTTATTAAATACATCGTATTACAAGCTACATGCCGTCAAATACTGTGATTTGAAAACGCATCATATGGTATGCATATTTTAAATACATATTAATATGCATGAATGAAATATAACGTTACGTCAGCATACATTAAGGTCATGTATATTGACTAAAAAAGTGTTTCAGAATTGTGCCAGGAAGGTTTTCAATTCTTCTCCTTAAACAAAAGCCTATCGAGCGTGTCAGCATCTTCAGACAGCCATGATGCAGAACGGAAGTGGTCACCTGACAGGTGAAATGTGACGACACAAACCGGACAAGAGTCGCTATTAATAGAGTCCAGTCGAGTTAATCTGGTCGTTCCGAACACACGCGTTAACACACACACACACACAAGACAAAAACTACATAAATGAGCATCTCCTCAACACATGATGAGAGAAGCAAACACCAGCACTGACAGAATTCTTCATCTTCATCTTCAGTATGTCTATGTCGCGTGCTGACGGTCGTCTAGTGCACTAATCCACCGACCTCTATCTAGTACACTTCATTTTTTACAACGCTCTGATAAACAAAAACAACAAATAAAATAATAAAAATGTATATTTTTCTTAAACAAAAAATAATAAACCTCGCTGAGCTATGCTTTAAATATGCATCATTCAAACATTGCGCTAATAATAGGATCATATAAACCAGCGTTGGCATTTCTTTTAAAAGTTGAATGAAGTTTGGTCTCTTACCGGTTTATCCGTCCGAGGGTTTTCGCCGCCGCTGCTTTGAAGCGTTCAGGTCTGACCTCCATCCTCTACAACTCCACCGCGGGACCGACGGGACTCTGTGCGCTCCTGCTCCCCTTCCACCTACAGCACGAACAGACACACACACACACACACACACGCTAATACTCCCTCACACACATGCGCAGGCGCGCGCGCACGCACACATGCACAAACTTCAAATGTTCCTGTTCCAGGCATGGCGCTCCCGAAGGAACACCAGTCGATCGATTCATGGAAAATATGAAGTGGAGGAGCGAAGAAAGACAAAGAGCAGCATTAGTGGGTCAAAACAACTTTATTTTGAGGGCTGCATCAAGTAAGCGCTTTTACAGAGTGACAGGAGCAGTTAAAAGAGCAGTTTGAGAGCCGCTGTGGTTTAATGAACACGGATGAGTGTCACTGTCCGCGGTGCTGAAATCAGATTAGAGTTAAATCTGCAGGAGTGAAGAGAAGCGTGCTCACGCGACTAAACCCGTGTGTGTGTGTGAGAGAGAGAGAGAAAGACACACACACACACACACACACACACACACACTATCTGTCTGTTGTTAATCCACAGACCAAAAAAGAGACACTTAGTGGACACAATACGCCACTACAAACAACTGACAACTCCAACAGGAGCTGCTAAGCAGTTTTTACAAAAAGAAAATCCAAATTCGAACTTTTGAATTACTTTGGTTACTTTTGAATCTTCTCTGAAACATGTAGCAACAAACAGTAACATTTAAAAACGTTCCAGACATTTTAAGAACATTATTAAACACCAAAGAACGTTATATTAATGTCACTGGAAGAACATCTGTACATATAATTTAACATTGGACACATTTTTGCTTAGCAATTACACTTGAAGAAACGGTTTACAAAACTCCAGAACTGATCTACTGGGTCTGAACTGAACTTGATTAAATATGTTTAAATATGGCAATGCAAAAACGTTGAAAATGTAATGTTATTAAGAGCAGTATTTATTATAATCATAAGCAATGAACTTAATTATTTTAATTTCGCATTAATCAGTCAAGGCTTTTATAACACACTGAAGGATGAAATTATGCTGAAAATTCAGCTTTGCATCACAGGAATAAATTACAGTTTACAATATATACAAATAAAAAACTGTTAATTGTTAAAAAAAATTTACAATATTACTGTTTTTAATTTTGGATCAAATAAATGCAGCCTTGGTGAGCAGAAGACATTATTTAAAAAAAACAAAAAACATCTATTTATAATTCATGTCTACAATAAGGTTCCTTAGTTAACATGAACTAAGAACAAACAATACTTCTACAGGATTTATTAATCTTAGTTAATATTAATTTCAGCATTTACTAATGCATTAGTAACATCACAAGTTCTGTTTATTAACATTAGTTAATGCACTAACTTACTAACAATGAATGCTAGTATTTTTATTAACTAACATTAACAAAGATTAATAAATAGGCCTACTGTAATAAATGTATTGATCATTGTTGGTTCATGTTAGTTTATACATGAACGAATGTTAACCAATGTCACCTTATTGTAAAGGGTTAACATAATGCATTTACCTAATTGTAATTTTTACATCTTGTAATGCATAGTAGAAATTAACAGTAGCTTTTATTAAGTACTATAAAATAAATGTTTACTGTTTGTTCATACTCATGCTTTTTTCATTTCTTTTGAATTTTTAAATCCATTACATTAAAATCTTTAAAGAATATAATAAAACATTCTAATCTAATATTTGAGGAATGTTACATTCGGTGTATTATTAGCAAATGACAGAATAGAATAGAATAGAATAAGGTTAAAATGAACAGAATAGGCTACAGTAAATAAAAAAAATTAATATAATAAAACAGAGAACATTAAAATCACTAAATATGTAAGCAATAGTACACTCTGCATATTAATGGCAAAGAAAAGTGAAAAGAAAAGAACAGAGCACACTGGAGAGAACAGAATAGAACATTCTGAGGATTAAATATTTAAAGATTGTTACATCAAGCATATTAACACCAGCCCTGCATTCAGAGCTGGAGGTTAAAGGTCAGCTTTTGAGCAGCTGTATACAGTGTCAAGAGCCACATCTTGACCCACAATCCCCTGCAAACCACACACACACGCGCAGAGTCTCAGAGGAAGCTCTTCTCCAGATCCTGGGCTGAAATAGTCCTGAGCGGCGGCGGTCTGGACAGAGAGAGCGAGTGAAAGGGAGACGAGCGCTGAGGAGGTGAAAGAGGAGGGAGCGTGATTATTGAAGGAGTGTCAGACAGAGAGCCGTAACTCCCTCCTCCTTTCTCCATCCTCTGCTGCATCCATCCCTCCATCACGTACCCAGAAAACACAGACGAGGACGAGCTGCTCAGATCCAGAGCGATATCTGACACACAGAAGCAAAGAGCCAGTGTGCGTGATATTACACTATAATGAGCAACTTAAATGAATAAGCACACAACTTCAAAGTGAAATAAGCATTTTTAAATGACACATTTTATTAGGCTATGCAATGAAGAAATATACTTTATAGTTATTGTGAAGCATTTATTGCAGTGCATTCTGGGATTGTGTGGGATGAATGCTGCTGTTTGTTTTGGGAGTACCTGACTCGTGCAGCTGAGTGTGTGAGTAAATGTTTTTGGTGTAGAACTGGTTATAGATGCAGTAAACCACAGCCATCAGCGTCAGAGTTCCTACAGCAGCAGCGATGAATACACCCAGCTTATTATTGTTCTTCATCATCTGAACATCTGCCAGTGGAAAACAAACACACACGGGTCACAAGCTTCAGATCAATGCACAAAACTCAAAAGCAAAATTAAATAATTAGTAAATAAATGAGAATAAAAATGTTTGGATATAAATGGAAAGAAACTAGTGATAAATATTACTAATAAAATACAATAAATAAATAAAAAAAATTTAAAAGAGTTAAAAAGTTAAAAAAACATCGTAACCAAAAATGTCTTAAAATATATAATAGGAACAGCACTTATGTTCTAAAAAACAAATAAATATTATAATTATAACATAAAATTATGTGTATATACCGTATATATTTACAAGTAAAAAAATTATATATATATATACACACACACACACACACACACACATGTTGTAATTTTATTTTATTGCAAATAAATGCTAATAAAATACAATAAAAAAAATCCTCAACTCTACCCAACAAGACTTAAAATAAATATACATATTTAACATATAATTTTATACACACACATATAGACAGACAGATATAGGAAAGGCTCAATCAAAATATATATATATAAAAAATAAATCCTTTTCTAAGAAAATTAATAAGTTTACTAATAAAATAAAGTAAATTTCAATTAAACGGCTAATAAATATTACTAATAAAAACTAAAAAAAAAAATTTAATCACCTCAACCCAACAAGTCTCAAAATAAACAGCATCTGTTCTAGTAAGAATAGCTCAATCAAAAAAATTAAAATAAATACAACAAAATACTAAAACTACTAATACATTTTACTAATAAATTAAGAATATATAAACATAAAAAAATGAAATATGAACTAAACAGGAATAAACAGAAACATGACAGGAAACACCAAAAAAGAGGCATTAATAAAACTAATAATCAAATAATATAGCATCATAATCAACTGTAAGGAAGAGGTGCAGATCAGATATCGTGTGTGTGTGTGTGTTGTCATAGCTGTGAGGAACAGATTTCTCCACAAGGATAGTAAAACCTGACAGGTCAGTATAAAAACAATAGATGTCTATCAAAGTCCACACAAATATAGCTAAACAAACGTGTGTGTGTGTGTGTGTGTGTGTCTTACAGGTTTGTTTGAGTGTGACATGGTCGTGCTGATCAGAAGTCAGTTCGGTTTCTTCTGCTGAGTCAGTGTTGATCGGTTTCTGACCCAAACACACACACACACACACAACCAACAGCGTCCACTTCAACATGCTGCAAAACACACACAGAGAGAATGGTTACAACAAACAAATGTGTAAGAATAGCAGCTCCTGACCCAGCACTCTCAGTGTCCTCTAGCGGCCGTCAGCTGAACTGCATCTTCATCATCCTCCCTCCTATCCTTCATGACTATTATTTACCACCAGTGTAGTTACAGCTAACTACAACCCAAACCAGTTTAAGCCATAAACTAGTACAACTTAAATATTTATAAAAGGAAATTCTAAAATAAATAGCATACTACATGAAAAACGTCTAAATTAAATTCTAAATTAACAAATGAACAAAATAATTCAAAGAGAAATAAATGCATAATATAAAAAAACGTCAAAACCATATTAAGAAAAAAAAACTGCTAGCACATCTTTAACATCTGTGCCCTGGATCTTATAAGGACCTAAATACAAATACACACCAAAAATAACATTCAGAAACCTTCAACTGTCTCAACAGATAGAGTTAACAGGACTCTCTCAAATAGTCACGTATACATAGGTCTTATTATCATTCCCTACTAAATTCTACGCCCTTGGTGTCATGTGACCTTATATTTAGAAAGGGCCCATCAGGCTTGTGAACTGGGAGGAAAGTGCTGTGCATGTTTGTTTGTTTTTTGTAATCTGCGTGGCAGTAAAATGAAATATATTTATCTGGACAAAAATATATAAAAGTCACTATTCAAATATTTTCAGTATTAAATTTTCCTGGCCAGTTTATTAATGATGCACACAACTTGTGTCATTTATGTAAGACACTTTACTTTCAGTTCAAGTTGGACTTAAATATACTAAACACATCACAAATAGGCCAACATATATCTAGATCTTATATGAAATTTACTTTAAGACCAGAAACAATCAGTTTTAACTCTGGATCAAATGCAGACAAAAGCATTTTCTTAATATTAATCATAAACAATCACACTGGTGCACTGGGAATCAGCGCTTCAGCAGTGGGTTTGTACGCTTGGAAGCATTTCTCATGCAGACATCCTGAACCTCTCGATAATAAATACATCATACTTTATGGTTGAAGACAAGACCCAGAGCTCAGGGACAGCAGGTGAACACGACAAACTAAAGACTCTTCAAATCATTCAGATTTCAACTTATTTTGCACGTACCTGATCTCCGTTTCTAGGAAGTTTTCTCCTCCGGTGATTAGACTTTCAGCTGCGCTGAGCATCACTTTGTTTGTGGATCGTCTCTTTCCAGGGTGGATCTTCACACCATGACAACCAAAGTCCCAGGACCATTAGCTCCCACACACAGTACAAAACATCCACAGAGCGCTGCAATTAGGATTTTAAATCATCTTAAAATAATAAGAAAAAAGTAAAGTTGTGTAAATTAAAAATGCACTTTGTAAATTTATATTTAAGGTATA
>JAUMHG010000076.1:15667846-15687445 GCA_032359395.1 Enteromius anoplus
CTGGAGGCAAATCTGCCTCAAACTAAAATAGTTCACTCACATCTATATTTGTGTATTTTCCCTTCACACTAAGCCAAAAGAGAAATAATAAAAACTCATCTCACTAATATTTAATATCCCTCAGTATTATATAAATTCAAATAAGCTTTATTTTCCTGTTATTTGTCTGTGGTCCAGGTGATTGAGTCGTCCAAGCGCTGGTGGAAGTGCCGCAATAAGTTTAATGAAGTGGGCTTCGTGCCGTCTAACATCCTGGAGCCGGTCACACACATCGACAACCCAGTGCTTCATAAAACACCGAAGGTACAAACTCACATCAACAAACTAGCTCAAGAAGCTCTCTCTTCCCCTGCTTCATCTGACATTACACTCTCTGTGTCAGCCTCCTACTGCTCCACCGATGTTCAGCAGCCTGCCCAGCCCGTCCGGCGTGACCTCTGACCCCAGTGCCTCTCGGCCTCGCAGCATGATCCTCGGATCACTTTCTGACGACACAGAGAAAGGTACAAACACAGCAGTGACTGATAGATCTCCAGTCTGATCTCACTTATATAACAGCAGTTCCTCCTAGACAACAGTGGAGCGCAGAGGGACACTTTTGATGAATTCTCTTGCTTTTCTAAACAGTGTTGTTATTGTTATCTAATAGTAAAACTTATATATGTATAATTATTTAAAATTGCTTTGGTAACTAACTGACGAAGCTAAAGTAGACATTATTAAAACTGGGAAAAAAAAACTAATAAAAATACAAAAGCACATAAAATTGAAAAACATTAATAATCTATAAAACATTATTAATCTATAAAACTAATATTTAGATTTTTTTTTTTTGGTTTATTTAGTTATAGCTATTTTACTTCCACTTCAAATAAACTCAGATGAAAAAAAAGTTCAGTATATATTATTTGAGTTCATTCATTATTTATGGTTTTGGTATTTTTTTAAAATCATAATAAAGAAATTTAAAAAATTATTTTTTCTCTCACATTTTCAAAACGTTTCTGTTAATTTTATTTTATTATCACTAATATATATATTTTGTTTTTTTAATGTTTTGAATTATATTCCTTTTTTGTTTCTGTTTTGATAAATAATTTTATATGCTGGTTTTTTATTATTATGTCTGTATATTATTAATTAATTTGTATTTACTATGTTTATTTTTTTTATTTAAGTTTTGATATTTCTGTAGTTCTTACGTTTTATTTTATTTTATTTTATTTCAGTTAATGCTCATTTTATTTCAGGTAACTATTTTATGGTCCAGGGGTCAGAAAGTAATGTTTACTCCACTCATACACTCTGAACTCTGATTCATTCTACCTACTGACTGAAAAACTGCTTATTGGAACAAAATACTGAAGACTTTTACTTTCTGAAACTGAACTTTCCAGCTCTTTTTTTATGCAGTTATAATATTCTAAGCACTCCTAAAGACTATACTACTGTATGTTGTTCGTGGTCAGGTTTTGATCTTGATCTTGATCTGTCAGTGATGCAGGTGAACGACGAGCTGCTGCAACGTTTGACGAGCGGGAAGAACCTGTCTCCTCGTCTGGTGATTCCTCGCTCAGCAGACACCTCCGCCCCGCTGGAATACAACTCTCCACCCGCTGAGGTGGAGAACTGGCTGAGGAAGAAAGGCTTCAGCGAACCGTGAGTCTCACACAGCTGATAATAACAACTCTCCACATGTAACTATTCTACCAGAAACTATGATTACCATGATGCATTGTTTCTCTTAGTGCAGTATATAGTAGTTTGAGTCTTAGGTGCGTATATAATGGTGATGGCTGTGGTTGTTGATGTGTGTGCAGGACTGTTCAGTGTCTGCGGGTTCTGAACGGAGCTCAGCTGTTCTCTCTGAATAAAGAAGAGCTGCGCGCTGTTATTCCTGAAGAGGGCGCTAGAGTCTACAGTCAGCTGACCGTCCAGAGAGCCCAGATAGAGGTACACATCACACACAAACCCCCTCCAAATATATCACACACTTCACTGCTGCATGGAAAAGAGGAATTTATTTTTATTTAAATTGCAACAAAAAAAAAATATATATATGCATTTAGAAATCTAAAAATTCCTGAATTAGTTTTCCGGTATTTTTCCCTACGCAAAATAAACTTAAATCCTCAGCATAATTTTGGTTTATTTAAAAATACAGTGTTGTTTTATACATGACTAGAAGCCTTTAAATTAAGGTTAACCCATACTAATTAGTGATAATTAATATTTTTAAATCCAAGCAGCCTAATGTTATTTAAGGGGGGGGGGGGGGGTTGTTATAGTCAATGAAATTAATATTTGTTCATCATATTTTTAATTAGATTTTAATTTTTATATTTTCTGTTTTCATTTTAATATTTAGTATTTATTATTACATTTGATGTGTATATATATATATTTAATTATTATTAATACCAAGTCATATCTTGTCATATCACATAAATAACTCCAAAATAAATGAATACATTCTAAAACATACATACATATACATAAAATAATATTATATGTATTAAATATTTTTATTAATATAATCTATTAATTTGTGTATTAATGAAATAGAATTTTTTTTTTCATATTTTGAATCAGATTTTTTGTATTTTCCGTTTTCTTTTTAGTTAACATGTTAGCATTTTATTAGTGATTTTGTCATTTCAGTATTTTATCAGCATATATAGTACATATTAATTTTAAATGATTAGTTTTGCTATTCTAGTACTCCAACACAACACAAAATAAATACAAATTATAAAACTGCAGACAGCTAGCCAAAATAATTTTGTCCTTTAATATTATATTGTATTTTTTCGAATATTCTGTTTAAAGCTTTGGTGTTTTATTATATTTTTGTTCATATTTATCATACTTATATTAATTCATATCAACTTATATAAATATATATATATTTATATCACATTCTAATGGTTTTGTTTTTTGTTTTTATAATGAGAGTAATCCTGATGTAGTCATAATTTTTGCAATTCTGTTTATTGCAATTATTTGAGGTCAAGAACACTATTTCAATGACTTGATTGCTCAGATACTATTTAATAATGAATTTCCTCTAACTGAAAATTGAGTGTTTAATCTTGTAATTTTACATTATTAACACTTTTTTCCTATATGATACTGTAAAGTGTTTTGACACAATCCATACTGTTTAAAGAGTAAAGTAAATTAACGTTTCTTGACTTGAATTGTGTGTAAACATTGTGTGATCTCTCAGATGTCATATTTTTTTAAAACACTAACAAATGATCAGAAACTTCCCCATTTTAGCATTTAAAAATAGCTGCCGTTTATAGCAACACCGGATCACTCTGCAAAGAAGTGCTTTAACACTTAAGCATATGCATGGACACCCAGATTAATAATGTTCATATGCAACCCAATTAAAATAAGCATGCTGGTGTGTCTGTCTCTCAGGACGCTCGGAGAGCCACAGAGCTGGAGACGGTGATGGAGAAGCAGAAGATGAAAGTGGATTTGAAAATGGAGAGTGGAACTCTATGAAGATCTACTGAATGTGCACAAGATAGTCTTCCCTTAACACCCTCTGTCTGTATCACACACATGCAAAATACCATTTAAGCTATTGTAACCTGTTTTAAGGATTGTTTTGTTTTCCTTTCTTTCATTTTCCAGCATGAAATAAGTATGTAAATCTGCACAATGTTGTACAAATGTCTAAATCCTCTATGTAATATGGGTTAATATATTCTCAATAAATACATTTAATGCAAACCTTCTCCTCAAGAGGGCGCCAGACACCAACTAACAGCTGGAAAAGCTCATTAGTACAGCTGATGAATAACGATTTGATCCTGCAACCTTTGGGTAACCAGCCAGGACTTCAGCTCAGGGGTGCAGCACCAAACTCTGGGCCCTATGCACAAGCAGTGGCCATGGGCCCACTATTCACCCAACTACGACGCCCCTGCTTCCGCTAGTGCTAAAACACACTCCAAGAAACATAAAACTTCAAGACTCGAGAGCAAAGCATGCACTTTGTGAAGACCACCGATAGCACTAAGTAATAACATTAATACAAATCACAAACCCAAGCCTAATTTTGTAAATAATAAAACGTTTTGGTGTTAGTTTTGTTGTTTTGGGACTTCGGTTCAAAATCTTAGCCAAAGCAAATGCTATTGCTCCATTGCTTGGTCAGCTAAACTACAAACTTACATTCACAGCCTCAATAAAACACAACATCAAAAGGACTTTAAGATAGAAAATACTGACTGGAAAGATTATGACTGAAGTCATTCAGATAAACTAATATCTGCTGCTGGCTATGGCGGGTGACTACAACTACGACCAATACCAGTATTTTAGGCTAACGTTACTTTACAGTACGGTACATGGTTAATATACAATCGTCCTGCACTGAACACACACATGAAGATTTGATATGCTGTGTGTGTGTGTGTGTGTGTGTGTGCCAGGTGTGTGAGGGATATGTGTGTTTATGTGTTTAATTAAACCAGCTGCGTGTGTTTCTGTGCGAGATTCACCAGCTAATTAAACCCATTTTATGATTTCACACACACTGAACCTGTACAAACATGAGACTGATGCTTTGGCCCCAAAAGTCTCTACCGTACCTGAAAGAGAGCGTTATTCGCAGCTGCAATGCATAACCTAAGCCCCTATTCTGATCGCATCTGCCTAATGCATTATCAAACTTTTCTTTATTTAAAATAAGACATAGATGTGAATGTTACATTGATGTATATATGAATTAAAAACACTAAATATTTAGCTGGTACTTGAAGTTTCTATCTTGTTTTGCTTCACTTAGTGATATCAATAGTGATACATTTTGCAATAAAAAGGAGCATTCAGACACACTTCAGAACACGATGCATGAAATCAAGTTTGCGTAGCTGTCTTTATTTCATGTTCTTGTGTAGAGCGACATCCAGGCCTTCGCATAAAGTTTCTTCTCATATCCTGACTGTGAGACGCTCGCTGCACCTGTTCAAGATTTGTACTCAAATGCTCCAGCATGTGTGTGTGTGTGTGTGTGTGTCTCAATATCCAGACTGGATATTTCACATGAGAGCAGGAAGATGACCTCTGACCTTTGATCTCTGCGGAGTTCGTGTTTCTGTTGAGTCCCTCAGGTTCTCACGGCCCCTGCAGGTGAACATCATTTCAAACACATTCCAGGATCCTGCACCTGCAGCGTGTGTGTGTGTGCGCGTGTCACTCAGCAGGCCGTGATAACGACACAAAGCCTCTTTGGATCCGACCGCTCGCTCCGACACCAGTCACAGAGGAGATGATGAAAATTCCGTCACAACATCTTCTCTTTTCAGCCTCTCCGTCTGTTTTCCTCTGACACTGAGAGAAACCAGGGCAGAATAATGAGGAAAAATACAAGCGGGATAACGTACGGGATTTTGGACGGCCATCTGACACGCTCCAGAAATGTTAATTCTAGCAGAACATCACAAACATTCCACTGGAACATCAGAAACATTCCAATGCAATATCAGCAACGTTTTACTGGAAATACACTGTCTTCACCTCAACATTTTCCACCAAAACATCAAACATCGTTGGAAAACTGCGTGTATTCCATATGAGAATCACCACATTGAATGTAAAGCCAAACCTAGTGCACTAAATGACTTTACTTTGTTAGTGCTAGAGCTTTAACGTAAAGCAAATTATTTATTTATTTTTATAGACCAGACGAAACCTTTTTAAAATAAAATAGCATTTTTGTATACAAACCATGAGTAAATACTGAAAACTAGAACATTATAATTATAATAATAATTAAAACTTTTACACAAATGTATTTATCTATATAAATGAGGACATAACATTTTTATGAAAAATAATTTTAATTTTTTTTTTTATAGATAACAGGCTTAACCCAAACCCAAATGTTCAGCACTCATACATGAAAACAACCAATTAATACACAAAATAATGACACAAATTTTAAATGTGTAGAAACAATTTTTAACACAATTAGTTACAAAGAGATTGAAAGTAACACAGATTTAAATTGAGCGAAATTATTAAATAAATTAATAACTATTATAGCAGTCTTTCAATTAAGAATGTCCATGCTGTTGCCTACAAGGCTTTAGTTAACTTTTGAAGGCATTTTGCTCCCTTAACTATATAAGTAACCCCTCACACACACACACACACTGGGTGGTCTGGACAATGAAGACAGTGTGTGTGCGAGTGCATCTTTGATCACTGTGTGTGTGCGCGCGCGTTTAAAAAGTTTTAGGATCATCATCACTGAACTAAAAGGCTGCTTATTTTAAATTAGGCAAGAATTAAACCCAGACTCCACCTAACAAGACCATTGGGAATACAGGAGGAATGTGTGTGTGTGTGTGTGTGTGTGTCTGGCAGACTTGCCTCTTTTCTTGGCAAAGGAAATGAGGAGCTAAAAATTGATTTCATGCTGCAGAAAGAGCGCTGTAGAGAATGCTGAGAGCGGGAGAGAGCCACCTGACCGCGTGATGGATGGAGTGTATGTAGACAATGCCTTGCACATACGCGCTCGGGGTTTGAACGAGCTGTCTGCCGCTCTTAAAGCCTTTTGTTGCGCTTCTTCTGTCTGTCCTTCAGATTGTCCAGATTGTTTTCCCATAGCACCGTGGAAGCTCCGCCTCCTGGGCGCCATGGAGACGCGGCTTTGCATCCTCAGAAGACTCTGAGCGCGCGGACGGAGCTTAGTGAGCGCATGAGAACGCCACGATAAATAACGCGCACGGGTCACGTGTGGACAAAATAATCCAAAAAATCATCAGATTTACTTCTTGATACACGTCCTTGGAGTTACTGTAAATAACTCATCACTGAGTGTTATTCTAAAGAAAAACGTTTGTCTTCATTATCATTATTCAAAAACTCTCTATCCTCTGAAATAACTTTCTCTTACATCATACAAATAATACAAATACAATACAATACAAAAATACCATGCTAAAATAAAAGTTCACATATTTTCTCTCTGAAAAACAATGCATCTCTTTTCTGAGTCGGAATGTCTGTTTTTGTTTTGGCGTGACTCCACCCACTGAGTCAATAGTAGGGAAGGGAGCAAAAGTGGAACTATTTTTTTTTGGTAAACTGTGCTTTAATACAAATAAATACAAATTCTACCAACACAATTTATGCGTTACACAAATTTCTAAGTATTTTGTATTCCCCAGTAGTTTTTTTCTTTTAAGAATCCTGGTTGTTGTTTTTAAATATACAGAGATTCATAAATGTTAAGAAGCTACCCATTTTTTTGTTACTTTGGGGTTTTTCAGGTAAACTATGATGGTAAGAATTCTGTGTCTTGTAAAGTGGGATGCACATTTTTATCTAGACTGTGCTTACAAAATAAAATTTCCTACAGCAGGAAACTTTATGTACTTTATGTACAGTTTTTTTATTTTTTGTAATAGAAAATCTTCAGAATTTAAAAGAATAACTTTCTGAAAAATAAATAAAAAATCCATACTGGTTTGCAAATGGTTGGTAGGATATTTTGGCCAGTTGCGAGGAAGCTGCTATGGTGTTGCAATGGGGTCTCTATGGTGTTCTGGGTGTTTTTATATAGGCAGTCCATTTTGCTAGGCAGTTGCTAAAGCAGGTCTAGTTGCTAGGGGGTCGCTATGCAGTTGCTAAGCTACTTTGCGGTTGTCAGGGTGTTCTGAGTGGTTGCTAGAAAGTTGCTAGAGCAGGTGTGGCTAGAGTGTTGCTATGTGGTTGGTCGGATATTCTGGGTGGTTGCTAGGGTGTTGCTATGCAGTTGCTAAGCTGCTCTGCGTTTGTCAGGGTGTTCTGGATGGTTTCTAGGTAGTTGCTAGTGCAGGTCCAGTTGATAGGATGTTGCTATGCAGATGCTAAGCTGTTCTGCGGTTGTAAGGGTGTTCTGGGTGATTGCTAGGGAGTTGCTAGAGCAGGTCTAGCTAGAGTGTTGCTACCATGCTCAGTTGCTAACATGCTCAGAGGCTGTTCCGGGTCGTTCTTTAAAGCAGCTGTGGTAACTACAGCATTGTTCTGCAGTTAGTGCATTCTGAAATACTGCAGACAGAAGGATGGAATACAAGATGAAATACATAAAAACAGAGCAAAGCTGAACTGTACCCAGAGTCTCTTCAGCTTTGTTTCATATCTTGGCTCTAGTGTGTTCACTCTTTTTTGGCAGAATGAAATGCTCTCCATCAGGTTGGAAAGAAGCTTAAGTTCTTCTGCAGATGCTCAGTTGGACTGAACTCTGCGCTGGGACATTAATCTTTCGGTTTGGAGTCATTCTCGTGTCAGTTTTATTTCATGTTATAGGTCATTGTCATGTCGAAAGATCCAGTCCCACGAAGGGCATGTTACAGTGCCACTCGTTCTCCTTCTGTTCTAATGAGTTTTCCAGCACTCTCCTCCAGGCCTGCTGCGGTCGCCCAACACCAAACATCGTGCCAAACATTCACAATCAAATCTGGTCTTATCACAGTGTAGAATCTTCCTCTAAACTGTCCCGAGAGTGTTTTGTGTGCATTTGTGCCGAACACCGGCTGAGATGTGATACGAGTCTGTTTGAAGAAATTCCTTCTAACGTGCTGAGCAAATTGAAAAAAGAAGACATGGAAGGTTCTGGAACTGCCAAGTAAAATCCCAGACGCTGTGGGGGAACTGAGGCAGGCAGAACACGCGAGGAAACCTCCAGCACGACACAGCACTTCAAAGTCACACACAACGCACAACGCATCTCTGAGAAACACACACACACACCGTATAAAAAGACTTGCTTTAATTCGAAGCACCTGTGAGCTGTTTAATCGCTCACTGCAAGACTCCCCTTTACACCAGCGTGACGCATGTACGTTATATTTGATTTTTAAGAAACACTCTAGATAATGTTGACTCATGCAATAAAATAAAATGCATATTTGATTCAGATACCGAAGTCTGAATCAAATGATTTGTGAACCTGCGTACCGATCTATATCAAATGTGTTGGGATATGCACTCCAAAGGAGTTGTGAATCTGCTCTGAAGTTTTGATCTAAATAATAATTTGTATACCATCATTTCAGTTCGGGACTTCAAAGCATGCATCACAAATCTTTCAATTCGCTAAATAATTCAAAAAACAATAAAAAGTTCCAACCTATATGATCCGCAATCACCATGCACAATCCAACTGGAGCAATTCGAAACAGTGAATCATTTTGCGATGCAATGGTTTAACTCATTTTTAAAAAGCTCCTTATAAAGAGCTCAGAGATGAATCAATATTATAAACAGGGATTTTATGAATATGTAGAATATGAAGCAAGCAGGCATATTTGTTCTAAGGATGATGCTCCACTTGTGATGGTGTTCAAGCTACACGTGTGAGACGTGGTTTCAAGGGTCCTCGGGTCTCTTTCACTAAACGTGTTGAGGTGATTAGAGCGAACGCTGTGTCTCTCTTCACCAACTAATGAGATACGCAAACTTGGGAATTGTTCTTAGGATGAGAGAGACTAAATTTCTAATTGTAGAAGCTCAGCGTTAGTGTGTGTGTGTGTGTGTGCTTTGGTAATCCTCAAGATGTGCTTTAATTGATACGTGTTGAAATAAAGGATGAAGTTTCCACTTTAAACCCAGTAACTTGAGAGAGAGAGAGAGAAAGAGAGAGAGTGAGTGTGTTAGTATGTGTGGAGGTTCTTGTAGCACAAACCAAAAAACTGTCTGTGTGTAACACAGAGGTTAAAAAGAAACAATCGTGTTTAAGGGACGGTCCACCCAAAAATAATGACTTACTGTTAATTTACTCACCCTCAGGTCATCCAAGATGTAGCTGACTTTCTTCTTTAAGCAACAAAAAATACCTGTGGCCTCTGACAATATATTCAGGTCTTCTGAAGTAAAATAAACGCTGAACATTATTTACAACTTCACTACCATTAATTCAGAGCCCCAGACAAACGGTCTGGAGTGATGAATGAATCATTCTTTTGAACCAGTTCTTTTTAGTGAATTTGGTCTGAATTCAGTTCAAGGCTCAAGCTCCACAAATCTACAAGTTACTCAATCAAAACTTAAATTCGGATGCCTGATGGTCACTCTGACCGGAAATGAGCTAAAATAGTGGCATATCTGATCCTATGATGAATGATCACCTAAACAAACTGGTGAATCGATTATTAAAATGAACTGTCCGAATAAACCAGCTTGTGGAAAAGAATCATATTTCCCTGGTTGCTGCAGCTCTGGATTATATGTTGTAAATATGTTACATTTCTTGCACAAATTGATCGTTTCACTTCATAAGAACTCAATATGTTATCAGACACAGGTATTCATTTTGTATAATCTGTATGTGCTTTTATTGGACTCTCAAAGTGATGGTATAGCTGCTGAATTTTATGAATCACCAAGGACCACGGTTTCAGCTAAAAAATCTTCCAATGAAGTCATCTTGCATACCCCATAAGTACATTTCATTTTGCGGGGAACTGTCCCTTTAAAAGATAAAACCCTTAAAAATACTTGAGTGGAAATTTGCTCCCGTCGTCTTCATGCTACAGAGCTTTGTGTTCTTTTCCAACTCCAGCAAACTCAGACTAATGAATTTACTCAGATGATGTTACAGCACTTTGAGGGGCTATTTCACCTTAAATGCTTGGCTTTTAGCAGACGCTTTGTATCTTAAATGACCTACAGTACGCTAATTGCAGGTTCTGTCCCTCTGGAGCAGCCTGGAGTTAAATGTCCTGCTGAAGGGTACAATGGTGACAGAGAACGATTGTAATCTATGTTACTCTCCAGGTCCTGGGTCGCCCCTGTATACTTGGACGTGAAACACTTTTGTGTTTGCAGCCCAGATCCTGAACTTGGCACACATATACTGTACACTCTTCAAAAGAAAGGCTCTGAGTAGATTTGCATTTCCTCAAGGAAATAGCTGCATGCAGGGTAGAAGAAGGACAGCGTTGAAGTTTTAGGCTTTGGTTCTGCGTGAAAGAAATGACAGCATCAGAGCAACCTCTGGCCTGAAACGTGCCCAAGAATGAATGCAAATGTGTTGGAAAATGGATGCATCAGCAATGGGTCGGCATATTTGTGTAAGGCATATTTCTCAACTTGTCATTGTCAAAATGACACTCAACGTGCACCTTGTTTTCTGCTGAAAGAAAAGGTCACAGTTAAGTGTCCAAATAATGCAAGAAAATAAATGAGATAAAATGGAGTTATATAAAATATAAAAGTATTTTTAAAAACGAACATCATTTACATATTCTTAATGAGTATATTCAACTCCAGATCTAAACAAGAAAGATAAAACAAAGATATAATTTGCAGGTTTTTCCCAATTTGTTTAGGGAATAAAAAAGTGAAAAACTAGTAAAGTGTGATGTTGAAACTGCATAATAACTTATAAATAAATAAAAACCTTTTTGCCAAATCATCTTCTAAATAAGAGCTGCATTCAGTAAAAATGGTTTTATTCAGTATTCACTCAGTAATTCAGTAAAAATGGATTATACTTTGACAGAGATCCTTTGAAGGACACTTATTTTTAAGAGTTTAGCATTCTTGCGAAGCTTACAGATCCTTAACGAGCTCTTTCGACTCATTAATTAGTCATCAGCTGGTTGCTGAAACACACAGGAAGCGTCAGATGAGTTTCCTCTCTGCTGGTGTAAAGCCAGAGCGGTGTGTGTGTTTGTGTTGTATGAGCGCTCTGCCAATCTAAGCAGACTCATTCTCAAAGATCAACAGCACAAACACCTGAGAAAACACAGTAATAGCACCTAAATTCTCCAAACTCCCCGTACGCTCTCGTGTATAAATATTAAGAAACGTCAGTGTAATGTATACAGTCCGACAGAAACCTGCGAGTGTTTATATACATTTGAACCTGTATATGATTAAACTGCTCGTTCTGTGTGTGCACGTGCCAGAAGCGACTCAAGTCACCAACGTGTCCCCACTAGACCTTCAACATGAAAACTATTCCTAAACTAAAACGTCTTAGATCTGATTTGAACTTCGTCGGTAGCATAAGCAGATCTTAAGTTGGGGAGTATTTAACAATGGCTCCCATTTGTTTTCTCCATCTTCATGCAGCGCAGTTCTTAATGGAATCCGCAAGCTTCGTTTCTGTCTCACATGTGCTTTTTATTATTCTACATCTGCTTTGACCCTGCAAACCATGTCGGAAAGTTACCAAAAATCACTCACTCTGGTTTTAGAGAACATACACATGCACAAACACACAAGCTCAGAGTTGTTCGTAGAATGTGAATCTCTTCTTTCTCGTGCAGCTTTATATGATTCCCTCAGCTCTACTGGACTTTGGACTGGTTACTTAGGAAGGACATCTGAAATCAAAGCTCTGTTCATATATGTGCACAATTCAGAACTTAATTAAACTGATGGCCTGCTATTAGATGCAACAAAAATCAATCAAAAAGTCACAACCAATCAGAAGAGCGAGTGGGCGGAGCTCTTTCTCCTCTCACAACTGAGTGGATAAGTACATAATCCAATTAATAAATATAAAACTGTTATTAAAATACATATGCCTAGTGAGTGACGGATCCAGATTTTGTTTTTGAATACACTTTATATTGAGTGCACAGTTTTAACGTTCACATATTGTTTAAGATCTGTAAAAAATATCTTCAGACTCGTTCACATTTGAATTGTACATGAAATAATGCACATAATCAATACCTGAAATAATTTCTACTTCATAACTTTCAGCTGCGTCTCGTCGCCACATCCGGTTTGGACAAAAACAAATAATGTATTAGTTTAAAATGAAGAATTAATGTAGTATTATTAATATACTCTTTGCAACTAACATTTAGAAGCGTCTTTGTGTGGTGTCGCGCCGCATAGGTTAGACAAGGGTTAGTTAAAGTAAGACAGAGCAACTGATAAACACTGGGGCGAAGTCATCAACTAATAATTTATTTGTATATTTGATTAATTCAGTGGTCATTGCAGTTACAGAGACAGCAAATAAAACAGGTGATGAGAGGGAGAGACACTCTCCCTGTACGTTAGAAGAAGAATATTCCTCATGTGGAAACACATAAAGTTCATCAAACTGCACATTTACACGTGTACATGTTCACACACACATTTCACATTCAGACTAACGGCTGTGAACACACACACACACATGCTCATTCATACACAGATATGTAAAAATATACAGTTGTGTGCAAATGTCTGTGGCTGAACCATATTTCTGCTCATTTTGGAGCGGTTTACTTGCTGCATTTCTACAAAGATAATTTTGCACATGCTCAGTTGGGATGCCAATGCCAGACTGAATCACCCGAACATGAATTGTGGGAACGGTGCCCAAACGTTTGCACACAACTATAAACACAAATACATTCGCGCAAGCAGTCACAGACAGAGCAACCTTCTGCACGTCTGCTGATTCCCTCCAGAAACACAATTCAGTCTTTCTATAATTGTTCATTTACTAATTGACATCAGGGTCATTAAAACCGGTAATCTGCGGCGGGAAAGCTTTCATATGTTTATAGTCTCTCATCCAAACCACTTCCAGAAGTAAAAGGAAAATGGAAATTGCTGTGGAAATGACATTTCCTTCGTCAAGGCATCTCTGCAATCTAGGCTACGCTCAGGATGGCATTCTAGTTGGCATTTGGTATGCCTGTTTCGTTCCTCGGGTTAGTCAGTTCTGCTTGCATGATTCTGATTTCTCACTTTGGATAAAAAAAACAAAAGAAAAACACATATACAGCATTCTGTCAAACACAGTATGCAACCTTAAGCATTTAGTATGCACACAGTAGGGCACTACATTCTCACATGACCTCATTATGGGAAGGGTGTCCTGTCGTCATCTTGGTTGTTCTGCATTTTTAACCCAGTCTTGTGCAGAATGTCTGTTGTATTAATTCCTGTGCATTTGCCACTGCAAATGGAAGGTCGGGTGGACTGCATTGCATTGTGGGATACACAGTATACACGCAGAGAGAGGACCTGGCAGTGTAATATTATCACTGCTGATTTGAGTATAATTGAGAAATAATATTATAGTTCGCTAATAGTATTCCAATCCGTACCTATCCCAAGTCCTTATTGTGTGGAATTTAAAAATAGTACCTAAAATGTGTATGTACTGATTTTTTTGTCCCGTCAGCGAGCACATTCTGAGGTCGGTGTGCATCATGGTGTGTGTGTGAGAGTTTACCATATTGAATCATTTTAACACTACTTCAGTGAGCTATCCTGTTAGTTTAACATTGGCATAACAAGACTAGTTATAGCATAAACTCACAGTGACTATAAGCATAAAATACTAAAACAAGAAAAAAACCTGTTACAATAAACATTCATTTATTCATTCATCTCTCTCAGAAAATGAGAATTATTTGTTGCATGTCTGTTTACTTCTTAATGCAGCAAAGACTTTTTGTACTGAAATGTACCTCAGTGTGTTGATAGTGAGTAGGAATTTATCTCCAAGTATTTCTTGACTGTGATTTTTCTTCATTTCTCTTTACTATTACAGACACAAGAGAATACCGTACTGTACAATGCAGATACACTGAGTTCCGAGAGTGTGAAAGACTCAAAGCTGGCATTTTTATTTAACGCTAGAAATAACAAAGCAGATTTAAAAAAATAAATTAAAAAAATGTTGTAATGCAAAATTATAGATCTTTCAAATTTGGCACTATTTCTAGTAGTGATAGACACTACTAGAAATAGTAGCACAGAGACACGCCAAATATCATTAAAGTCTGAAAATGTTCAATGCAAACTAATGCATTTGTAATTAAAATGAAGAAAAAAAAAAAATCGTTTATGTGTGTTCTCACAGTAAGAAGAATACACGTCATTATTCTCGTCTTTGTCTTGTCTTTTAAAACGGTCAGACGGCAGATAAAAAACGAGACATTCAGTAGTAGAGGAGAGAGAGAAACAATAGGATAGAGCATTAGCCCTGAAACGTGCTCCACACAAGCATGCAAACACACTTCATTTCACATGGCGTTAGATTCAGTAACGCAGCCGAATTCTATTCATGAAGCTATTCTCACCGCGGCCACTAGGGGAGCTATGATGCTTTAGCATAAACACACACTGCACAACTTTTGCCCAGGTTTTGGGCCAATTTACAATCTGAGCGAGTTGATAATAGGTTATAACAGAAAATCAGAGACAAATTTTTAGCTTTAGGAGATGAAACATATTTGAGTTTAAGGCGAGTATAAACACATATCGTGTAGTATTCAATCTTAGAAAACATAATGTTAGTTAAACTGTTAATAACATGACACAACTGGTAAAGTTGTGAAAATTTTCTCATTATTGAGTCACCCTCAAGTCATTCAAACCTGCATGACTTACTTTCTTCTGTGGGAGATGAAAGAAGACATTTTGAAGAATGTTGGCCAATCCATTTTGGCTCCCATTGGCTTACTTTGCGAAGTTCGTTCATCCAATAGAAACCATAACTGTTTGGTAGACAACATCCTTTAAAATGTCTTTGTTTGTGGACCTCAGACGAAATATATGTATACAGGTCTGGAAAGACAAGGATTTTTTTCTTCTTGAGTGAACTATCCCTTTAAAAAGGATACCAAAATTGAATCCCCTCATGTTGGCTGTTCAGAAAAAAATAAACAAATAACCATAGTATCCAAAATAAACGTTTTTGCTTACATAATATATATTTGTGTAGTGTGTATATTTATTATGTATACTGTATATAAATACACACACATGCATGTATATAGTTACGAAAAATGTTGTTTATATTTTAAATGTATATAATACAAATGAAAATATTTTCAAAATATATACTGTATGTGCGTAAAAAATAAAAACAATACGCACATATATATTATGTAAACAAAAACTTTAATTTTTGTTGTAATTAATCATGATCAATCGTTTGACAGCAATAAAGCCATACGAAGCTTTTAAAAAGTCAATATTAACTACATTAACATTTAATTCAGTCTCTAAATGCATTACCCTGACAGTGCTTTTTTATCATCGTGTGGAGTTTAACGGCCTGTTTTTTTATGGAAAAGAGGGAAATTTTCCTCTTGCGTTCCACAGAATAGAATAACACACTATGGGTTTGGAACAACATGAGAGCGAGTAAAATGATGACAAAATATTCATTTTGGTTGAATTTTTGGGTGAACTGTCCCTTTAATGACAGACGTTTGTTCCTGCCACAGTAACTGAAAAAAGCATGTTAAAAATGCACGAAACCATGTTTTGCCAAGCTCTCGTGCATTTGCATACTTGCGCCGAGTACGTTTCTATCTGCTCTGTTCTGCGTAAGATCCTTCACTATCAAGCACACACATCCACACGTACGACACACAGCCCACAGATACGAGCGCGCTTAATAAGCTCTTCAAAAGTGAAATGATCCAGGCCGACGATGATGACGATTTCGAGGTTTTCAGAACTGAAGCGAGCAGCATGTGGTGTGACCATCTGATGAAGGCCACAAAGACGAGAAGAACCGAACCAGATGCGTTCCCCTGATTTTGTAATTTGAGGATGTATATCATATTTGATTGATTAAATTGTGGCTTGGGGAGGAAATGGAATCAGTCCGTGTGCAGCTCAGTCAAACTGCAGTGTGTGAGATTTAGTGGAGTGTGATTAGAAACGGTCTTTTTAACGGTCCCTTTAGAAGGCTGACCAACAGGACGACATCAAATAACGCACTGGAAACGACGATACGTCCCGCGCACGCTGGACAGTGGTCAATAATAAAGAGTTCCCTGCCATCCCATCATGCTTTGCCGCACTTGCCTTTCTTCTCTTTGCGCTGGAATTTGCGCAGTCGTCGAGTCCAAATGTCCCTCCACTGAATGACCAGGCTGTTTTTGTCGGCCAGCAGTCCCGGACGCTCGGGACTCGCGGGGCCCTCACTCGTGCCCAGGATGAGGAAGCGCTTGCCCATGTGTATCCGAGGACATTTGCAGGCCAGATCCTTCATATGGACCCACAGCACGTGATCGCCTCTCTTCAGTGGCTCTCCGCGGCTCTTGTACACGGACACCAGGCTGACGGCAAATTTGGCATAGTCCCCCACCGTCTCCATGTCCAACACACTGACCTGGACAGCTACACACACACAGATGTTACACCAAATACAATTAATGCTTGATTTGACATTATATCACAACAACTGCTTCTTGAATATAAACAGACTAAAAGGAAAGAACCAAATGAAAGAGAAAGGAACTGTACCATAGTCCTTTTTGCAGTATTTCTTCATGTTTATCTTGAGATTTCCCTTCAGTGGTTTACAGTATGAGTCACAATCTGAAAACACAGAAGTCTATAAATTAAAATGTTATTAGAATGAAAATGCATTGTGAATTAAGTGTGTTATATCAACACACGTCTAAATCACCGAAACAGCTAAACCATAAACTCAGCTTTGAATTGTTATCCATCTATCTGCTCATCGTTCCCTACATCCATCCATCTGTTCATCTACCCATCCATCTGTTTATCCATCCATACATCCATCCATCCATCCATCTGTTCATCCGTCCATACATCCATCCATCTGTTCCTCTCTCCATCCATCTGTTCCTCTCTCCATCCATCCATCCATCCATCTATCCATCCATCTATCTATGCATCTCTCCATCCATCCATCCATCTATCTGTTCATCTCTCCATCCATCCATCCATACATCCGTCCATCTCTCCATCCATCCATCCATCTCTCCATCTCTCATCCATCCGTCCATCTCTCCATCTCTCATCCGTCCATCTCTCCATCTCTCATCCATCCATCTCTCCATCTATCTATCTATCTATCTATCTATCTATCTATCCATCCATCCATCCATCCATACATCCATC
Organism: Enteromius anoplus; assembly: GCA_032359395.1. NCBI lineage: Eukaryota > Metazoa > Chordata > Actinopteri > Cypriniformes > Cyprinidae > Enteromius > Enteromius anoplus. The sequence continues at coordinate 15,685,709 of JAUMHG010000076.1, forward strand.
TGTTCATTCATCCATCCATCCATCCATTCATCCAGCTGTTTATCTCTCCATCCATCCATTCATCCATTCATCGATCCATCTATCTGTTAATCCTTCCATCAATTTATATGTTCATCCATCTGTTTATCTATCTATCCATCCATCCATCCATTTGTCTATCCATCCATCCATCTGTTCATCCATCCATCATCTATGCATCTATTTGTTCATCCATCTGTTCATCCATCCATCTTTTCATTCATCTGTCCATTCATTCATTCATCCATTCATCCATCCATCCATCCAGCTGTTCATTCATCCATCTATCCATTAATCCATTCCTCTATCCATCCATCTGTTCACCCATCAATCCATTCATCTATCCATCCATCTGTTCATCTATTCATCTATCCATGCATCTGTTTGTTCATCCATCCATCTATCTGTTCATCCATCTGTTCATCTGTCTATCCATCCATCTATCTTTTCATCTGTTCATCTGTTCATCCATCTGTTCATCTATCCTCCATCTATCTGTTCATCCATCCACCCACCCATCTCTCTTCATCCATCTGTTCATCTATCCATCCATCTATCTGTTCATCCACCCATCTCAGTTCATCCATCCGTTCATCCATCTATCTAAAAAAAGCTGCAAGCAGCTAGTAATTGGCAAAGTTGGTTTACCAAGGACGACTGCTGGTTAAGTGAGTTAGGAAGCCTTTCCTTGTATTTTCAGCAGGGTATTGTGAGTGTTTTAGAGTGCTTGCAATAGTTGGCATGACTGAAGTGTGTGTGTGTGTGTGTGTGGCGCTCATGTGGCACTGTGTGAAGTGTTCACTGACCCAGAAGAGCTGTTGAAAACGCACACAATTCCTTCACTTCTCTGCTTTCACACACACCTCAGATTCACTTTCACTCGTGACAAGGACAGATTGTGAGTTCTCCGCCCCTTTCCAGCAGTGATGCAGAGCGAAACACCACACAAAAGTGAGCGCTACTTCCTCTGTCTGTCTGTCTCTAAGCTCTGTCCTGAATGTGTGTATGTGTGTGTGTGCACTAACCTGCAGGCTCCTCTGTAGTGCTGATCACAGCCGTCGGCTTTATAACAGGGATTTCTGAAAGACAGGAATAGGATGACGTCAGTGTGCATTCCTGTAGATCTGACACTAAAGGTCATGAGACTGATACAGTGTAATTCACTTGGATAAAAGCGTCCACCAAATACATGAACCCAAATCCTAAAGTGCAGGTGTGGAGAAAGTGTTTGATTGGCAGACTGTGATAAACACACCCGCTGACTTACTAAGTGTGATAGCTAACCATATGTTCACATAGCAAAATCTAAATTTAACACCAAATTTTCACTAAAGGTTCTCCACATATATCAGTGTCCCAACCAGACATGATGCAGTGAGTTTCCAGACGAAGCTGCTCAACCAATCAGAAAATATCGGATTGTGGATTTCACTTAAGATAAGGATTCCCAAAATAGAAGTGCATACTTGCATACTATACTGTAGTTTGAGGACTCTCTCTCTCTCTCTCTCTCGCTTTACCAATGATATAATATATATAGTGTGACGAGGCAGCCGGCCTCGCAGGCCAATCATCGCCTCCCTACTTCAGCGCAGCCCTTCTCCAGGCTTCCGACGGGAGTGGGCGGATGAGAGGAGGGGCATGGAACTGTGTACGTCTGGCGGCGCGTGATGAGGCGCACCGGAGTCTAATGGTGCCTCATCACCGCCGCCGTTAAAA
>JAUMHG010000076.1:15698732-15721524 GCA_032359395.1 Enteromius anoplus
TTTAGTATCGCCTCAGCTCGCTTGGAACCTCGCCGGAGGTGGTACGAAAAAAAGTACCTGGAAGCTGGTACAGGTACAACTTTAACACAGTGGAAAACCAAACAGAGCCGAGTCGAGTCGAGCCGAGTCGAGCTGGTACTGTGTAGTGGAAAAGCACCATAACAGCCACCCAGAACACCCTAGCAACTGCATAGCAACATCACAGGTTTTGACATTTTGACATTTGAACGTCAGAGGCTTGGTTTGTGGTCTACCACTCATTAGTCTGCTATAACTCTGCTAATCTCTTTGTCCTTGTTCTCTCAGCTGAATGGCGGGATTATTTTAACAAGATCACACTCAACCACTGCCAGGTCGGGCACAAAATCGGCGGGAGTCCTTGGCGTGTGTCGAGGCGAGGAAACAAGGGAGTGTAGCGGGGGTCAGTCAGAGACGGAGCCACCAAACCACAGCAGATGGCACGAGGAGACACAGAGCCAGAGGTGAGAGCAGACAAACACAGAGCGCTGCCAATCAAACAAAAGAAAAATAAACGATCTGTAAACTCTCCGAGATGTGGAGAGAAGAGCACAGGAAAGAAGACAGAGTGGACACAAAGGATTAGCTGAGGCAGAGAGATTTATGGGAGACATTAGTGATACTAATGGAGTGTCAGTATTGCCCAACTGGAGCATTTGGACACAATATACTGTATCTCTCCTGACACAAAGATTATTACATTTACACCATTCGGTTCATTTTTTGTTCAGCAATTATTCTTTCTTCTGATAAGATAAGATTAATATCTGCAGCTGCTACTTATCTTCAACATATGGATAGTTGTATATCTACATATAGACACTGGCATTCTTATAAGAACTAGAGCCATTAAGTATATGCATCTTACAATAAAATATAATCAAATAAAAAATAAGGTACAGTACAAAACAGTGCCCCAAAACTGTAGTTAGATAAATTACTTTTGTAAGAATTCTTTTGTGAAATCTAATTTTAAGAAATACAATTTTTTTTTATGAGCCGTTAAAATAAATAAATAAATGAATAAATAAAATGTGCATTTAAAAATAAAACGAATGCATAGTTACATATTTGGCCGTTTATTTTTCTAAACCGTTTAGAAAAATAATGTAAAATAAATTTAAGCCTAACCTGCATTTAAAAATAAAACTATTACTATTTAGCTTATACTAAGCCTTTTAATAGAGGTTATGACAGAATATTTGACAGAAACTGTAGCTACAAAGTCAAAATCACTATCACTGTTTGTGTTGCTGTACAAAAATCTAGATTGCAAATTTTTTTTATCTTAAACTTTATCTGCAGTGAATTTGCTGTAAAAAATACATTTACATTCTACTACACAGCACTGCGCTTCTTCGGCAGCCAGTGTAAATTCAGTGTTAATATGGCCGCCAAAATAAACACCCGCTGCTTTCGCACACGTGTGAAATAGGCCTAGTGCTCTCACTGCCGTCAGGAGCGTTGGGCTCAGACACGAGCTAAGAGAAGAGGTTTATGTAAAGATTAACATACTGCAAGACAGACATACACAAACACAAAACTCTGGCCTGCACTCGAGTGTCAGTCTCTATGTATTCAATGGAATGTATCCAGCATTAATACTGATACAGGCAAAGTCAAGCTCATGAATCAAATTCAGATGTGAGATGTGATGAGAATTAACCTTCACGATTTTGCCAAGAAATCATTTCGTAACACCACACTGCAGCTCTGCTTTAAATTGCAGTGAGCTGTCTACCTAGACTCCAACTCCAAAAGGTTAGAGCAAAATATGCTGCTTTCAATAATGTATTTATCTTAAACAAAAAAACTAATTCCAGAATACACTGCAACAAGCACCAGTGGAAAAGTCCATTCAATATGGCGGACACATCGAGCGAAATGCTAAATATAAACATATTCTAAAGTAGTCCCAGTCTTTTTTTGAAAATTTTCATTTTGTTAAGCTGAGTGGCAAATAAGAATCAATCATTGGCAAATAAGGCCTATTCACACTAAGAAAGGTAATTATTAAGAAATCAACATTATATACTGTAAGTGCTCATGCCAATGATCAATAACGTTCTGTTTATTATAAACGTTATCCATCACTTTAAATGCTCAAGCTCTTGATTTGGGTGGATTTTGATTAGCTGCCAATATTTAATCATTCATCAACTTGACTTGTCTTTCTGGAACGTTCCACAGTCTCATTATTGTTAAAGCTGTGGAGTGAACTTTGTTATTCTCATAGAACAGGAATGATTATTAAACCTTTATAAGTGTAGTTGTCTCGGTCTGAACGGGCCTTTAGGATGCCTATGTAGTCAATGGTCAGCAAGGCAGCTTACTAGGGGCCAGATTTACTAAATAGGACAAAATAGCACGAGAGCAAGATGTCATAAAAACATTGATGCGGTTGAAAGATTCTACAGTGTTTCAAGAACACAGACACAGCCGATGCATTTCCAAAATGACCAGTGCGATTTACTGAGAGCAGCACAAGTCTACAATTGCAGCACAAATAGGTTAAGACATGCTTTTTGGTCGTTAAATAATGGCACAAATACCAGCAAATGGACTACTGCAAATCTTGATAAATCACTTCATTCTAAATCATTGCGAGATTTATTTTAATACTCTCCTCCCCATTATTTTTGCACCTGTAATGGAAACTACTGTAAATGCATATGCAATAAGATCAGTCGCAAAACTAACTATGCCTTTTTATGGCTAATTTATTACTGCGTGAACTTCACAAATCTTGACAGTAGTGTTTTAATGCAAAAGGAAATTCAATCTGGTTCTATGTTATGGAACAGCTAACGAAGAATGAACAACAACCACATTTAATGAGAACTAGGGGTGCGGTGCTAAACCAATTCATGGATCGATTCTGCGATTCTCGGGAATTGATTCGGAGCTTAGATTTTAACAGCAGATGGTGCTCTAAGCTGGATTTTAACCGCACACTCAAACGCTCATGAAAAAGAGCGCTTGTGCGTTCGGATGAGTAATGTAAGTGGTTAAATGCTTGATCTCGTCATTATACATTACCATCACTCTGTTCTCCTATTTGATACTGTTCGGTGCTTTGCTACAATCTGTATTTTTAAAAGCGCTATAGAAAGTGTTGGCAGTATGTGTACACAACCACCCTATAAAGATAAATATCCATCCAGGTTTTTTTATCTCGATACATCATTTCCTCAGAGAGCAGCCTGGAAGAGATGGTCGGCAGAGCTCATATGCATTTAAATGAAAATGCTACAAAATGGCTTGCTCTGAAAACGGCTGTTTTCGACAAGTTGTTTTAACACCACCATTAAGAAATTTTAACCACAATTTGTTACAGACTTTTCATTAAGACCCTAAAGAAACATGAGCTTGTGGAAAATGGGCTTCCGATGATGCTTTAAGAACTTTATGAATGATTATTTTAGATTCAAGTGGTGTGTGTTTAAAGTCCCCCAATTATGTCATTTTTAATGCTCCTAATATTGTTTTGGGAGTCTCCTATTATAGGTCTACATGCATGCGATGTGAAAAAAATGCTTTTGTTTTCTCAAAATATGTGCTTAATATCACCTTATATTCCAGTGATTCTCAAACGATTCGTTCAAAGTCTACTCTGCTCAGATTGGTCAGATTTCCCCAGTCTGTTGTGGTTGGTCTACCGCGTACAGCAGTCATTAGTAAAATGACATGTTTATGGGCAGGGTCAAGTTGTTCGCGGCCGACCAACGTACAACAGGTGGGAATTATGCAAATGTGTTACAGCGTGACGTATAACCATCACAAAGTAGCAGGATTCGACTCGTTTAGGCTGTATAGAGCCGATTCATTATTTTTGGAAACAATAACTCTTTTATCGTGCAGATTTTGCAGGTCGTGTACATTCACATACAGCTACATTACACACTGCATGAAAGGCAATACTGGAAATGGCATAATCGGGGCACTTTAAGGAACTGGAAGCAAGCCATCTGCAGTTAAAAATTAATCTCGAAGAATTAATATCGAAGAGAATCGCGAAGCCTCTGTAATTCACAAATCGATTTATAGTCGCACCCCTAATGAGAAAAGAGTGTCTGTGTGCAACTTACGCAAGCACTCGTTGGCTTCTTTCGCTGTCGCACGCTGCCAGGGCCTGTCATAGTGAAATGGTTTGCACCGGTCACACTCCGGACCCTCTGTGTTGTGTTTGCATTCACACACCAGTTTCCCGTCCTTCTCTCGCACACACCTGGAGGCGTGGCCGTTACATTTACACCTCCCGCCCACTTGGAAGTCGCCAACCGCATAGTAATAAGTTGGCAGCGTTCCAGGCTGCCCGAGCGGGTCTTCGCTCTCACGTCCCGACATGGGCAGCGCTCTAGGGTGCTGCGGGCGACTGAAGACCACTCGAATGTCAGTGACCGTCACCCAGTCCTGCAGAACAGGGCTGGAGTCAAAGTCCTTCCCCGAAGGGCGTCCGTCTAATGTGCTAAACGCAATAAGGCCACCAGAAAGCGGGTAGAGATCTGTGTGTCCATCCGTGCATAAAGCTTCCTGTTCGTTCTGCTTATTGATGGACGCTTTGTTGGGTCGGTTGTACATGCGACGGCACTGCGATGAATAGAACTGGTAAGGCGTCCAAGTACGGCCGTAATCCATGCTCTTATAGATGGCCAGCGATTCGGGCCGTGGGGAACAGAACTGCAGGCTGACGTACGTGATCTCAAACTTCTTCCCGAGCGACAGCGTGAGCGTCACGTTGAGCGGCGATCCCTGCAGGTTCTCCGACTGCCAGCAGGTGAGGTTGTGGGCGGAGTTTAGGTCAGTGAGGTAGGATGCAGGGTGAGCGTGGCGAGGGTCTGATGCATCGCAAACCTGGCATGTGCGCACAGCCGGACGCTCGTCACGTTCTACTAAACTGCAGGAGCGAGATGCTGGCCAGCCGCATACGCTCGATACGCTGACCTCCTGACCGAACGCTGCATTGATGAACTCTGGGATACATCGGCGGGCGGCACCCGTCTCGTCGTAGCAGGGGTCCGTCGGTGTCACTTGAGGCACGGCGAATGGGTTCGGACTGTGACTGGAGGCCCAGGGAAGCGTATGAAACAGAGTAAGCAGAGAAAGCAAGTTCCGAAAACTCTGCATGATGTCACGGGAGGGAATGATGAATGTGGGATGGGGAAGGGAAGGAACGTATCCAGATGGATGGGTAGAGAGAGGGGGAAGTCAAATAAACAAATATGGCTGCAGCGTCTCTTCAGACTGGAGAATGTGTGATATCTTGGAAAGGAGACCCGGCCAGAAACGTCCAGTGGATAGACGACTTTTCCAGAACCAGCTCTCGGCAGCGTGTCTGGGGATGGTAAGGCACGAAATGTTAAGAATATTCATGCATCATAAGATTTATATAGTACTTCAAAGAAGCCATGTTAAAAAAAAATGGTGTTATTACAATACCATAACACAAGTGAAGTGGTACAAAAACAGGGCTTAAAAAAAGTTAGGGCAAAGTGGAGCGTATGCTTTAAAAAAAGAAAATACAAATTACAAAGAAATGCATCATTTAAAAATGTATAAATAAATAAATGTAAAAATAAATGCATAAAAAAAACTAGACTAAAATTAATATTTTTTTTAGATGATGAAAATAAAAACATTTCATCATACATTAAAAGTATATAAATTATATATATATAAAAATAATAAAATCAATAAATGAATGCATTATGCAACATAAAATCAATTATAAAATTAATACAAATTAATTTAACCAAACAAACAGGCAGACAGTTACATATAGTATTCAACCAGAATTCTCTGTTACTCAATAGAGGCTAGATTATGAGCAAATGTTGGTTTGTAGTCGAGTTACTGAATTATTGTAAAATATGTGTCTTTTCTTTATATAATTTGCAGCTGAACGTTTTGCAATCATTTGTAAAATTCACTGTCGTGATGTTACTCTGATGTGTGTGTGAATGCCAGGACATTGCTATGCAGTTGCAAAGGTGTTCTAATTAGATTTTAGTGTCGCTATGCAGTTGCTAGGGTTGCTAAGTGATTGCTCACAAACCAAATCTAAGTGTTCTCCCTCTAGTCTCTAGATCTGGCCTCAACATGCATTTTGGGATGTTTGATAGGCCTGCAGTTAAAGTGGAGCGTAGCCACACATCTTTGCAATGTATTTTATGGAATTATTAAGTTGTAGGGCAAAAACTTAAGGGAATCAGCACCAATAATAGTAACGATTGGGCAAGTGTGTTTAGAAACTCTCATTTACAGACATTTTAGGAAAGCCATGCATGCAGAAATACACTGCAGCTGTTATGTGATGGGTTAATTTTGTCTTGGTAAACACATGCTGAGATTCCTCATGTTTTCTTGGGGAGTTCGGGCCGTTGGAGGCCAGGGGACTTGAACGAGAACATTTAATATAATGTTGCTGTGCACAGATGCTTCTCTAGATTGGTAAAGCAGAAAAACATGGCTATTTATCTTGTTTTAAAACAAAACACAGCGCACTACCTCTACTGCTGGAGGAGTCAGCAGTCACAGTCCGTTCCGCATCCTATGTGCCATGTTCCACACGGACAGCGAACGAATAAAACTCGATCCTCTCGAACTCTCCTGATGCTTCGAGCCGCAGGCCGACACGCATAAGATCTGCCGGGAGGGAATCTGATGAGATCCGCACGCTGTTTAGAGTTAATGAGAAACAGTTTGACATTAGCATGTATCTGAGCCGAATCACACTTCTACAGCACTACAAAGAGCAATGAACCATGAAACCAGAGTAAAACTCCTCTCTTAGGACCTGTCAGTGCGTGTGTGTGATGTGAATATCAATGCGGCTCTTTCTGCTCGGGCCCCTTTGCAACGGTACAGATGGACCCTCAAATGAAGACACTAAGAGCGCGCTATACGCAACGTACAAATTTGACAAATGCTCGATAAACGAATCGCCATTATTGTGCTGACAAATAGATTAGAAAACGGCTTGACGCAAGAAGGCTTCACGTCACACCTGTTACTATATCATGCAACCACAATGAAGCTGTAAAGCATCAAAAAGGGCACAAAAGCCAACCAAAGACTCATGAAAGTAGTCCGTACCAGTGTTCTGAAACTGTACAATGTGTGAGAAGCAAACAGTAATGCGAGAATCAGAGAGTTACACAATCCATTTAATAATGCAAAGCTGTGATTCTGTTACATTTTTAGGTGGATTTTGTGTCATTTGTTGAGATGAGAATATTCCAGAATTGTAGAGCATATGTTTTATATGAAGACACACTGAATGGCCCTCTCTCTCTCTCTCTCTCTCTCTCTCTCTCTCTCTCCATACACACCTCTTCAGTCACACATCATCAAACACCAAACAGAGAATTAAGCTCATTATTTGACCCTCACGCCGTCAGTCGAACTCTCTCACCCCCAGCTCTCTCTTTCTCTACCTCGCTCGAACCCTCTAACATAAACACACAGAGAAACATGCAAAAAGAGATTGTGATAAAGAAAGCCTGATGATCAAGCATTTTTTCAAAATCTCAGGTTCTTGTGTTTCCATAGGAGCAAGAAAATCACCTAAATATTCAATTTAATGATAAACGCTATAGATGTTTTAATTGCTATCACCGTTAATTTACTTGAAAAAATAAAAATCTACATTAAATATATAATCACATAATAATATATGTATTGGGCAAATGCTTAAATCCACATTGACTTGCATTCCATATCAAATGACATTATGTTTTATAAGTTCTTGCATGCTAGAAATCAAACCCATAACCTTTTTGTTGCTGGTGCCATGTTTTATGGTTTGAGCTGCAGAAATGCTACATTTTACAAGTCTTAAAACTTTATTTATTTTCCAGAATTATATGTAAAAAAAAAAAATGTCATTTTTTTTTTACATACGTTTGGACCCCATTGTATGTATACGCACATATTCTGATTGTGTGGTCTTTTGGTGTTTACACAGTGTGTGTGTGTGTCCACGCCACAACATCATTTAGTGACGGATCCATCAGATTCGGAGAAAAAAAGAATAGACATCCCTCTGATTCACACACACATACACACACACGGGGCATGAGACAGAAATAGGTGAAAGGTTTAGTGAGGAAAAAAGGGACAAATATGGACAGAACTGAGGAAAGGGACGGTGTGTGGGGGGAGAATAAAAAAAGACAGATAGCGGCTGAAGATAAAGGACGTCAAAGTAGAGATGAGATATATGAGAGAATGAAAGAAAGAGAGATGGATCACGATGAAGAATGGACGTCTCTCACAGAATGACTAAATATGGAGAGTTGAGTTTCTACATTGTGTGTGTGTGTGTGTGTGTGTGTGTGTGTGTGTTACTCATGACACAGAATTTATCAGAGCTGAGACATAACACAAGTGCACAGGCTCAGATGGCAACTCAATACACTTCAGATTTAAAGGCGAAGTGCTGTTTCATACAAAAGCTAAAATACTTGTATAGCAGAGTAAAATGACAAATATTAAAATAGCATCTGTTTCTATTGTTTTTTGTTTGATATAACCAAGTATTTGCAGACTAGTGGATATGGTTAACTAATAGTCAAGTTAATAATTAGGCACTCTTTTAGCAAGTCCAAATGTAACAGAAATAATGTTGAAATCAAATAAAATATAAATATTAGAAGGGAAACTTGAAAATGAAACACGTTGCCTTGTCAGCTAACTGAAATACGTTTAAGCAGAAGCATGAAAATGACTAAAAAATTATATTTATAGCAGAAAACAAAAAAAAAGAATTTACTTTACAAATATTATGTCTTATTTCCTGCAAAAATTATCAAAATTATGTTAATTTTTGATTAAAACAAGCAAAAACTTTTGCAAACTGGGGAAGAAAAATAATCCTGTTTAGCATTTGAATTGGATTATTTTATTCTCTCTAAGTTGTTTTAATATATTGTATTTAATATTCTTATTATTCATTTTAATTGTCAAGTAAATGCACCTTGATTAATTATTTATTTTTTTTTACATTTATACTAAGAAAATATATTTTTGCAGTGTGTAATTGAAAAACTGAAATAGATAGCAAAAAGTGCAAAAACTCATAAAAAGGCACAAAAATACTACAATTAAAGAAGAAATTAATAAAAAATAAAATATAACTGTTCAGGTCTGATTCCGGTCCCACTTCTTAAGATCCAGTCAACTCCAGATGGATACAATTTTCTTAATAAATATTTTTATTTATTTATTTATTAATAAATAAACAGTGGGTTAAATGGGTTGAAGGCGTTTCATGCTGATTTCAGTGAGAAAGAGAGAGAGGAATAGGTCTGGAAAACTAATCCAGAGCATCTCAGGAGAGAATAATCATGTATATCACTCATCTGACTCCCTTTTTCAATACCTGTTAAGAACCTCAAGATTGCAGAGAGGCGTGCTCGCTGTCAGCAACACTTAATCCACAGAAAACCTATTATCAGTGCTGATATGACCTAACACGTGGTGTAGAAGTGTTGATAACTACAGATGTCTGATCGTGATTTAAGTATTACGGAGTCTCAGGCCCAGTCTGGGGTTTTTCACTTGTTTTTCGGTCCAGCAGGTGAAAATGATGCATTTGACACTTAAAGCAAGCAGTCAACAACACACACGATTTGAGGAACCGTTCAAGCCTGGGAAGGTTTCCGATGGTTCAAGTTGATTAAAAAGTCACATACAGCGAGCCGACAAGTTAAATGCATGACTACAAATGTGCGAGTGGAAAGAAAAGCGCCTGGTAAAAGAATGCAGCCGCTGCGAGCAGACCCTTCCCTCACACGGACCAGACCCAGCCCTCGCTAAAACAGCAAAACCTGATCCTTAACCACACAGACACACACACACTCGCAGAAAAATACACACGATGACCGGGTCAAGCATTGATTGCTGATTTGAAAATAATTTGAGAACCTGTGCAGCAATACATCATGCGTTGCATCACACTTCTGCGATTTTACTTTGGGGACAGAAAGGCTGCCAGACGTTCTCTGAAACTAATCTGACAAAACCTTCTTCCTCAAAGATGCCAAAAAAATAAATGTTGCATAAATAAAGATGCAAAGTAATAGCTTTGGTTGGTTTGTATTAATTAGAATTGGTTAAACAGCAGAAGTCATCGTTTAGATATGCAAACATGCGTGTGCTTTTAATGCATGGGTTTTGTGTAAAATAACACATAGACTTTCACAATCTCACACATCTTTTTCCATTCGACAACAAAAATTTCACCGCTAGGCATCACCAGCTTTGAACTCGGGAGGGAAACCACAAATAATTTTATGAAGTGTTCAAATACTGACAAACACATTTCGTGCACCACACACACATGCATGTACAAAGTCATAAGGTGCCAAGGCTACAACAGATTGAATCATTTAACACAGCTCTGTGACTGGACACACTCTGTGTGTGTGTGTGTGTGTGTGTGTGTGTTTTAGGCACACCCCAAAAGTTACAGCGAGGCACAGAATAACTTCAAGCGCACACACTCCCACAATTACACTTTTACGGCTGTCACCTGCTATTTTATGACCCCTGACCTCTTGACATGCTTAAAATCACATGCATAAACAGACAGACAAAGCACACACACACTCGAGGCGCAATGCACGACTCTTAAAGCGGTCGTTTCATTCATTTTTGTGTGTGTATGCATATATATCTGTCTAAAATTCAACAATAATGCGTGTTTTGAAAATCTGAACGTTGCTTTAATAGTACACAAAACTCTTATCTCAAAAGATCGAGCTAAAATTGATTCCTGACATGGCCCCATTCGAGGCAAGTCCAGTAAAACAGTTAAAGTTAGTGTAGGGACTTTTTTCTTGGCGACCAAAGAGAAAAGGGTGTCATGTGCGCACACACACACACACACACACTTAGAGACAGATGAAGCTTCCTGTGCTGGAAGAGGAGGAGAGTGAAATATAGGCCATGTTGACTTTAGCTGCTAAGGTGGACCGAGCCAAGACTGTGTCAGATCCAAACCTTTCACTGAAGTTGAAAAACCCTGCTCTCATGTTGCCCGCCGCTGAAAATATGGCCCAATTACGTCTTAAATTGCTGGAGGAAATGAACATTAAACGTGCTAAAACGTGATGCAAAACCATTGCATACAGTGCATCATCACAAAAGTGCATGAAGTATGCTAATCAAAATTTGAGTTCCCTCAAATTACTCACCCGCAACACAAAACAGGTTTCGAGAATGTCCGAGCTGCTCTGCGTGTACAATGAAAGCATAGGGTGACTCCAAAAATGACAAAGAAGCACCATAAAAGTATCCTAAAGCATAGTGACGGCCTTTCCTCAAGGCTTCTGAAAGCAAATGGCAGCTTTGTTTGAGGAACACCTGAAAAAATTCCATCTTTGGATAAAACATTCTATTTTTTTCTGTCATCAAAAGCCCTCATTATCATCCATGCACACCAACAGAGTTCAGTATTATTGCTTTAAATATTTAAACATGCAATGAAATGCATTCTTCAAAGTATTGCTCCGTGAAGAACCTTTCACTGTTTAAAGAATTCTTTTAAGCGTGAAGATAATTTTAATAATATAAAGAGCACTTTTCAACTATAATGAGCCCTTTGTGTAATGAAAAGGTTTCATGGATGTTAAAGTTTCTTCATGGAACCATCGATGCTAAAAAAAAGAGGTTGGGAAGCTTTTCAGCGAAAACTGAATGGCTTCAATTTTAGTCTGTTCTTCGCATAAGGCTTCCGATAACTTCAGAAGACCTGGAATACAATGCATGGGATGTTACACGGGATTTCTGGTTTTTTTGCAGACTGAAAGGCTGTCTGCTTTCGTTGGATGGAAAAGAGCAGCGTAAACATTGTGCTAAACATCTCTTTTAGTGTTTTACGGAATAAATCTCAGTTAGAAATGACATGAGGGTGAGTAAATTGTGACAATTTCTTTCCTTCTTTTTATTTTGAGAACTATTCCATATAGTGCTGGGATGTTGTAAGTAGGTCAAGAATCAAACTGACATACGGTTTAGTTATCAGATCTGCTACACCTCTGACTTTACTGTCAAACACAGAGCTTTTCGTTTTGACAGCTCTGAGACGTCTAATTTTTTTTCTTCCCCCTTTTCTTCTCGAGGGCCAGCAGTGGGCAGGATCAGTAAACTGAGCTGGCGTAAATGTTTTTCCCAAAGTTTAACTCTACAGTTCATCTGTGACCCCGGGGAAACCAGAGAGGGGCTTCACTGCAATAAAATCACAGGAATCCACACAAACACACACACAAACGTGTGTGTGCCACGTCCATCAGGGGAAGCAGAAATCTTGACGGTGTCACGCATACCTAAGAAGACTCGTGAAGAGTTGCTTTCCTTGGCATCTCTCACGGACCGGGAACGAAACAGAGTTTGGTGCGCTCTGTTAAATCATCATTAAAAAAAAAAAGAGAAAATTTAGACTGTAATTGCCCACCTGTACGAGAGTGAGCAGTGCACAGGACCCTCATTATTATCTAATTAATATAATCTGATTATTCATAGGCTAAGTATTAATATAAAGCACACTAAATGACCTTCATATTGAATTAAACATCTTTGCTTTAACTTATTAACTTGGTGGCTAATTAATAACAATCATTTTGCATTTAAATCAGTTTTCCAGCTTTTAAAATGTACCATAGCAGCCACTTCAATTAATAGAAAATCAGACAAGGAATATTTCAGTTTACAACTTTTTAGTTTTATTGCTGTAACAATAACTAGTTCATATCATTTTGGAGGAAAACTCTGTACATTTACTGAGTACATTTTCATAAATGAATTCACTCAAAGTTCTCGTTTACCTGCGTTAAACTCTAAAACAAATCGAATGCATAACTATACAGAGTTGTTTATGATACCATGCACATCTCCGTGATGCAGATATTGCAACGCTTGAAGTGTCTGAGAACTCACCTGAATCTCGTCTGAACCGCTAAACCTCATTCAAGCCCTGATGAGAGGAAAATAAATCCAGATCGATCGTGATTTAGTCCTGTTGTCTGCTGGTGAATGAAACTCACATATACAGCAGCGGTCAGTTCCGTTCATGAGACAGACACACACTGACACACACGCGCGCGCACTGAGAGAAAGAGAGAAAGAGAGAGAGAGAGGAGGGGTGACGGAGAGCGAGCCAAGGTGAGAAACCCGACTGTGCCCCCTCACACACACACATTTCACGTTTCAAAACCTTGTAAGCCGCCTACCTAGACAGCATTTTGGTGCATCATAAGCGCGTGGCGTTTTGGTGTACAGTAGTCGCGTGCAACATTTCTGTGCTTCATATAAGCGCGCGGCATTGTTTGGCATCAAGTCGGTTGCGCGCGGCAGTGATATCTTAAAATGCTGTCTTAGCAGCAACACACTTGGTTTACAGACGCACCCAATGGGTGGTCCGGAGTCTAGAATCTGGCATAGTCCCGAAGAGCATTTTTGAGCATCACAGTTTTGGTTTCATATTCATAATTATTTAGCAATAAATGACTTATAGGTTAAACACGGGCACTGACGATTATATCAGTATCAACAGTAGTCTAATTTTTGTTCATCACAGGCGCCTGTTGAACGCTACACGCACCTATGCTGTCTAGGTAGCCAACCTACTTGGTTTGGAGCCCCTGTGTGTGGTCGGGGGTCTTTTTGGGGTGGAATTTGGGCAGTCTGTGAAATATTATGCTGTTAATACAAATACAGTTTTTTTAGGACGCAACCTCGTTAAGGTCATTCAGGCCTTGCCTTATTTCACAGCCAGATAACCTTCATTGATAAAATAGTCCATGTGATATAAGTAGTTATTTTTTGATGCAAATAGCATACCTTTTGTGCGCAATGAAAACAAAAATAACTACAATTCTTCCTCCAAATCACATTTTCTGCTATTAACGAGAGCACCATGACGCATGGGGCATTGCTTTCCTCTTTATATAAACAAGACCTGTTGCACGCGTGCTCCGCAGCATCACACATGTGTGTCGTTAACATGCAGATGGCATAGCGGAAGATGTGATTTTGAGTGGAAGAAATATTGAATAAAGTTGTTGTTTTTGTTTTCTTTGCGCACAAAATGTATTCTTGTTGTTTCATACAATTGTGGTCGAACCTCTGACGTCACATGGACTCATTTTACAGACGTCATTATAAATGTTTTTTGGCTCTGGGAACAGTTCAGCACATTGCTGTCAATGTCGAGCCAGAAAGATTTCACAGATTTCATCAAAAATATTTTCATTTGTGTTCGGTAATTAATAACAGACTTTCCATTTTTGGGTAAACGAGCCCTTTAAGAGCTTCGAAACGTAACAGTTTTAAATTGAAACTGATCACAGTGGTGCTATATAGACGTACTGTTGCTATGGTTACCTCCTCAAGTCTATTTTCCAATAGGTCCGCTCTGACTAACTTTTATTCATACCAAAACACTTTAACCCTGAGAAACGGCTAACTTATAACTTAACTAAGACCGCTCAAGCTTTTGTGTCGACTTCTTGAGAGGGAGGGGTAGGTGAGGACGTCATAGCCAAATCATTCGCACCTTCTGGCGTCTTCAGCCTCTGCTGATGTTCCGATGCTTGTTTTGACACTGCTGTTTACTTTTTGCCCGATACTATCTCATGAAGCCATTCAAGAGTCTTTGATTCCCGTAAATCATCGGAAACACTTGGTGTGTGATGGAGAATCCAGATGGTGCGCGTAATGAGAGCATAAAACACGAGACAAACTCAAGGCAGATGCGGGTGGGTGTGTGTCCTAAACAGATCAATTATTATAATCATCCCGCAACGCCTGAGTGGCAAACCGGGATGCCTCACGGAATTCCAGAACTGATGCTAAACGCTTGATGAAATGCATTCATCCGGCGTTGAACATCTCCCAACATCACGTGACCAAAATACTTCATCACTGGCCTTTATAAACAGCATTGCTGGGGAACCCAAGTTGTTGGCAAGTTATCTATAAAAACAAACCATGCAAGTTCTTTAAAATATCAAATGAATCAATGTTTTGTTTTCATATTCCTGAATCTCTGTGTAAACCGGTCTTCGGGTTGCAGAACTATTTGCTCCATCTCGTGCATTTGAGCCATTTAACATGATGCCGAGCATCTCCGGCTGAACGCTCATCACGAGAACATCTTATACTCAATCCAAAACGGTGTTCTTGAGAAATACTAGTCCGGGAATTTTCCAAGGCAGTAAGTGCACCTCAAAGCACACCAGAACATCATTAAAAAGACGAGTACGTGTTCTGCCCAGAACTGCATGGCCACGCTCCAGATCTGAGTGTCTGAGCAGGAGGAAACGTTGTGAAGGACACCGAGATGCTTACTCTTTAATTACAGACATGACTGTGCACGAGGGAACAGCTTACATACTTTAAACTCAATAAAAGAATGAAACTTCTGTCTCCGTTTACTCGCTCTCTTGACAAGGCAAAAAGATGACGATTAGCAGATTTTTCACGCGGCATCCAACAAAAATGACAGAAAGCGTCATAAAACTTCGTGAAAGAATATGGCTTCTTCTTGAAGTCATTTAAAAGCTTTGAATAGGGAACAGACCCAATCATGTGCATCATTTTATTCCTATATATTCAAATATGTGGCACCAGGATATGACACACCAGATTAGATGATCAAAGACATCCAAAAATCTATATGCTAATAATTATTGTGATGCACCAAATTTAAATGCACCACTATAGGTTTTTAAAAATTTTATATAGTAAAAAGTAGTATAGACACTTATATATAGATAGATAGATAGATATTATATAAATACAGGTCAGAATAAGTGTGTTGTTTCATTGATGGATGATTATTTCGCCCTTATTTTGACATATTTTCATTTATTATTTGAAACATTAATTTCTATCTATCTATCCATCTTCAAACACACACACACACACACACAATAGCAATTCAGAAATCTTCCTTTTGCGTTTAGAAAAACTGACATGAAATGATTGGTGTGTTTTGCATTGCTTTAAAAGGTATCGTTTTTTTCCTGAACGTGAGAGACTCAACAATTTAGAAAAGGATTAAATAATCTAAAAAGCCTACAAACCTCACATTACAGCGCATTACTCACACCACACCATTCCTCCTGTGAAGCATCACACTTCTGTTGATATTTCTCTGAGGCACAGACTGGAAAACTCTTGAAGAAAGAAGAAAAAAATGATTGGAACTAAAAAAAAAAAAAAAAAGGCTGGAGGAGAGCGTGCTGAGCGCTGGGAGCTGGAGGATGATTCGCCTTTCAACACAACAGCAAACCAAAACATACAGCCAAAACCACACTGAAGTGGCTTCAGACCAGGAGGTTAACGTCCTGGAGAGGCCCAGACTAAACTCAGTCCAATATCATCTGCGGAATTGACTTATTCATATTCAATGACTTTGTTTTTGACTTCATCTGGTGGTGTTTTTCTTACACGGTAGCCCTGATGTCTATGTGTGGGAAAACACCCAGTGAAATCCTCATGTCTTCATGCCGTAACACAAGAAATAGCTAGTAGAAGACGCTTTATAGGTAACAGATTTGTGGCGTTGGTTTTAGGGTGACTGGTAGCGCCGGAGCAGATCGCAGACTCTGAGATTTAGGAGCACGCATGCGGCTGCCACAGAATACAAGTATTTTCCATAATGTGCCGTGAAATAAAGTAATTTCTCAATGAATGGTGTCCATGCCTGTGTGTGTGAGTTACTCAGGCCTGTGTAAGCCGCTCAACATTCCTGTGGTATTTACGGCACCGTTTTACTCTGACGAGTGTGTCACACTGTGTGAGAGGTCAAGAAATAAAAGAGACAGGAGCACACATTCACACATGCCTACGAAGCTTTCGGGACCAGGACGTGTCTGTGCTGCTTCTCTAGAAACTCGCGTGAGTGTGTGAGAGACACAGTGAGGCCTGGGAAGAAGAGATAAGTCAGTCAATGGCGCCGCCTGCTGTCTGTCAAGCACACTTACGAGTTCCACATGTGTGGGTTAACCTTTAATTACCTCTGCAGGAGGGGAAACTAGCAATTTTGCTGTAGTAAAACAGTTAACACCAGAGCAGTACGATATTTGTCTAAATTATAGAGGAGGCCGGGGCTAGTTGTCACAAGGGGTGTATTTAGGGTTTTGAGTTGCACAAGCGTTTGTTTTCTTTACAGCAGTGGCTCGTGCGGTGCTTTCAAACACCTGGAGTCGTACATTAATTTTGCTCTTCTAACTACATTTTTGAA
The DNA here is from genome assembly GCA_032359395.1 of Enteromius anoplus. Classification (NCBI taxonomy): domain Eukaryota; kingdom Metazoa; phylum Chordata; class Actinopteri; order Cypriniformes; family Cyprinidae; genus Enteromius; species Enteromius anoplus. Next base: position 15,716,002 of record JAUMHG010000076.1, read on the forward strand.
AAGCTGTTACATAATTACCCATACAGCAAAAATTTCATTAAATGACTAGATCGATAGATAGATACAGTCATGGCCAAAAGTGTTGGCACCCCTGGAATTTTTTTTCACAGAAAAGTATTGCATTAACACATGTTTATTCCCTTTGTGTGTATCGGATCAAAACAAAAAAAGGAAGGGGATTTAAATGAAAAAAGCTAATTTGACACAAAACTCCAAAAATGGGCTGGACAAAATTATTGGCACCCTTTCAAAATTATGGATGAATAAGATTGTTTCAAGGATGTGATGCTCCTTTAAGCTCACCTGGGGCAGGTTACAGGTGTGGGCAATATAAAAAGATAAAAAGGAGAGAAGTTCACTTAGTCTTTGCATTGTGTGTCAGTGTGTGCCACACTAAGTATGGACAACAGAAAGAGGAGAACAGAACCAAAATTGTGGAAAAACATCAACTCCAGCTCTAGAGATCTATATTTTCCTTTGTCCACAGTGCGCAACATTATCAAGTTTGCAAACCATTGCGATGTAGCTAATCTCCCTGGGTGTGGACGGAAGAGAAAAACTGATGAAAGGTATCAACGCAGGATAGTCCGGATGGTGGATAAGCAAGTTCCAAAGAAATTCCAACTGTCCTGCAGGCTCAAGGAGCATCAGTGTCAGCCCGACCTATACGTCGACATTTAAATGAAGTGAAACGCTGTGGCAGGAGGAGCCCACTGCTGACACAGAGACATAAAAAAGCAAGACTACAGTTTGCCAAAATATACGTAAGTCGAGAAAGTCGAAATCCTTCTGGGGAAACATCTTGGACAGATGAGACCAAGATAGAGCTTTTTTTGGTAAAGCACATCATTCTACCGTTTACTGAAAATAGAATGAGGCCTACAAAGAAAAGAACGCAGTACCTACAGTCAAATATGGTGGAGGTTCAAAGATGTTTTGCTGCCTCTGGCACTGGGTGCCTTGACTGTGTGACTGTTGGGTCGCAGTGTAGGTCCCAGTGTCAGAAAGCTGGGTTGGCGTCCGAGATCTTGGATCTTCCAGCAGGACAATGACCCCAAACATACTTCAAAAAGCACCCAGAAATGGATGGCATTAAAGCCCTGGAGAGTTCTGAAGTGGCCAGCAATGAGTCCCATTGAACACCTGTGGAGAGATCTTAAAATTGCTGTTGGGAAAAGGTGCCCTTCCGATATGAGAGACCTGGAGCAGTTTGCAAAGGAAGAGTGGTCCAAACTTCCGGGTGAGAGGTGTAAGAAGTTTATTGATGGTTATAAGAAGCGACTGATTTCAGTTATTTATTCCAAAGGGTGTGCAACCAAATATTAAGATGAGGGAGCCAAAAATTTTGTCCGGCCCGTTTTTGTCGTTTTTTTGTTTTGTTCCAATACACACAAAGGGAATAAACATGTGACTTCTCTGTGAGAAATACTTGATCTTCTGGAAACATTTCAGGGGTGCCAACACTTTTGGCGATGACTGTAGATCATATACGAAGAGTCAATTTGCAAAGGATAACTTAATATAACAGTTTTCAAAAATCATGTTGTGCATTCCAATTAATTTAAATTGATTAGATTTAAAAAAAATAACTAAATAATACAACTAACACAATAAAAAGTGAGTGAGTTATCGGTTTTAGAAAATAAACTTATAATATATTAAACGTATATTTGGACACTTTTTGTGTGTGTGTGTGTGTGTGTGTGTGTGTGTGTGTGTGTGTGTGGACACAAAAAAGTGGTGGGTATGAAACATATTTATGTAAATATATAGCATTCTTTTTGTCTCCATTATCATAAAAGTAATAGCAGAAATAGTCACATATGTTTTGTATGATTAGAGTTGTATACAATTCATTAATTAAAATAAAACCGTTTTGCACAATGGTTGAAAAACATTAAATAAAATATAGATATGACATAGAATACCTTATTTTAATTAGTATGTTCATATATTATTATAACATAAGAAATCCATTTGTATTTTTTTTGTTAAATCAGTTTTGACTGACAACATGCCCCACTTTAGACACAAGCTGAATTAAACATATCTCTTTTTTGACAATAACTATGAAAATTATATTGGTTAGCGTGTCCAAATATAGAAATTTATAGAAATATAGAGTGTTTAAACTATTCATGATATAATTATAAGCTTCAATAAACTTAGCCTACAAGAAAAAGTGCTGGAAAATTAATCAATCTCATGACTTCATGAATAATTATTGATGTATAAATTAAAAGTGTGCTGAGTTTATGCAATATTATGTTGTGATGAGGAACTTATTTTAATTTGTTTAAAAAATATGTGCATAAAATCTGTTTTCAAATCTGTTTTAAATGTAAAAGTTTTTAAAATATTGTCACTTTTTTTCTCTTTTTGTCTCATATCATGAATAATAAATAAAATATCGCTTCTAATGTTCATTATTTATCATGGCATGTTTTAGTCATTAGGGGGCAGTGCAGCCTGTTAAATATTCTCTTCATAAAGCAGCCCCGTTAAATTTAATTAATTAACCCCCACATTTTACGATTATTTGATGAATAAATAAGTTAAAGTCAAAACTTTTTTTGCAACATTGTTAATGTCTTTACTCATACTGATATAAGTTATGCGTCCTGAATAAACATCTATTTGTTTACCTTTTTTCTTAACTTTCTGATTTCAAGCTTTTGAACAGTATATAGGCATGTTTATACACTAAAAACATGCATTCTACTCCTCACCACCACAAAAAGGTTCCCTGGACAGTTTAAAATCTGCCAGATTGTCTCCAGTATCAAGACATTCCCTCCGCAAATGACTCAGAAAGTGCTTTATTATACTGTATGTATGCCCTGATATCACAGCAGAAAGAGTTTCTTTCTGACCTCTCATCATCTTGATGGATCAGTCCTCATTATAGCCGGTATAAACATGGCAAGCTCTCTCTAGAGCACATCTGAGAGCATCACCGTCACTCTGAACCACTGTTTAATGTGGGCTGAGTAAGTACTTCAGTGCTTCATCAATCATCTACAAGGGATTGAAGCTTTAGACAGAGTTTCACCTGGTGATTTTAGTGGCTACATGAAATCTGTACTCTTCCAGGCAGGTGTCATTCTTAAAACAAAAGGTCCAAAAGCTATCAGCAGTGCAGTCCCTTTTCAAAAAGTACACCTTTGTACCTAATTTACCCCCTCGAGAGTGCAGTTTAGCACCTCAGACGCACATATTTGTACCTGCAGTGTTCATATTAATACATAAATGTTACATATTACAACTTTTAAACAGCCACTACTCCAAACTTTTCTACCTTTTTATCCGAGAGTGTAGAGAATCATATTATATCGTCGCATTACAAGCTTCTTTCTGCCAACATGTGCATCTTTGATTGGAATAAATGACACTTGCTTTGACTCCTATTGTCAAAAATTTGGGGTCAGTAAGATATTTAATGGATTTTAAAGATGTTTCTTCTGCACATCCAGAAAAATCTGTAATATTGTGAAATATTATTTCAATTTAAATTAAGTGTTTTCTGTGTGAATATATTTTAAAATGTAATTTATTCCTGTGATACAAAGCATCATTATTCCAGTCTTTCAGAAATCATTCTAATACGCTGATGTTTTATTATAAGTGTTGGAAACAGTTGAGCTGCTTAATAGTTTTTTTTTAGGATTCTTTGATCATTAAAATATTAAAAAGAAAAGCATTTATTTCAAATGGATAATAATGTTCAGAACGACTGTTACAGTAGTTTACTGTTTCACTACTGTTCAAAAGTTTGGGATCATTTCATTTTTATTCTTTCTTCTTTGAAAGAAATTAATATTTTTATTAACCAAGGATCTATTAAATGAACAAAAAAGTAATTACATTTTAGAAATGTTTTATATTTGGTAAAAAATTGTGTTGTTTTTTACTTGTTATTCGTCAAAGAATCCTAAGAAGAAGAAATAAGAAAAAGGCTCCAAAAATATATTTGGCTGCACAACTGTTTCCAACACTGATAATAAAACATCAGCATATTAGAATGATTTCTGAAAGCATCATGTGACACTGAAGACTGGAGTAATGATGCTTAGTATCACAGGAATAAATTAAATTTTAAAATATATTCACACAGAAAACACTTGTTTTAAATTGAAATAATATTTTACAATATTACATTTTTTTCTGGATTTTTAATCTAATAAATACAGCCTTGATGAGCAGAAGAAACATCTTTAAAAACCAATAAATATCTTACAAACCCCAACCTTTTGAACGGTAGTGTGTGTATATATATATAGTTTCATTTTGAAAAGATGAGCCAAATATTACCTGAGTTGGATCGACATCTTACCTTTGTAAAATCTCTCTTGAGTGTGTACGGAATGAAAGATAGCATCATGTGACGTGCGCTGCCTCAGATGGCAGTTTTATTAGGAGCAAATAATGACAAATATCTTTGAACTCGCGAGCAACGATTAAACAGAAGCAGATTTTGGGATTGGGGACTCAAACGCATGCATAAACTTTGAGTCACACAGACTGAAGTAACCACACACACATCATGAGTAAAGGCAACTGTTGGTGGTCCAAAAGGCACAGTATGACTGTCACCCACAAGACTAATGGAAGCGTCTCCCACACACTCACATACACACGCGCGCGTGCGCGAGCACAGTGCTGCAAAACACACGACAAATCACATCAAAAGCTACTACACGAGGTCTGCAACCACCACAGATGATCGATTATTAAACTTCTCCACCGGTTTCCCTCTCCGAGCTGTAATTCATCCCGAAAGTGAGCTGTTTTGCTTTTGTTTTTCCGAGCGCAGTCTCCATGCACACTGCAAATTGGAGCGTTTACTACATTTGGTATCTCATTGGCCTCTGCCAAGGACAGAAAACATTGTGTTTAACTTCGGTCTCAAAGAACTCCCTGATTCACTCCAGCTTGGGTCATATTTTTAATGATGAATACACCCCCCCTCACAGAAGGCTGAAGTGCTCCGCCAGTCTGACGGCTGTGTGTTTTGAGGGCTAGTTTGTCGGGGATTGGCTTTCACACACACAGACTGAAAGGGTTACTGTTCAATCTATTCTGCGCTCGCCAGAGTGCGCGGCCGAGTGGCGCCGGCGCGTCACACACGCACACACGCACGCACACACACACACTCTCAGCCTCCTCCAAAAAGCTCTAGACATCATCAAGAAACAGAGCTGACAACTGCCCCCACCCTGCGCCAAAACACAGCACCAGCAGTGTGTATCTGTCACAATAACCTCGGAAATAACACGCACACACATACATGCGCTTTCGCTCCACCGCGAGCGTTTGACGCGCGTCTGCGGACCGTGAAGTCGCGTTTTTACGAGTGTTTGCTAACTAATTAACAGTCTGGTACCGTCAGCATCAGTTCACAGGCATTGTAGAGGGTTGCAGTGTTTCTCACGCCGAGACTTTTGGACAAGAATCGGGCTCAGATTTCTGTCTCTCAGACTTTTTTTTCTCTGGGGGGGGGGGGGGGGGGGGGGGGGGCGGGGG
>JAUMHG010000076.1:15741492-15756023 GCA_032359395.1 Enteromius anoplus
ACTTTGAACAACAATGGAGCTATACTTCACATAACTTCTGGGGTTTCTTCTTAGCAGTAAATAAAGAAGTGTTTTGGTAAAGTCACCCTTGAATGGTATTTATTGAGCCTCGTACCGAACGGTTCAATATACGACGTATTGTTACACCCCTAAAATAAATATACATACACATACATATACATATACACACTGAAATATACCCTTTTTTTTTTTTAATAAATTTTTTCATTATAATAAATTCTTTGATTTAAATACTTCTATTACAGTTATATTCGTTTTTTAGATTTATATTTGAATTATTGAATTGAATATTTGAATTTCATTATACTTAGATATACTTCTATATAAAATATTTGATTTTTTTAAATTATATTTTAATACGTTTAATATATTTTGCATTCACATACTTTTATTCCAAAATATTAAATCTATAATTGACAAATATCTGATACATCAAGTAATAATAATAATATATTTATTATAAATAATTTTTTACTTAATTTAGAAAATAAAATATAATTTTAACGTTATAATTTAAATACTATTGAAATATACTTCTATACCTATAAATATTTCTAAACATTAAAAAATACACACATAATTTTCAGAATAATAGACTTAATTGCGAAAGATATTCAAAACCCTTAACAATAAAGTATAAATTTACTTATTTTAGAAATTTTTTATATATATATATATATATATATATTTAATTTATTTTTAAAAAATATCATAAAAATATTAAATACACTTTTATATATGTTATACTTTTTTATTTTATATACATTAAATATATATATACACTTTACATGCACATAAAGAATATTAGACTTAACAATAATATTTTATGCATTAACAAATAATTACAATAGTGGAGTAATGAATTAACATGTTCTTAGAAACAATAGCTTTTTTAGAGCTTTGTTTTTTACACTATCTGAACAATTAATATCTGTGACTTTTTTTTCTTTTACCATGAATTCTTATGAGTTCATGATTTTATAAACAGCATTTAAAAATACTCAAATTTAGACAAAAACCTTTTCTATTTCAAATTACTTTTACAACTTTAACTGATCCAGCTTTCTAAACCTCCATGCATTACAATGTACAAAAACTATTATACAAGAGAAAAGTTATTCTGAAAGGTTAAGTCAGCTTCAGGTGGTTAAAGGAACTAAAACACAAACACACAACTCAGTCGAGTGTGCATCTGTGTGTCTATAGGAGGGAAGCCATGCCTGCTGAGGTTGCCATGGCAGCAGTGTCCCGACCAATCCGAGAGCTCCCATAATGCCATGCAGGGATTTGGGACACTGGCAGGGCAAACGTCACTCAAGAGAGAAGGTTAATGAAGTAGTGATGCCACGTATAAATATATGACCATAAACACGCGCTGTGGGAGATTTCAACTAAATGCTGGAGCAGACACACATTCACACCCCCTTCAACCAAATGAGTTTGTTCTAGTATGAAACGGAAAATTGGAAACAGTCGCAGCACATTATATGAAATGGAAAATCTAAAAGTGTTTTTCTGTGTGTTCGTTTGCCATAACGTCTGCATGCATGGCGGTGCGCTAATTATCATAGAAACGGCTCTCCAAGACATAAGAGCTTTTATAATTGCTATTCCATATTTCTGTTTATTTTAGACTATAAACCATATAAAGTAGCAGTGAAACGTTTTTATGCTTCTCGTGATCCCAAAAAGCCTTCTGCTTAAATTATTCCAACTAGTCCTGTAGACAAATGCTAGTCAGAATTTCTTTACGAAAATGACCTTTGGACTTTTCTGTTCACACTTTTAAGGTGTGTGTTAAATTATAATATTAACTGAAAATAAAATAACAATAAAATTGTTCGCTGACATGTTTTAGTTTTGAGTTGTGTAAAGCACAAAAAATTATTTGTTTATAAGTTTAAGCTTTTTTTTTTTTTACATTGTGCATTGCATAAAAATGAATGGAAAAAAAATAAATAAATAATTGAGCGTATCTATTTATGTTTTGCATTGTGTAACACTACATAAAATAATTATTTAAAAATATAAAATAATTTAATTCTGATGTTTTACAGTTTTAAGTTGTGTATTGCATTAACAATTTAAATATAATAATTGTTTTCCGTTTATGTTTTTGAGTAGCCCATCGTATAAAAATAAACATGAATATTTTTGCCTGTGTATGTTTTTGAGTTGTGTATTTTATTAAAAAAATATTTCTGTATGTTTTCAAACTGGTTTAAATAATTTAAGCAGAAGCTTTTAGACTATAATGCTTCTTAAGTCCAGGAGAATGCATTTATCTGTATATTGTGTAGAAAATGGAAATTAAATTAACAATAAAATAATTGTTACCATTTAGTTTTTTGAGTTGTGCATTGCATAAATTTTTTTAAATTCAATTAAATCTAAAGGATTTTTCTCTGCTTGTTTTTATTTCATAAAAATAGAAATTAAATTAAATAAAAAATCAAATGAAATGTTCTGTTTATGTATTTGAGTTGCGTATTGAAAAAATAAAAATGTACAATTTTATTAAATCAAAAATAAAATGATTCTTTTCTGTAAATATTTTGGGTAGAAAAATAGACATTAAATTAAATTAACAATAAACTGATATTTACTGTTTATGGTTTAAGTTACAAATAAAAATTAAATGAAAACAAAAGATTTTATTTTATTTTTATTGCACAAAAATAAAGAAAATATTTCTTTAAAAAATAAACTTTCTGATATGCTTTTATTGCATAAAGATAAAAATTTAATTAAAACACATTTTTCTGTTTATGCTTGAGAGTTGTGCATTGCAAAAATAAAAATAGTATTTAATCAAAAATAAAATGTATTATGGTTCGTATTGCGTAAAAATCAATAAAAGGAATTCATCTATTTGACTTCTGTCTTGCATAAACACACACACACACACACACACATATATATAATATATACATAAATAAATCAAAATCCCTGATACATTTGACATATTTTCATGACCACGAAAAGCCTGTGTTTAAAGAGTGGCGTCACAGCAATAAAATCTTCCTCTGGGTGAGGATGCTGTGAACAGAGGGAATGTGTCAGAATGACAGAAGCACAGATCTGTGTTCGGTGTCACCGGACAATTACCACAGACATGAAGTGACTCACAGAAGAAGACGCTATGAAACCTCCCAAGTGTGTGTGAGTGTCTGTGTGTGTGAGGGTGTGTCTCCAGCACAATCTACCACGCTTGCGGTTCCTGTGGGGAGCGACTCAATGCAACCCATAAATCTCTGCAGCGTAGCCACCTCAAATCAGGGTAATGGGGCTAGAAGACATGCTGTCATCCGCATGATGAAGTCATTCGCATGCAGAGCGATGCCAGCCGCGGCGGTGGGTCCGTCTGATTTACTGACTGTCTATCTACACTTTCTATCAGTTCTGTGCTTTATTATGGGTGTGGGTCTCTTTTCTCAATGCTGCACGCTACCACGTCTCAAAACAATGACTCTGAGCCACTCAGACCACATAAATCTGTTTAGGTCACTTCTGCATGTGCCGTTCCTCGTGGCTCGCTCTGTTTATTTTCCTTCATTAGCAGTAAATGAGCCATTAATCATCAAACATTAGGCTGGCATATCAGGCTGCTGCAAGAATGAAGCGCGAGATGAAAAGAGAGGGACAGAGAGCAGAAGATGAGGTGGATGCGGTGTTAGCGTGGTCCGGGACGCCCCAGCTGGTAGATGCTGGAACTACACTCAAACTCATATCTCTTGTAACAATTCACCACTGTTTAAAAGTTTGGGGTTAGGAAAATCTTATATATATATTTTTTTTTTATTTTTTTATTTTTTTATTTTAAGAAATCAGTATTTTTATTCAGCAAGGATGTGTTGAATTGATGAAAAGATATAAAGACTTTTAAAGGACCTTGTGACACCGAAGACTGAAGTAATGAGGTTGAAAATTCAGTTTTTGATCACAGGAATAAATTATATTCCAAAAGCATATTAAAATGGAAAAGTCATTTAAATTGTAATTATATTTTACATTATTAGAGTATTTTACTGTATATTTGATCAAATAAACGAAGACTCGCATAAAAAAAAGTCATGTTTTTTATTATTTTATCATGTTTTTATTGTGTATTATGTTGTTTTTTTAGGTATTTTTTTAACCTGGTCCAAAGAAGAAAAAACAAGACAAAAAAACCTACTGCACTTGGAATTAAAAAACATGATTTAAAAAAAATGTTTATGTTAAGGTTTCAATCAATTTAAGGGTTGACTTACAGCAGGGTTTTATGAACGTGCACACATATTTATATAAAATATGAAATATTTACACACATAAATGTATTCGTTTTTTCGAGTTGAGGTTGATTAAAGAAAAGAAATGTGGCCAATTTACACACAATAAAAAATGTAAAAAAATTGTTAAAAGTATAATACATATATAAGTGTGTGTGTGATACCTCTCTCTTTGTAAATAATAATTTTATCCTACGGTTTTAAATCAATTTATTTTAGGATGTGATTATTTTTTCAAATATTTGTTACAATGACAGAAACAATAAACACATTTATCTATGAATAATTTTCCCGCATGGAAAAAAACAACAGAGGATAATAATCTCTGTACAACATCAAGTAATGAAACACCTGAAAAACAGCCTCTTCAGATCCAGAGAGAAACTGTAGTAAAACCACATCGATACCTACATAAACTGATCCTGAGGACTGGAGAATACGTGAAACGCTGATTTGTTGACGTGTTTGCTTTAGCCAGCGTGCGTGCATGTGTGTGTGAGATAGACTCGCGCAGGGTTAGGAGCGATCTCCGATTATTTGCTGACACAAGAGGAAAACTCATTTTGGTTTGGAGTCGGGAGCCAGACATGGAGACAGACCGAGAGCCTGAGTAAAAGAGAGAGAGAGAGAGACGCTCTGATTCACACCTCTCTGTTCCCACGGTATTTGGTTTGTTTACGTGCCGCAGTCAGACACAAAAACACTCACATAAACGCAGATGTGTACAACAACAACAACACACTGGATCTCTGATTAGGCTAACAACACCATACCACTCTTTATCACCACTGTACCAATAAAACATAATATTACTAACGTTAAAACTCCACTTTAGTGGCTTTTAGTCGATGTTCGGTAACTTTTTAGGCTACGTCTACACTAATTGTCTAAAAACGCTCTGCGTCCACACTATCGTTTTCAATCATTTCTGAAGAGTTGATCATCCACGCTGAAATGACTGAAACGCATACGTTCCTGTATTGCGCATGCGTGAAACGCAAGATGATTCCATCTGCCATTTATTTACTTACGTTACGTTTTCTTTGAAAAAAGCTATCTGGAGCATGTACAAACTAATATTAATCTTTAATAGGGCTGTCATAATTGAGAGCAAACAAAACAACTGCCGTACAACGCCGTCCGCCATCAGTTGAACTGGTCACATGACTGCATCGTTTTCGAAAGCCTCTGTTTTGACGGTCCACACTGCGACGCGAAAACGGCGTTTTCAAATCTATCCACTTTGGAGAGAGTTTTCAAAAAGCTCCAAGCTTCAAACGAAAACGTATTAGTGTGGACATGGCCTTAGTCACAGTGATATACTCTGTGTTAAAACAGATTTATTAAGTCAATGACTCTGCACTGATTGCTGTCCAATCACAAGTCTAAGAACGCAAATGTCCCTCCCCCCATCCCACCTGCGACCAATGAACAAGCAGCAAATCATAATGAACCATGTATAATTTCTGAACCATTAGCCTCAACAAACGGTATTGTAATTAATCACATTATTATTAATAATAATAATAATAATTAATATAAAACTGAATGAAATGCAAAAATACATAAATATTAAAATAAATATCAAATAATGTTAATGTAAAAATACATTTAAATATTAAAGTTAAAATACATAAAACAAAAATAATGCTATCAAACAATTAATCTCATTTAAAATAAAAGTTTTTCGTTACACACTGTATAAGTGTGTACTGCTTATATTTATTATGCATTTTTTAGAAATACAAACAAAGCATGTATATATTTAAGAACAATATGAAGTTTATAAATTAAATATATTTATACATAAAATGAAATATAATAATATAAATATATACATGTAAACAATTTTAAATATACTTTACAAAAAATAAATAAATAAACACAAATACATATATTATGTAAACAAACTTATTTTGGATGCAATTAATGGTGATTCATCTTTTGACAGTACTAAAAAAATGTTAACATCAAATGTTTTATTACTTTAATTAAATTTTTTGTACTTCAACAAACTAAACAAAATGAGAAAAACTGAAATAAAATATTTTTTTTTCTTTTTAAATAAAGCTGAATACAAAAAAATATTAAATGAATACAAAAACTAAACAATGTAATTATTCTTTAATAAATGTAATATTAAATAAATATAAAATGAAAAAACGTAGCATTTCATGATTATAACCAAAGCAACATTAATAAAGCAGGCATGCAGGAAAGATAAACTAAAGGCTGTTAATTTGTTCTCCAGTGCTGTTTATTTCTGCGTCATGGTTGGTGAAGTGATCTAAACAACCCAGTCGCACGGCTAGTCGTGACAATATCACGAAATAGGCATACAATCTATTGATTCGTGTCAGGGTCACCAAAATTACGTTATTTTCGTAACTCCAGCACGAACGAAAATCCCTGATTCCATTGGATGCGTCAATTCGTGGTGGATTCACGAAAGTCGAGTAAGAATCGTTCCTGCATCACGAAAAAAACTTGTGCGACCAATCTGAACCTGCTGAATACCTGAAGCCTGAGCGCGCAAACACACACACGGACAGACGTAAATGCACTCACACATGCATGGCATTTCGGAAGAAAATACCACAGACTCCACAGCTCAGCAGAGCTAATAAATAAAGAGGTCGGGGCGCCACCTCAAACCTTCCCCTTGTGTGTGTGTGTGTGTGTGTGTGAGCTGAGGGGGGCTCTATGGGAAACGCTCAGGTCTAAAGTTGCATCACCACAGCATCAGTCTCTCTCTCCTTTACTGGCCGTGTCTGTAACCGAAACTGCGATCGCGCTCAGTGACCTCAACGAGTCCTGCGCTAACGAAGAAGACAGTGACAGAGTGTGTGTGTGTGTGTGTGTGTTTCTACTGCTCTCAAAATGCCCCCTAGTTTTTATTTTGCTTTTCAGTTTCAATTTAGTTTTAGTTACATTTAATGGTGAATAAACAGCAGGACTGGCAAAAAGAAATACCTAGTGTTGGGCAATGATTTATTGCACGCAAAATTAAAATGAAAAATTAAATTCTGAGCAATATTAGTTTAAAACCATAATGAAGCCTTCAGTCACATTTAAAAACTAAAACATTTGTTTTCACATGAAATGAATGACCTCGTGTTGACATCACATGACCAGGCGCAGACTTCTAAACAACCGATTTATCAACTGGAAATGTCGTTAGTCATCAATGCATCAGAATACCTGCATCAAAGTAGATTTGATTTGTGCTCCTGTAAAAATAGGCGAAAACACATACACACACGGATCGTTATTACAAGAACAACTGCACATTCCTGTGTGCACAAGCTGTGATCGACCCCAAAACATACACACACACAAATATTTATTAGAGCACACCAGGGGAAATGCATCCTAAGATGAGCGCACCCTCCTGGCATCCTGATCATCCCGTGCTGCTGGTCAGCATCTTACCGCCGGCTCAGGTCAATCACACACAAACACACACACTCAGGTGAAGTGGAGTGCTCAGCAGCACAATGGCTGAGGGATCTCTGTAAATCTTCACTTCATGGATCGAACCCATGGCAGGGGTCAATCTCTGACTGCGTGCCCGGATTCGTAACCATGACACCACGCCAAAACACACTCGCCAGTAAACAAGATCGAATCGCACTCAAATCATTCAATTGCATCCAATTCATTTTATACAATTATGCAAAGCTGGAGTATTGGGAAAGCGAATATGCCCAACAGATCAGCGCGAGAGAAGCTTTCTTTTACACAATTAACACACACTGGTTTATTATGGGCTGCACAACTAAACATGAAAATTAAAAAATTTAAAATTAATTTATTAATATATAGATTTTTTTATTAAAATGCTTTTTAGTTCACAAATGGCTATATAAGGTTTTCATCTACTTATTGAATGCATCTAAATGTTCATTTAAATATTTAAATTAATGTGCTTTTATCAAATTAACTGCGTAATTAATTGTGATTAATTTGAATCAATCAATCAATCAATCTATCAATATGTGCAAATAAGGTTGTAAAAAAGTGTTGGAAAATGTCAGGTAAATGTGTTGGAATTTAGTTTAATTTCTAATTTTATTAAGTTATATTATATTTTGCAATAAAAAACAAACAATTCGCAAACAATTTTATTTGAAAATTAAATTTGTATTAATGTTTTATTAATTTAATAATTAAATAGCTAATTATACCTCAGTAAACACAAATATATATATTGCACATTGGTGAAATGTGGTTGGCCATTGCTAGATGTGATTAGTTAATAATTAGAGGGAGTGTAAACAATTGTATTAAAATGTAAATATTAGAAAAAATGAAGTTGACACTTATTTTCAATCTTAATACCTAAATATTCATCTAAATATTAATGCATTTACTCAAATTAACTGAAGGCATTAATTGCATTAAAGAAAGTTTATGGAATTATACACATCATGTGTATGATATAATCATAAAAAGCCTGCTAATGTGTCCCTGGAGCACAAACCCTTATAAGTTACAGAGGTATATATTTGTAGCAGCAGCCAAAAATACATTGTATGGGCCAAAATGATAGATTTTTCTTTCCTGCCAAAAATCATTGGGACATAAAGTACAGATCATGTTCCATGAAGATATTCTGTAAATGTCCTACTGTAAATATATTAAAACTTGATTCTTTACTAGTAATATGCATTGCTAATAACTTCATTTGGACAACTTTAAGGCCATTTATTTCAATATTTTATAGATCAATATTTTAACAATGATTATACATCAGTGGAAACCTTATTTATTCAGCTTTCAGACAATTTTGATAAACTGACACTTATGAGTGCTTTTGTGTTCCAGGCTATATGTCTAATCAGTGGAAGACCCTGCTTTTATGTTATATTATGCAGAATAAATCATGTGAGGGGTGTGGTGCCTCACACACAGACACGCGTCCAGAACAAAGATCAGCGCGCCAGACGCCAGGGATAAAGAGATATCAGCCCTCTCTCTCTCTCTGTCAACCCCTCCATCCTGGCTTTAGCCGTCCTTTCATCTCCCAGCCGTCCACTGCTGCTAACTTTCCACTCGCTCCTCATCCCTCTATCTCTCTCACAGCGGCCAATCAGAGCGCTCGGAGCGCTGACGCTATCGCCGCTCAACACGAATATGATTTCCCCAAAATTCCAGAGCGGAAAAAACTTTAATGTCCCGCTGAGACCCGGATCAGACCCTGGAATCTGAGGGATTTGAGACGGCGAGAGTCCAGCCTATGAATGGACACACACCTGATAACAGAGAAATATTAATGCACTTCAAACGGGAAAATGCATGCTGTGTGTTTGGTGCTGTGCGATGCATGCGTGTGTGTGTGTTACTATGGCGGTGTGTATCTTTGTAGTCCATGCTCATGTGTTTTTATGCTGGAATATTTAAGCGCTCTAAAGTTAGCAGCAGAGCAGCTTTCACCTTCGCCAATGCAGGGACCTGCTCCATGGAAATTTGCAAGCGCATGTCTGTCTGTGTGTTAGTGTGTGTGTGTAGACAGGTCTCAATACATTCCATTCCTGTCTTAATGGAGGCTTACGGCGGCCTTTGAGTGTCCGTGTGAATAAATAGAATCCAGCAGCCCAGAATACCTGTTTCCTGAACGGGATTATGCCAACACACACACACATTCACACACCGGTACGTACACACTGACACACATCTCTCTACATTTACACGCTGAGGTTTGAATCAGCATGACATTTGAGCACTTGTTAGTTAAAATAAGCTGAGTTTGGTGGAAAAATGTCTGAAAGGCCCAGATATTGAAAGAGGGGAAAATGCCACCAAACTGAATCCTGGTTTCTTTAGATGCAAAAGCATTTGATAGATTTCAGTGTATTATATTCCAGAAAAATACTGTTTCTGATCCTTGAATTTTGGAGGTTTTTTCTTTATAAAAATGCTCCTACATCTGTGTTCTAAACAGAAATAGTAGACAACAGAAAAATTTAATTTAAATGCTGCTGTAAAGGTATTGTACAATAAATAAATGACGTTATTCTAAATGTATTTTATATTTAGTATTCGTTTTATAGCATTTTGTGTTCATTTTATGGATTTACTCCTGAACTTCTCTCAACATGTTATGACTACAAACTAAACTGAAACGGAAAATAAATAATAAACCCAAACATTTCATTCAATTTTAAGGAAAAAAGTATCTGACGTTGATTTCAACACACCTGGTTGTAGCCCTCCATTGAGGAAGACTAACTTTTAGATGATGGTTTGAAGTGAGAAGTCGCACTGCTGTTTACAAAATCAGTGTTATTGTGATTATGTTCATGATTAACGGACACTTACATAATTCTAACCATATCAACCATTTAGTGTCTATCATCAACTACAGCATGTCTCACACACACACACAACAGTGAGTCAGACAGTGCTGAGAGCCGTCTGCGGTCTAATGCCTGTCTGTCTGCTGCACTGAGTGATTCATGAACACTGTGTGTGTGTGTGTTATCAGTGTCAAAGACATGCGAGACATGGTCCAGTTCAGCCTCTCTCTGTTCATCTCAGATATATCAGCGTCTGTCATCAGGTAGAAAGCGACAGCATCCATCATACTTTTTGTCCTACGACAACTAAATAAATAGATAAATAAAATAACAAAAATAAGTCTACTGAATCAATATGAACGATGGTCATACTTCAGTTTGGGGACCAGTTTTCAAGACCAAGCTATTCATTTACTGCTTGTTAATAGTTAGTCATTAGTCGTTAGTTATTAGGTATAGGGTAGAATTAATGGATATAAAATATGCTCACGTATGCATAATTCAGGGATTAATAGAAGCCGAGTATTAATTCACTGCTTTTCATCACATAATTGGAGAAAACCATTCATTACAACCCCCCAAAAATCAATAAAAGATTTAATTTGAAGAAATGATGACACAAATATATTACTATTAAGTACTTAAATAATAATAATAATAATTTTAAGCATCATAAATCATAAAGATATATTTCTATCCACGCTTTAAACTGTACATCTTATTTTAAAGATGCAATAAACAAAAAATAAATCAAATACGCATTAATAAAAATGCAATGTTTTGTTGTAATTTAACTCTTCTGTCTTTAATTACATAAAAAAAAAAAAAATACAGCTTTTGGTTCAATTGTATTGCATGTATATAAAACCATTAAACAGAATGCAGACAAAAATGGAAACACACACACATATATAAAAAATAATAAGTTATTCCTAATCTTATATTAGCCTATGTGTGGATTTCACGGAAACGCAGCTCAATCTGCGATGTGATTTGGAAATGTAAGCAGGAAAGCATGTGCCTCGAGCCCGAGAGGTTTTATGTGACATAACCAATAATTCACCATATGCAAAGATTTCCACCAATGCTAGAATTACTCACATCTGCATTATATTTCCAAACACTCAAAGGCAAAAAGCTCAAAAGAGCGTGCTCGCGATTACACGCAAGAAACACGCGTGCGTCTGATATTTCATATTTCGTTTATTCGATAACCGGTGTTGCCATGACAACACTCCAAAAGAAGGAAGACGGTTAAAGACAAACGCTGAGACAGGATGCATGTGCAGAAGATCCTCTTTAAATAGATTTTAGGCTGTTTGTTTTTGCGGCTGGCACTTTTACCAATTGGAAAGCCATTTGTTTAATACACAAAGCAAAGATGTGAGCATAACGCCTGCTGGATCATAGTAATGCGATTAAGCTTTGAAACTGAAGTCCGCTAAATATTTAACTGCCTTACGGCTTCAGATTCGATTCCTTCATTAAATCTAATCAGACGGACACAATCTTGACGGCCAGATGAAGTTCAAGTTCTGAAATGAATGATGAAATATTGTAAAAACGTCCTTTGAAAACCTCCCCGCTAAGGTCCGTCTTTTCGACACAAAAAGCTCAGAATCTTTTTACTCTCTAGAAGATCTTTGAAGAGCGTCTGCGTCTCTGATGGTGTCAAAGTTCCTTCACACTCGTCTCGGAACGTGACAGGAATGAGAAAGCCTTAAAACATCCTCAGTGATGTTATAACTATTTTAAAAATACTTTTTTTAAGATATTCACCATTAAGATTTACAGTTCTGTGCAAAAAGTAAAATAATATTAATAAAATTCTAATATAATTATAATACTAATTAACAAGGCACTACAGAGGAATATCTTTTTAACGGAAAAATAAAAATACTTCTTAGCCTTGTTTTGATATTCATTTATGTATCTCAACGTTTTTGCTTTTGGTCTGAAAGTAGTTTTTTTTTTAAGAAAAACTATTTATTTCGTAACGTTTCTTTAAGTAGGTAAATAAAAGTCAAACTTGTAGTAATATTAAACATATTTTAATACATTTTCATTTATATCTGAAATGTACATTTAATTTTTTATATTTATTTTTACGACAACACTACAATAAAAATGTATACTTTATAAAATTAAGTAGAAAGGGAAACTAAACTGCATTAGTGCACACAATGAAAAAAAAAAAAGTTTAATAAATGTTATATTTAAATTAATATTAAAATTTGATCAATAAATAAATAAATAATAAATTACTTAATATGTGTGTATTTATATATACACTACTGTTTAAAAAAGGTTGGGGTTAGTAAGATATTTAATGGCTTTTAAAGATGATTCTTCTGCTCATCAAGGCTGCATTTATTAGATTAAAAATCCAGAAAATATTATTTCAATTTAAAATAAGTGTTTTCTGTGTGAATATATTTTAAAATATATTTTAAAGTAATGATGCTTTGTATCACAGGAATAAATTACATTTTAAAATATATTCACACAGAAAACACTTATCTTAAATTGAAATAATATTTCAAATTTTTACAGTTTTTTCTGGATTTTTAATCTAATAAATACAGCCTTGATGAGCAGAAGAAACATCTTTAAAAACCATTAAATATCTTACAAACCCCAACCTTTTTGAACGGTAGTGTGTATATATATATATATATTAAGAAAAGCCAGATTCCTGATGCAAACGAATCATTGAATCAAATCAAGATCAATCTGAATCATTTCACTGCAACAGACAGTTTGAACTGAATGAGCAGAATTGAGTCTTGTATTAAATCATCTCTGTTTTTGGTTGCGAGACTAAGAGAAATCACAAAGCTTGTCTGATGACACAATCTTTTGGATTTGGATTTTAAGTTGTGTTTACGCCAACTGGCTGCATCAGTGCGTTTTATTTCCAGTTTAAACATTGAAAACATCAGTCCACAAGCGGAGCTCAAGCCAATCCCAGAGTCCTCATGGTTACAAAACATGCTGCTCTGAAATGTTCATGGCACAGAGCATGTAGTGTGTGTGTGTGTGTGATGGAGTAGACAGATTCAGAGACACATATTTATACACACACACACTCCTCTTCTTGTAGTAGCGCTCTGTGCAAGTAGGATTTCCAAGGACTGTTTGTAAGCATATGAAGGGCTGCATTCTCTGGGTGTACGGCTGGGAGACAGCCAGTCCACACACACACATGCACGTATATATTTATACACCCTTCACGTTGAACAACCAATAAGTGTCAGTTTATTAAAAACAAAATGGAGTCTCTGACAGAAGGCTGTAGACCATGAAGGCAAAAGCAAAAAAAAAAAAAACAGGCTGTAAACAAGATGTAATAAATCCGCCCACTTCAGCCGAATCCACTGAATCAGTCCACCTTATAGGGGCGTTCACACTCAAAGAGATCTGGAGCGATAAAGCAACCACAAGTCTAAGTTTTCAATGAAAGTCGGCGACTGAAACTGCACTAACCTGCTGGGTTTGTCAGTGCACAGTGAACATGAAAATACTGCCGGACCTGCAACTATCAAATGTGTAACAGCAACAAAGGGAACAAAAACATGCGAGTTTAACCTAGTGATTTTACGAGGCCTGAAACAAACTTTACTGAAGAACACAAATGATTTTAACTAAGCAAGCACAATTTCATGCACTTTTGAATTCTGATTTGTGATGCAACTATTTTCACAAGTTCTTGTTTGGAACAAATTAGAAACTAAAGCAAGGGAATCTTTTTTAGAGGCACCAATCCCATTATGTTTCTGTTTTATATATATATATATATATATACTTCAAAAAAATAATAATAAAAAAATAACTTTTTTTATGTTAAATTCTTACACACCACAAACAAACATTTTTATATTGCATATTAAGTAAACACACACAATTATCCATATATAATTGTACATATATATTATACATA
>JAUMHG010000076.1:15759542-15772531 GCA_032359395.1 Enteromius anoplus
TGAAGACCAAAACATAGTCCAGCAATATAAAGAGAGATATCGAGAGTGGCAAACACTCCAGGATCTATACGACACACGGGCACAGTGGTGGGAAATGGTGAAGGGAAAGACGCAAGTCTTCTTTAAAATGGAAGGGAGGAAAAAGAAAGAAAAAGAAAATAGATACATGAGGGGGCTGCAAAAACGTTTATAAAGGTATTTTAAACTTATTCAACATGGCTTAGATTTTAATGAAGAAATCAAGCAAGTTAAAAACAGAAATGTCAATTCTAACAGATAGGGAAAGGGAAATAGAAGATGGAGAGAAATGTACTCGTTACTTTTTTAAGAAAATAATAAATAAAGGAGGGTAACTTGGAAAATTAAACAAGGCAAATGAAGAAGTAACTCAAAACATTGAGGAAATAAAAGAAATTGTAGAATTTTTTATGAAGAATTATACAGAGAGAAAGATTGATGGAGAGATTGTGGAAAACATTTGAGAGACAATTGAGAACACAGTGGAAGACAGTGTGTTTTTATCAAAGGACTTTACAAGTCTAGAAAAAAAAAATACCTGGCAGGTTTTAAAATGGGGAAATCTCCAGGACAAGATGGACTTTCAGTAGAATTCTATAAGACCTTTTGGGAGATTTTAGCACCTGACTTACTTGAAGTTTTTAAAGAATTTGAAAGACATGACCGTTTACCAGACAGTTTTAGGGAAGGGATAGTGAGACTTTTATACAAAGACAAAGACAAGACGGACCTTAAAAACTGGAGACCTATTACCTTACTTAATATGCAATATAAAAATGTTTGCTTGTGGTGTATATATATATACACATATATATATAAAGAAATAATAATTTTACAAAATGTGAAAAACTCCTCTGTCTGTCAAGTGTGTGTGTTTAGATCAACGCACATGTGCACTGCATTGCCACAAGGGGTGCTAAAGCATGCATTAGCATAACAATATTTCCTTCTATGGTACCTTTCTTTCAGGTCCACCACTTTGGATGGAAAATGTTAACTCAAGTCAACATGTTTACAGCTAGCTTTCAGAATAATAACAAAATCTGGTTTACTGACGCAGACATTTGAAAAAAGCTTGAGTAATGAGGTCAGGTACAGCCACGGTAACAAAGAAAACACGTCAAGCATGTGCACACAAAAAAAAAAGGCATGCTCACAAAGCTATACTTAACGAGGAATCATTAATTTGACAGCAGAAATACAGCAGCTGAATCCACCTGCGCAGCCGCTGCAACAACAAACCCCAAACACTCAACACAAGAGCAATAAAATCAATCAGTGCGGGTCAGTAAGTGCAGCCGTATTATTTAAGACTGATGAATAGAGCAGCTCACTGAGAGCGCGGTAAATGTATACAGCCATACGTCAACACACTGCAGACGCTCAGCTACGACAACACTCTGCTGCGCGGAGTCTAGCAGACTTTTTCAGAGCAGGATTCAAAAATATGACACTGCAGGATTAAAGCAACCGTTACTGCATTCATATTCTTTCTTCATGTTTTCCCAAACCTGTTAGACTATCTTTCTTCCGTCAAACATGAAAAAAGAAAATCGAAGGCTGCACTGGTTGCTGTTTTCCATGCGATGAAAGGTTTGGTTTTGGGAGTCCCCATAATGACATACATGCAAGTTCAAAAAACACTTTCATTGTCTTACAATTCGCATTTATTTTTATTTTACTTGCTCGATGACTTCCAAACGATTCACTAAACGACCCTCCTTTGCGTTGATTGGTCGATTGGTCTCATTTTCATCTCATCACGCCTGTAATGCCTGGTAAAGCAGATCGAAAATCGATTCGTTTCGATGTTTCAGAGTCGACTCTGCTTTTGAGAGACAGTCCCTTTATACACGGTCCACTTTTTAGATGTAAAACTTTGTAGGATGTTTTCATTCACCACAGGAAAGCTCATTTTCAAAAATCCACTTTGAAGCTCCAAAGAAAAGACACTAAAACAATCCCAATACTTAGCCAAATGTGTGTTTTGATGCTGGTACCTTGGCTGATACAGGAAGGTGGCAGCAGGTCTGTCTTAATGAGTGATTCACTGATTCATTCATTCACATCATTTGTTCAAAACGGCTGATTCATCTAGAAACCAAGCAAGTGACTGTCTTTATGAATGGATCGTTGAGTCACTGATTCGTGTGATTTGTTCTAAAAGAGATTCATTTCTCAAAGACACACAAATGTTCCTTTGGCTTTATTTGAAACGATTTCCATCAATAAAACCGAAAAAAACAGACACTATTGTATCTGAAGTATAACTTGTTTAACTGTTGATCACATTATAAGCCGATATTCAGGAAAGCAGCATTGTTTGTGTTGATTTTTGAAGTGACATACTTGTTAATGCCAGCTCACACACCGTTAAAACAACAATATAAATGATAAATACTGCACACCCCTAGTCTGTATTCTGAGTTTGAACAGAATCAGATCAGTTCTGTGATCAACTGATTCAATAAAAAGATTACTGATTACTACACAACTCACATTTTTAATTGGGAACTTTAATATGGAACTGTAACGATTCACTCACGAACATGTCCAGGAGAGCTATCTTAGCAAATAAAAGCTTGAATTTAAAGTGCCCCTATTATGCCATTTTAAAGGTGGCTAATATTGTTTTATGAGTGTCTTTACAGGTTTATGTGTATGCAAGGTCAAAAAACACTTTAGTTTTCTCCAAGAATAGATTTAATTTGAATAAATTTCTAAATGATTCGTAAACGACTCGTGTGAAGCAGTTCAAAGACTCTGTTTCTCTAAATCCCTCCCTCTCGCGATCCCTCACTGTGATTGGTCAGATGGCGCAGTCCTATATGATTGGTTTACCGCTACAACGCTCCACAGACTCAAAGCTTGAACCAAAACTAACGTGGACAGTGCTTTTATAAGCGAATCGGGCACATCTATACGAAGTGAACTTCAGCATTGCATAAAGCATAACACTGCATTAAACATCGTTTATCATTACTTAGGCCACATTTACACATAGCCGGGTATTTAGTGAAATGAATAATTCCTCCCCTCCGTTTTCAATAATAACATTGTGCACACAACATCGTTTTCAAAAAACTTGTCATTTATATCAACCCCCATAAATACGCCGACGAGCGCGATAATAACTATACCAAACCTATGTAATGTTAAATAGATCGCTCACATGACGTTAAACATTTTCTGGCACATAATCAAACCGCAGGGAAATACCGCGTCTTCCCCCCTTTCGTGTAAACGGAGCTAATGATGAGACAGACAGACAGTAAAGCTGCATCAATCACAGCATTAGACTACATTAGACCCACAGCCGAACAACAGCCGGTTACCAAGACGAGCAGGGTTACATTTATTCATTTAGCAGGGTTTTTACACAACATCACATACACAAATACGATCAATAGGGTCGCAAGAAAATATAATCATTATTAATCTTACTTACAGGTAGAAGTTCGGAGGAGCGAGCAGGTCCAAATAAACTGGGCTCTGATCCTTTTTTAAAGAACAAGCGTTTGGTGAATATCGTGTTGTACTCCAAGATTGGAAAAGCAGTCATCAGTAAAATGACGCGAACACAACAAGAGACTGTACTGCTGAGGTGTTGTTGAAAAAATGTATGTTAACCACTCATTCTTTGTAGATTCATCTTTCAGAAAGGCATATAAAACAAATTAACTCTCACTGGATACAGCGTCTTCTTGACATGATGTTATCCACACGGAAATTGTACTGTTTGGGGGCGGGGCAAGTTGTTCGCGAGGTAAAACGTGGGCGGGCACTACGCAAATATATTACCCAGTGACGTGGCTCGGTAACAGAGAAAAGATTTCAATTGCTGACGACTCATGAAGGCGAATGTGAGCCGACTCTTTTTTTTTATAGACGATAACTTTATTAATCGTGCACTGTCAGCGTCACAACTTTGCAGATAGTTTATGTTCACATACAGCTTCATGACACACTGCATGAACGATCATGTTTGAAAAAGCATAATAGGGGCACTTTAAACTTCTTCTGAAGATTTGAAAAACAGTGCATGAATCAACTGTACTACTTTCATGATGCTTTTCTTTTTGATGCTTATATTTTGTTTCACTTGAATAAAAAAAAAATCTAGTTTAGAATGCGTAAATGATATTTGATTAAATTAAATCCTTAAAACGCAGTTTGTAAAGCCAATGAAAGACAGGATTTAATCAATTAATAACCAATCAGAGAGAGGATGAGTGGAAAATGATTCAAAAACCTTTTTTGTATCAGTCGTCCGCACTGTTTAAAAAAAAAAAAAAAAAAAAAAAAAACCTGTATATATATATATATATAGTTGTAAATTAATAAAAGTTTTACATTTTACAAGAAAATACTACTTTAGTTTTTCTCCTTTTTTTTCAGCTTCAAATAAAATTCTAAACCAATTTGTTGCTTTTTGTACATCAAAAACTGCAACAGGGTTGCTATGTGGTTGCTAGAATGTTGTTAAATGGTTGCTAGGATGTTTGTTTACAGCCTCTCGTGAGAATGCTGCAGAAAAACGCCCACGCTAAACTATAGTTATCAAATTAAATTAGCAATATCCAAAAACTTCCCAAAACTCCAGACTCAATCCTGCTCAGCATCTCTTTCTCTTTTGCGTCTGCATAATGCCGATCCCATCCCCCTCTCACAAAAGCAAAGCCTCTTTCATCTCTTATTTTTGGTTAAGACGTGAATCACATGTCAGGGTCTGGCTGATGTTTACTGCACGTCTGAAATGAAACATCTTTGTTGATTTTAGCTGTTAGTCTGAACACAAGTTCTCATGGGACCTCGCTGATTTGATAAAGACTGAGCGATGGTTCCGTTTATCCAATTCAAATCATTTATTCGCATTCACACATGCACAATCGACCAGCGTTCCATTCATCTTCAGTCTAACGCAAACACAGCTTTAATGGAGAGTTTACAAACACTCACGCTTTACCAAAACTTAACCTGCAGCTAAGTGCACCGACCAAACTGTTTTATTTAGCTTTCCGTCAAACGATGAAACTCAGGAAAAGAAAAGAAAGACAAACTTCAGAGGGAAGAGTGTGAGGATGAGTTTGGGAGCGACGCCCCACATCTAAATACATAATGAGCCTTAATGGCCGCCGTTTCACCACGTAACCAACAGCAACCACTGCTGCGAGGAAAAAATGTCCAGCCTTTCGCCTCTCGAGTGAGTGTGTGTGCCTTTGAAGAAAACAGCACAAACAAAAGAGATGTTGACGCCCGTCTTCTGTGCATTTGAGGTTTCTGTGAATGTTCTGTAAGTGTTTGTGCTCTTAATGAAGGCGTGTGATGATCTTGGGTTCAGTATTTAAAGACAGACTGACGGAGAGAGTTTGTGCCTATTCAGCACTGCCATCTAGAGCTTACACAACTACACAGCACACACACACACACACACACACACATTCAGAGTGAAAATTCTGCACTAAATGTACTGAGAAAATTACTCTCAAAAAACTGATTCCTCAAACATTACCCTGGAGAAAGAAAAAAATCTCTCTGAATTGTAACAGTTTTATCATTAAAAATGCATCTTAAATTTTTAGGATGTTATTTTAGTATGAGTATGCATGTGAATGTGTATATATATATATATATAACTAATTAATTAGAGGCTTTGTAATTAATTAATCGAAATGAATCGCATTTTAATCACATATAAATATTTGACCTGAGAACAGTGAGACGTACGTTTTTTCATATGGATTTTTAGTATACCACTGAATAATGACTGAATACTGAATAGATTTTATTTAATTCTGAAAAGTATTACTAAAAATTTACTACTTTACTCAGCATTTGTATGCATTGCATTTTTATGTTTATCAGAGTATGATGCAGCATCCTAATCTAACTCGATCCACTTATTTAATCTGACACCACATGTGACCAATTCCAGGTTTAAACTCTCCGTCAGAAGCAAAAAGCAAAGAATACAAATACATTTAAAATGTGCTTTAAATACTGCCGAAATCCCAAACGGCCACAGAGTGACTTACTTTTTATGAATCGTTAAACTATTGGAGTCTGGGGCACCACAACTTTTTAAAATCCCAGTTTAACATAAATATGCGTTTCTCAAAAATGGCTGTTGCCATAGTTTTCTCAATTGAAATGAATAGATACTTGGATCCAGAAACATTAATGTATTCCTCGTGGCATGACTTAACAAGATTGGAATTATATTTGAAACTGTGCAGATTAAAAACCGTCAGCCAAGTCAATTTGAATACTGTTTGCGCGGCGCGGACTTCCTGTCTTTGTAGAGAGTACCAAATCAGTCACTATTAAGGTTCCTTAGTTAGGATGTATATAGGCCCTATGACACCTCACTGTGCTTTAAATCAGAGACCAAGCGAAAACATATCTCAGTAGATTCTAAATTTAAAACGAACTGCATAAATATTGACCCAAACTCATTAAGATATTCAAGAATTATAAAAAAGGATTGTAAAAAAAACAACAACAAAAGTACCATCTGCGAATTTGGGGTATGAAACTAATCTCAGATCTTCATCTAAAAAAAAAATAAGCTAGCAAATGAACTACTGCACCAACAGAAACAGCAGCTAATGAATATCTCATCACCTCCAGGGGGATTCAACACAACGATGATTTATAATAATGGCCCTTGATAACAAAAACATCAATTGATGGGCTCAGTCTCAAGAGAGGGCTGTGTGCAAAAACAACACAGCGCTGGCATTTATTACACTTTACATAATTCATCAAAGACGTGAACTAATTTCTGAGGGTAACTAATTCTTTTCGAGGCAAAATGGTGATCCTGCAACTTCAGAGATTCTGGCTGCGGTCAAGGTCTGTTCATTCAGCATGTCCTCTAGGCTTAATTTCACTACATAAACAAAAAAAGCAGCAAGGATTTGATCATACATTCAAAATGAATCTGATATCTTTACTACTGCTCAGCTAAGGGCTTTTATTACTTCAAATTTGCCACATGTGTGTATCTGAATGCAGGAAGGAGGAAACAGATTCATCACGTCACCGACCCAGAGATTCCCAGACACACGTACCTCTGGACTTTTCCTGTTTTGCATGATCTGTTTATCTGAGTCCTTGTTTGCAAAGTATCGGGTGCAGCCGCGATTCAAATACTGAGTAAAACACAAACACACAACGAAGGAAGTTAATATAGGAGACACGCATTCGTAAGCATTGTAAAGCAAATATGCCATCTAGTGGTACGTCAACACTTCACTGTATACAAAGGCCTTAAAGTCACATAACCTAAACTAGGGAGGTGATGGGACTTTATTTGCAGTTGTGTGCTTTAGTAGAGTCTGTTTGCATGGCCACATCAATTATAATACAGTCTCAAAGTTTCCTGCTAAACACACGACGCACAGGAAACTGACCCGGAAGTTATCTGGAGAGTTGAGATGAAGCATGTTCCTGATGTCCTCCGATGCCCCTGCGCAAAGTCTGTAAAATATATGATAGTTTCGCTCTTCTGCGCTCTGCATGCAAATCCGAGACTTCTCCAGCAGATAGTGCGAGACAAATCCACCCACAACTGCATTCTGAAGACATGATGAACACACTTAGTAACCGAGTCTTACAAGATCACACTCTGGTCTTCAGAGGAACAGAACATTTACCTTCTCGTTAAAGTGAATTTCCACAAACTTTCCAAAGCGGCTGCTGTTGTTGTTCCTGACCGTCTTTGCATTTCCAAAAGCTTCAAGCAAGGGGTTGGCTGCACGGAACAGACATATTATTTGAAAACAGATTTTGCATTGCAAAACACTACTGTACTAGTCACAACAACCGGTTAAAAGTGTCTTGGGCAAACCTACCCTCAACAATCCTCTCATCTATATCTTGACATGTTCCATAAGATGAGGTTAAATACCTGAAATTCAACAGATACATGATTAAAATGACAACTCGTGAAACATATTAACATTACTAAGCACTGCAATATGCTCCCATTCAAATATTTGGGGTCAGAAAGACTTCGTTTATTTGATCAAAAATACAAATGTGATTTTTTCATTTTTTTACAATAATGTTGTTTTATTTTAATATATCATACAATCTATTTATTCCTGAGATGGCAAAAATTAATTTTCAGCATCATTACTCTAGTCTTTAGGGACGCATCGTCCTTTAGAAATCGTTCTAATATGCATATTTGCTGCTCAAGAAAGATTTCTTACTATCATCGTTGTTAAAAACTGTTTTCCCATTCATCATGCGCATGAAACAAAAATATTGTGTATAATATTACAAATGTCTTATGTTTCACCTTCAACGCACCCTAACATAATTTAAATAAAATTCAATATTATAGTCTGACTGTGGCTGATTGGTCCAGATTTAGTGAAACACATAGGGAATGAGCCTCATGTCAAGTCACCACATTATATCTACACTGCATTATACATTATTCCCAAAAATAAATATTATCCTAATTTCACCACGACTGCCAGGAATGACCTAGTACACATGTGAAAAAAATGACTTGACATGTTATTATACCTAAGAACAAACTTTGTGTTTTCTGTTTTTCCAGCACCCGATTCACCAGACACAATGATGGACTGACTCATCTTCAGAACTCTCATGTCTCTATAGGCTTTGTCCGCTGAGACAGAGACAGAGAGACACAAAGTTTGTTAAAATCGCTGTCAACACAGTAGATAACTATAAAAAAAAACTTCAAAAGCGAATCCTCAAGTGTCCTATTAGACAGACATTCATGTGCCCACTCACCAATAGCATAGACATGAGGGGGAAGTGTCCCTAAAGAGCGTCCCTGATAGCTCTTAATGGTCTCAGGGGAGTAGAGTTTAGGGATGTCAAAATACGGGTTCACAGCAATCAAGATGTTAGCCACAGACGTCTGAAATAAAACACACACATGATCAAAGAAGATTTGACGTGTTCATTGGTATGTGTGTGATTTTGTATTTGCAGTCTTCCATATTTTGGACAAACAGATCAGTGATGGATATCCCAACAACAGTTTGAACCGCTGTCATTAAAAGCCTCATGCTTTCAGGTTAGCTGCACTGTGTGGTGTGTGGAGCGTCGCTACCTCACAGGACCTAATTAAGTGCATTGGGCAACTTGATAGCGTCTGGGCAGGATTAGCTGGGTCATCTGAGACGTGCAGTCACACCAGGGCAGGGCCTGGGCCGTCTCCTGACAGGCTCGAGCGCTGTGCTGATAAGCGGACGCTGACAGCGGGACTGCCGTCTCTCAGATGAGAAGCTAATAAGGGCTACTGGAGCACGACAATAACATGCCCATCAGCTCTGTACCTGCAGGCATGCCTGCCAATGAGATCTACAGGGTTTAGCGGGAATCTGGAGGTCCTACACTGCCCTGAGGGAACTTTTAAGCAAAATATTTGAATTTTTTAAAGATTTAATGCCCCAAATCTGTAAAAATGTCAAATCTAAAGCATTAATTAGTTAGAAAATCAACTTTTTGTCACTTATTCATACGACCAGGTGTAATTTAAATGCTTAGTTTAACATGTAGAGTTCTGTGATGTTTTAAAAACTGTATATTTGCGCATCCAAACACAACACAAATTAGGAGCCAATGAAGGGCAAGTGGAAAGCACTTTCAGTTTTGCCTTTTTCTGTGAAGTTGAAACCAGAAGTATTTTTACATTCATTTCTTTGCTGAAGAGTTATAAACCACAAAAAAATAAAATGAATCTTCCAGCTATGAGGTAAGTCTCATCATCATCACAACATCATAAAAAACAAAAGTACTTTCTATTTAGTGCTGTCAAATTAAATCAATCGAATCCAAAATTAAAGTTTGTGTGTTTACATAATATAAGTGTAAATAATATAATGTAAAAAAAATAGTCAAGCATTTTATAGTGTTTTTTCGTAGATAACAATAATTACTATATTATAGCATTACAAATAGCCAACTAATGTTACTAAAGAGCTTATGCATATCGGAGAACCAATCAATTCACTAAGCTAAAACACCTTACATAATTGATTTTTTTTTAATACATTTGTTGAGCACTGGGAATCTGGTTTAAATCACTACATTAATATGTTTATTATTATTTTATTTTTTTTTAAAGACGAATAAAACAAACTCAGTGTGATCTTTGATCACAGTCACGTCTCATTTCTTTATTCCATAAAAAGTGTTGTATCCCTGTACAGTTCCTACTCTCATAAAATATGTGAACTACATGTTGATTTTTAAATCTTAATTTAACGTTCAACACCAGATATTTCAAAACAGGGAAAGCCATCACCTTAATATAATAGCTTAAAACTTAACATAAAGAATCCTCATGTTTTGGGCATAATGAACGTCCCCTGCAGCATTTCATTCTGTTTTCTCCAAGATTTTTAGATGCATTTTGTCCATAGAAACGCGTCATTCAGTGCTGTAATTTGACGCCACCGGCTGAAGTCAAGACGTGCACTGTGAGCAGACCTGACTTATCGATAATGAGAAACTGGTCTCTGATCTGAGCTGCTAACTTTGTGATTTCTGAGGCTGGTGACTCGGATGAACTTGTCTTCAGAAGCAGAGGTTACTCTTGGTCTTCCTATCTTGGGTCGGTCCTCATGTGAGCAAGTTTCGTTGTAACGCTTGATGGTTTTTGCGACTCCGCTTGGGGACACAATTAAAGTTTTTGTAAATTTTCCGGACTGACCGACCTTCATTTCCTAAAGTAATGATGACCACTAGTTTTTCTTTAGTTAGCTGATTGGTTCTTGCCATAGCATGAATTTTGAACAGTTAGGGCTGTCGGCTGTGTAGTAACCTGACTTCTGCACAACACAACTGATGGTCCCAACCCCATTGATAAAGCAAGAAATTCCACTAATTAACCCTGATAAGGCGCACCTGTGAAGTGAAAACCATTTCAGGTGACTAGCTCTTGAAGCTCATTGAGAGAATGGCAAAAATGTGCAAAGCAGTGATCAGAGCACAGGGTGGCTATTTTGAAGAAACTAGAATATAAAAGATGTTTTCAGTTAATTCCCCTTTTTTTGTTAAGTACATAACTCCACATGTGTTCATTCATAGTTTTGATGCCTTCAGCAAGAATCTACTAATGTAAATAGTCATGAAAATAAAGAAAACACATTGAATGAGAAGGTGCGTCCAAACCTTTGGCCTGTACTGTATATATTATATAAACAAACATGTTTTATGTAAACCGTTTAGCTTTTGAATCCGATGAATTTGACAGCACTGATAAATACATATTTGGTTTATGGCTAAATATGCATTATTTACAATTATGGTACAAGGATTTTGAGAGAAGAGAGATTTAATTCCCTGAAAAGATCTTTTGCAATGATTTCCTCTAGGAGGCAAAAATGGCTTCAACAACAGCATTTTTTTTTCTCCCCGTGCACTGTAGTTTTAATTTTGTCAAGCAAGTTAATTTAAAATTTTAAGTAATGTTTATTCAGATAATAACAACACATCCCCCCACCCCCCGAGTACTAAGCTTCATTACTGCCAAAATAGCTCCAAAATAAAGTCATTAAAGTTGGACAGTGCTTGTGTTATAATTTGGATACGTATTTGCATAGTTTTGGCCACGGAAAAGGGCACAGACATGATGGAAAACAAGAAATCAGAACAGGAAGTTAACTTACATAGATCAAGTCTTTGCTGTAACGGACACGGATGTTGTTTAGAAGAGTCGCCTCGTTTAAATACATAAGAGAACCTGGAAGTAAACATGCAAACACTTAAATAAATACACCCCTTGTAAATCTGAGAATATGACTGAGCTTAGCTATTTTACATGATGCTAATGCACCCCAAATAAGTAATATACTTACAATTGTCTTCAACATGTTTGTTCACATCGTCCTCAGCAGGAAAGACTTGACTGATAGGAGCCAGGAACGTCTGCAAAGTCAGAACGAGCATCGTCAACTTAGTGACCTCTGGGCCTAACAACTACTGCCTGCATTGACCTATTTCACTATTTATCCATATTATTAAAAGCGCACAGTGTTTACGACCACACAGAAGATTAATGGGACAAAAAACAAGTAGATGATGGCAGCTGTTTGTTCTCTCATTTCCGACTCTCCGGTTACTTTCAGCGAGGTGTAAAGCTGTAAACACTCAAGGTCTTCATACATTACGACTGCAAATGACACAGAAGAGCGGCGCTAGGTCAGCCATGATTGATTGTGTCTAATGGCGGCTGTAACGCAGAGAAGAACCAGTAAAGTCATGTTAATGTGAAAGGTGAGAACGTAAGCTGCGAAATCCATTACATGACACATTATAAGACACCCAAAACTGTCCATCACGCCGATGCGTTATTCAGAGCGAGATGAGACAGGCTGACCTTCCCTGAAAGCCCATCTCATCCCTGCTTTACATTACTCCACTCCCTCACTTTTATATAAGCCATTTACATTAGGAAAGTTATTATCTGCCTCAATGTCATGGATATCATCTACCTCTTTGACCTTAAACACAAACAACCTCGATGTATTCAAGTGGGAACATCTCACAGATTGTTTATCTTTGTTTAATAAAAGCTAATGTGCCAATAACATACAAGAGGGTTAATTATAAAGAAAATAAAACGTACAGATTTTAATATTATACATTATCTAGCTTAGAATTATGCTCTTTATTCGTTTTGGTTGATATTTATCACTTACACCCATGTCATTCCAAACCTGTAAGATATTTTGGATGAAAACCGTCTCATTGTCAAGGTCCAGAAAAATAAAAGAAGTCATCAGAAAAGTCCATCTGCAATCAGTGATTCAACCGTAATGTAATGAATAAATATAAGCTAAAATAAACGTAGAAGACCTATCCGTGTGGTTCAGCTGACAGGACATTCCACACAGTTCAGGGGGCAGTCATGGCCTAACGGATAGGGAGTTGGACTTGTAACCCAAAGGTTGTGGGTTCGAGTCCCAGGTCCGGCA
>JAUMHG010000076.1:15772631-15784662 GCA_032359395.1 Enteromius anoplus
GAATGTATGAGAAGAAAATCAAGTCAGCCGACCTGCTGTATCTAACTGATTCTGAACGAACTCGTCTTTGAGATAAACGTTTTCTAACGCATTTTAGTCAATAAAATGTTAATACAATAGTACATCATTTGACCATTACTTTTGTGACATTACAGGGGAAGCTGAGCTTCCCTTGCAGTCTTAAAGAAATCGCCACTGCTGGAAATGTTCTTGTGAGAAACAAATAAATTTTAATCCAGCATGAGAACTGTAAAGTATCACTTCCGAGTTTGACTGCAGTCACGAATCACCCTTAAAACTTTGAAATACAGTACATACTATATGCATGTGCCCTATAAATAACTAATACAGAAACAAACCCAGCCTTACTTCATCAAGATACATTAAATAAAACATCTGATTAACATATGACAAATACCTGTCACGAATATCCATAATGAATTATTCAAACATCCTCCTGATGACCCACCGCTCTCATTTATCTCCACACGGAGCTGGAGAAGTTCACTAGAAGTCCACAGACTGTGTACAATACTCCAGCAGGACGCTAATGCGCAGCAAAAAGCTTTTCCCAGCCATTTTCTCCAACAAATCTCTGACTTTAAGCTGGCAGTTGTCGGCAGACGGCCAAAGCGCTGCTTATTTGTACAAATACTGTAACAACTAAGCGGTCTGAAAATAAAGCGCTCTGCAAGCCTGGCAGCGTTTCTGGATGTGTCAGCGTGGTGAAAATTATTAAACCATACAGTACAGGAAAAACAAAATAATCTGCTTACTGTACCATGACACTCCCACACCGAAAATGAACGATTCAGGAGCAAAAGAGCTTAGAAAACACACAGATAAGAAGGTTCAACTTTCTCCGATCTAACCACCTCTGAAAAGCTGAATCTCTAAATTCATCCCGTTTAAAGCTCCACCGCTACAGCCTTCAAACTGCTTTTCGAACAAATTGACCGTTTTTTGTTTTTATACATCCCGTTTGTGTGCTCTTGTGCAAGAGCTTATAATTATCTTTCGTCTGTCACTTACCGTATTGAAAAGGCTGGAATACGTCGCTATAAAAACCAAGTCCGATCCCTTAACCAGTTTAGTTATACGATATTAAAGCAGTTAAGACAGAGGTCTTACCCCTAAACACAGACGACTCATTAGGTCGAGAGAAGAGCCCATCCTGACGGTCTGGTTTTGTCTGAAGGCTCTCTGCATGTCAGGTTGCATTGGAACACCTGATCCTCTATTACACGACGCAGACAGGTAATGAGGGCTCGGCTTTCATGCTATTATACACACTACATTAAATATTCATCCAAAACCCTCCGTGTGCATTTTAAAACACAACTTTAGGGAACCGCTTCACCCAAAAAGGAAAATTCTGTGCTTATTTGCTCGATGCATTTAATGTCCAAACCCGATTCCAAAAACATTGGGACACTGTACAAAGTGTGAATTAAATCCGAATGCAATGATGTGGAAGTTCCCGAGCGCGACTTGTATTCAGTATAGAACATAGATGACAGGTCAAACTTTAAACTGAGAAAATGTAGAGACAAGGATGAAAAAAGTTGGGACAAGGATGTTGTAATTGATGCAGTACGTGGTCTGGCATTTGGCAACTTGGATATACCTTTCAGCATTGAAAACGCCTGCGCTTCTGGATCATGTTTAAATATGGCTTCTTTTTCGACCTATAGACGTTTTCTGGAAGTAGTCCTGAGCCCATATTGTGATTTTCATTATAGTAGCATTCCTGTTTGTGATGCAGTGCCGTCCCGAAGATCACGGGCATCCAGTATGCCCTTGACCCTTATGCACATAGATTGTTCCGGATTCTCTGAATCTTTGGATGATAATATACAGTGTAGATGGTGATAAGGTCAAACTCTTTGCAATTTCTCACTGAGAAACTCCTTTCTGATATTGCTTCACTATTTTTTGGTGCTGCATTGGGGAAATGGGTGATCCTCTGCCACTCTGAGAGGCTCTTTTTATACCCAATCATGTTCCCAATTGACCTAATAAATGGAAAATTGGTCCTCCAGCTGTTCCTTATTTGAACATTTGACTTTTCCAGCCTTTTATTGCTACCTGTCCCAACCTTTCTGGAATGTGTAGCTGTCTTGAAATCCAAACTGAGCCAATATTTGGCCTGAAATTTCAAAATGCCTCACTTTCAGAATTTGATAATTATCTATGTTCTGTTGTAAATGAAAAAATGATGAGATTTGTAAATGATTGCATTCCTTTTTTATTCACAATTTGTACAGTGTCCCAACTTTTTTTGGAATCGGGTTTATATGTGCTTATATATGCATTCATTTAATTAAAACTGCAGCAAAAACTGGAAACATTCGAAACTGTTTTCTCTTTGAATAGAAGTCAATTTGTTTATGTGATGCAAAGTTGAATGTTCAGCATAATTATTCCAGTCTTTAGTGTCACATGGCCCTTCAGAAAGCATTTTAATATGCTCATTTGTTGCTCAAGTATTATAACTTATTATTGATGCTAAATTATTAAAATTGGTTGTTATTAGGGCTACACAATTAATTGATTCTGTAATTATAATTACAGATGCCACAATTACGCAATTTTTCTAAGTGGCAGTTCATCATAAGTCCACTTATGTTTT
The DNA here is from genome assembly GCA_032359395.1 of Enteromius anoplus. Taxonomy (NCBI): domain Eukaryota; kingdom Metazoa; phylum Chordata; class Actinopteri; order Cypriniformes; family Cyprinidae; genus Enteromius; species Enteromius anoplus. Next base: position 15,775,264 of record JAUMHG010000076.1, read on the forward strand.
CTGCGTGCTTAAGATGGGTTTTTTTCTTTCTACAGGGGTTTCCATTGTTTTCATTTTAGTTTAGTATAACATTATAATAGCATTCATAGTTTTGCTTCAGAAAATGTTTTCAGTTGGTGTTTTCAGCTTGTTAATGTTTATGTTCATATGGCATGCAGTTGCTTCAAACAATGGTATAAACATCATTCAGTGTAAATTGTGATAATCATAACTGATAATTGCTATTACAATTTTAAAGGAATCTTAGTTGTTATTATTATGCTGAAAATATTTATATATTTGTGGTAACCAAATTATTTTTAGGAGTCTTTGATGAAAGACTAAGTTTATTTTGTTTTATTTTCATCTTGCATTCAAAGGCTGAAGTGATTTAGAGTAAATAAATAAATAAATAAATAAATATGGATGATCATAAAACATTATGCATTCTGAAATCAAAGGACAGAAACTAAAAAAAGTTTCATTTGAATTGAAAATTCAGCTCCACATCACAGAAATAAATTAGATTTTAAACAATATTAAAAAGAAAACTGTTATTTTAAACTGAAATAATATTTTTAAATTTTAGTGTATTTTTTTTAGATTAAATAAATGCACCCATGGTGGGGAAGAAAAAAAATAAATAAAAAAATAAATATAAAAAATATAATATAATATATATTATATATAATATAATATATATAATATATAATTATAATGATATGTATAATATATATAATTGTTTTACAAAAACAAATAAATAAAAATATACCATTTGCGATTGCATTTAGTTTCAAATTCTTGCCCCAGTTTGCATAAAATGAAAGGGAAGCTTTAGCAGAGTTTGAACAGAATGAGGTTGATCAAATAAAGACGCCATGTTCGTTTCTGGGTGCGCTGTCCCTTTAAAGAAACTGCTTCTACTCACAAACTTCCTCTTCAGTTTAACTTTTGGATCGGCGAAGCTCCGCCCCTCCAGCTGTGCGGTTTCAACCTCCGCCTCTCCCAGGTGATCGTCGGCTGAGATGCTTTTCCTCAGATACGCCGCCCGCCGCCGGAAATGTGAGAACGGCGACTGCGAGCGCGCCCGGGGGTCGGCGGGGCCTGGAGCCACGTCTGCTTCGCTCTCATCTTCCAGCCGCCACATCTCGCCTGAGGACAGACAGACTGATCACACATCGCTGAAATATCACACACGGCACATTTAACCTTATTCCGCCGCTGGATATTCCCAGGCAGCCCGGCTAGATCTCTCAGATGAGGACGTTAGGGAGCTGTCAGGCCGCCGGAACAGAGTTATTCATGTTTATTAGACTTGAGTCAGTCAAATCTGGGTCAGAGTTTCTAGCAGATATTACGGCCCTCATTTGGCATGATCCCAACATAATGAGCACGTCAAACACGCTGGGAGAGACGGCTGGAATTCGGTGTGTGTGTTGAAACGGCTCCGCGCTCCTATGTTGGTAATGACGGTTGCTAGGCAACTAGAATGGGGAGGAAGCCAAAGACTTTAGGTTTAACATTTGAGAGACAGTGAAAAAATCCTTCACAGAAGCTTTATACAAGAGCAGCTCAGCTGTGAGAGTCGAGGAGAAAAGCGTGAGAAAAAGAGCGAGCGGGGATTTGGCGAGCGGTGCGGGCTGAAGTAAGTATGGAGTATGCGCTAAACAATCGCACATGGCGTAAAGCTCACACATGTTGTGAATGGAATGTGCCGCGTGGAAGCTTCCCGTTCCAGACGTCGTCCATTCACAACTACACTGCCAGCTCGATCCATTCTGTCTCCGCCTCTCGTTGATGTTTTAATCACATTTATTATCTGTGCATCCGAAGGCTGAAGCGATTCAAAGTAAAAGAAAAGAGGATGGATCTTACAAAACATGATGCGTTCTGAAATAAAAGGGAAGGAAGTAACAATTATGTTTTGCATAACGCAGGACATTTCTGGACTAACAAGAGTTTTTGAGAGGGAAAAGTCACAGTTGATAATGAACTATTGTTCCCTATTCTAAAGCGTTACCATTACTACTGACTAACACTAAAAATTGAATCAAAATATATGAAAGCTATAAGATATATATTTATTTAAAAATTATTAAAAAAGAATTACAAAAGCACATAAATTATTAAAAGAGCAAATATAAAAATAAAAGCCAATGCTAAATTTCTAAATTAAAAGCATCCTACAAATCAAAAGAAACAGATCTCAAATTCTATTTTAATTATGATATATTGAAATTTTCATGACATTTTTTGCTACAAATTGACATTTATGCAGTGCAAAACATGAAATTTGTTGGTATATTATATATTTTTACATAAAAATTGTTATGTGAATTGTACATTATTTATTTAATAAAGCAGTATTTGATTTACTACCTTTAATTTTTTTTATGAATGTAAAATGGAAATCAACACTAAGAATATCATAATTAATTGAAAATATAAAAAAAAAAAAAAAAAAAAAATATATATATATATATAATATATATTTAATTTATAATGTAGAACTTAAAAAAAACACTACAAAAATAGGTACTGGACTCATTTTTAGGGGAAATAAAAAAATTCAAAATAATGTGAAATGTGAGCTTTCCATGAGATTCAAACAAGAACAAAGTTTTTTTTTTCTTTTTTCTCCTGTGTCTCATTTAGTTCAAAGCAGATTCGTCAAAACCAAGAGAGATCAATAAAATATGTTTTCCCAACACATCAACTGTGCAGCAAATAAACACAGACATACGCGCAGTACCTGCAGGAGGCAGCGTGCACGCTTCAAGACCACCAGGGCTGGAGGGAACCCGCGGGCGCCGCTGACGCTCACAAACATTCTCCGACTGCTGCACGCGAATGGCGGCTGGGGACTGAGGGATGCTGGGTAACGTCCTGGATTTGGCCAAGAGAGGCCTCTGTAGCCTTCGCTCCAAAGACCTGGAGCACAAACAATCAGAACCAAAAACACATCAATCAATCACAGTCTCATTCACCACAATGCATGCATTTTTGAAGCAAACTTGCAATCCTTGCACTACATAATATTATAGTTTTACATGATATTCATATACATTGATACGGTTTAATTATTAGTGCAGCTATACTTAATGCATGGAATGCATTCGTTTTAACCGTCATGTAAAGTTTGCATGCATTACACGAACACGTTTGGATCGGTGTGTTCCTGTAGGGTCACAGTAGTATTAAAAACATCATTTTTCAAGCGTGCAAGATGGGGTGTAACAGCGTGTGGAGATTTGGCTGCATTCGTGAGTGTGTGTGTGTTGATGTCTGGCAACGCCGGAGCAGCAAATTCCAAACTGCATGAAGAAATTCTACAGCAGAATGTGACGGCGTCTGTCTGTGATCTGAACAGGCGTCGAGTTATGCAACACCATTTCCATCCAAAACACTGGAGTAAATCAAAGCCACAGCGTGAGCAGGAGATGTTTTGCATTTGATAAAGTCCAGATACAATAATCTCACTACAAAACATCCCCAAAACTACTGAAACACAGAAACGACAGCGCAGATGTGAGCAGCAGCTGTGGAGAGTTTGATTGAGGTCTGTGCCAGTAAATATACTTCACTATTGATCAAATATTAAAGGCTGCATATGGTTTTCCCATCATTAGTCAAGATAAGTTAAACTATTCGTTTAATAAAGCACTGGCAATGCAAAACTGGTAAATTGATGACGTTCAGATTATCCAAAACATCCAGATTATATTGTGGACTTAGAATGGAATTAAATTTTGAAGTAATAAAGAAAATGTTATTTAATTCATTTTCACTGTTGAGTTTAATAAAGAAAGAAAAATCAAATAAAAACAATTGACCATTACGTATTTAATACATGTTCCTAATCTTATTGTGATTCATCGGAGTATGTCATTCCAAACTAAACAAGAAAAAAAATGTTTTGTTAAATCATAATAACGTTCTCTCTTTGGTTGACATCAGTCTCCTGTGCAAACACCTGGCTTGATTTTTCATGATCCCATCAAAATCAATGGAGAAAAACAAATGCTGACCTACTTTTTTTCTCATTTAATACCATGTTTCTTACAGAACACAGACTTTAAAACGACAGAACACGCAGATTTGTTACTGTCAAGTAAAACTGCATTTTCATTCATTGAAATCAAGCTAAAAAATAAAATAGAATTAAATGTAAACTTGAAAAAATATATTTCAAACCTTTGTTTTAAAACTCATTTAATGCAAAACATTTCTGTAATGTGAAAAATTATATATATTTTAAATTGATTAAATACAATAATGTTTTATATGGCAGTATTTTGTTTTTTAATAAAATTAAAAAAAAACTTAAATATCGCCTTGGTCAAAAACAGAAAGAAAAACTGAAGTGCTGAAATTTGTAAAATAAATATAAATTAAATCTAAACAAAAAATAATAATAATTAATGAGTAATGCACGCAACAAAATGATTAAAACTTAAACTAGAACTTAAAATTGTAAAATGTAAAAATAAAAGCTCATTAAAAATTATTATAAGTACTATAACTATTTAAATGGTAACACTTTATTTTACAGTTACGCCTATTAATTGCTTATTAGCATGTTACTAGAATATTGTGCTAATTAAGAACAAATGCCTTATTCTACATCACTAATCCTACTCAATAAACTTAACTTAACTCCCTTACTAACTATTAATAGGGAATTAATTAGGAATTTATTGAGATATATATATATATATATACACACACACACACACACATACATTCAATACAACACACACAACAAAAGAATAATAGTGAATGATATCATAAGGTTCGTCCCTCTACATCTCCTGAGAAAAAAGGCTCCAATAATCCCTCATTTGAGTTTCAGATCAGATCTCAAAAACATCTCAATTTGCGCTCGATTTGTCTGCGTTCAAAGACAAAAGCTCTCAATATGAACTCATCAGAAATGATCTGAGCTGCTCTATATTCTCTCTCTCTAGAGTGTTACTGGTGTGTTTTTATATTTCTTATTATATGAGAAAAGCAGAACGATAACATAAGCATCTGAGCAGACAAAATACACCCCAAAGCATTTACAGATTTGATGTATGGGCATTTGCACCTTTTCGAAGGTTGATGACTACACCATTCAGATGATTCAGTTCAACAAATCACAGTTCCCCGTCTGTTCACTCCGTCTAAATACTCTCCTTTCATTGGCTGCTCACTTCTCTCATCCCACCCTGTTCTGTCGGCACACTGACCAGATGATTTCTGCCCCGTCCAGGTGAACTGACTGCCCTCCAAGACAGACTACAAACCACAAACACTGTTAGCCGAAATAAAAAAGTCTCCCTGAAGTCTTGAATATCTTCTACTTTAAATGTGCTTGTCTTGATTAAAGGTTTTGCCACATGACCCATGTAATATGTCAGCATTACTATAGTATTAACCAAACGCACCTGTCATTTTCAAAACCCATGCATCCTTGCATCCATGCACACACACACACCCCCACCCCGCTGCACACACTCTCTGATTTTGGAGTATACCTGGCCTCAGCGACCGTGCAGCAATAACTCCCGCTGCGACGGCCGTCTCTCCGAGCCACGAGCTCATCCCTGGAACGCCGTCGGTTAAAGTAATCCGTAAGTTTCCCGAAACTTGCCATTCTTTCCCTCGCATGCGTGCGTCCGCGTTATTCCACGAGCATCTGTGTCATATTCCTTCATTCACATCCCCACAGAAACGGCAGCTGAACGCGTCACACTCACACGCTGAAAATAGCCCCGCTTTTAAACTTCCACGAGAGAGATGCAACGAGATCGGACGCCAGCGAGTTTAGTGTGTCTTTCAGCATCTCCCTCCAGAGCATCATCAGTGCTGCGGCAACATCATCAGCATCCTGCATCTCGCTCTCACTCAGCCTCTCTCCAGCTCCCTCTCTCTCTCTCTCTCTCCCCCTCTCTCTCATAAATGAGTGCCGAATGCTCTGAAAGAACTAATACGATATAGAGCAGAGGAGGAGCAAAAAAAATGAATGAGTAAAGATGAAAAGGGAATCGGAGAAAGGCAGCGATGCTGCTAGAGCGAGTGATTTTTGCCAACTGTTCTGCATTCAGAACAACACATCTCCATTTGTGTGTGTGTGTGTGAATCCTGCTTTGATAAAGACGGCAGCCAGGGCTGCACTTCAGAGAGTGGAGTTCATAAAATCAATACGGGCTGAGAGCATCGCTTGTGCTCCAGTTCATCTATTACATCCCTTTTTTCTTCAACTTCTTCAAAGTAAATGAAAATGCAATGTGAAAGATGAAAAAAGGTAAAAGATTGCATCATCAGCTGGCTAATTTTTGCCTGCTGCAAGCAAAAGCGAGTGCATATATATTGCACGTTGACGGCAGATTTACAGGGCTGAGTCCGCCGCTCTCATTGAGGATAAATTGCGTTCTAGCATGCAACTTTGTCCGGCATATTTTCCTGCCCGCAGCACCTCGTTTCTGCTGCCGTCTGCGGTTTTGCTGTCCTGATGGAAGCTAAATATGGAGGGGATGGATGTAACAGAACGTACTATACAGCTCATGCTAATCGAAAATATCAAAGAAAACGCAATTAAACGCATCAAAGCAAAGCCCAGTCAGTATGCATTTTAGGCAAGGTCTGTGTTGTTTCACTGCAAGACTCGTGCTTACTAACAATAGGTTCTGCTCTGTTTTCAATGCAATTTTAGTCCTTTTTTCAGAGAGAGCATCCAAAATTAATATTCTATTCTATCAATATTTTTTTCAACCTTAACCCAAACACATATAACAGATTTAGTGCCATTTCTTTTAATTGCAGGAAAATTGGTGAAAACGGATGATGACAATTTCAATTTTTGGGTGACATAAGACACTAAAAATCTCAAATACACTAGCATTTAAATGTTTGAGGTCAGTAAGAAATGTACACTTTTATACAGCAACGATGCATTTAATTCATCAAAACAACATATTACTATTTCATATTATAAGTGTGCTCTTTTGAAATTTCGATTCATTAAAAATAATCCTGAAAAATGTTGTTTCTTCAAACATTTTCATTTTCAACAATGATAGTAATCAGCCATATTTCTTAAGCAGCAAATCAGTATTTTAGAATGATCCATGCGACACTGAAGACTTTTTACGATATATTTACATACAAAACTGCAATTTTAAATATTGCAAATATTTAATATTACCACCGTTTTTAAACAAACCCAGCCTTGGTGAGCCTTACTGGCCTCAAACAGTAGTATACATGAAATGGACAACATACCATGAAACAGCTTGCAATGCATTGGGTGAATTAGGAATTTGGTGGATGTTTGCTATTAAAGCATCACGCTTCCCAGAGTTCATGAGCGCAAAACATAGAAATGTGTGAACATCACAGACAAAGGATCTGAGCATGTGTCTCACTTAAAAAAAAAAAAAGAAAAGGCATGCTGGTAACAACAATAGAGATGATGATGATGATATCTCCTGCCTTTGGGAGAAACATCAAAAATAGCACACGTGTGTCATGACCTGACTGCAGCGATCAATACAGCTTCAGATCACAGCTGTGATCATATTTTGTGTTTGTTAGCGAGCTAACCTGACTCTCTCATAACAAACATCCAACCCCGCGCTAAATGAAAATGATATTCCATATGATACTACGCTTGTCTGAGCATCACGACCAGCGAAACACAGCAGTGCTGACTCGACCAATGGTGCGAGTTTGGGGAGGGGCTTTCTGTCTGTCCGACCAATGAGAGAAGTGCGCAACGTTCGGTAAACTATCCAGTTTATAGAATTCTATTTAAAGTCACTGCAATTAAAAAAAAAATAACAACATCATCACTGGCTGTTAAAATGAATTAATACGTGGAGTACTAACTACAACAACAACAAAAAATTCATATATAAGAAATGTGCATACTGAGCACAACATAAATACAGCATACTACAAAAACAGTAATAATACCAATGTGTTATGCTGTTCCAAACACGGATGAAGAAGGAACATTGCCCTCTAGTGTCTTCTGCTCTCTCTCTGGACGAGTCAGTATGTTGTCTTTAAATCACAGATCATTGATGCCGGTGGTTTTGGTGTCGGTATGTATGTCTTGCGGCTGGGGCCCTGAGGACTGCTCACGTACACACTACTAGATGAACAAGTATGGTAGTACACCACAGACATTAACTTATTTTTGCTGAAAATGTATAGTGTATAAATGCATAATAAAGCCTGTTGTCGTCTCAGGTTTTGGCAAAAAAAAAAAAAAAAACTTCTTTGCATATTTCTCTCTATATTCAGACAAGACAGCTTGTCACTTGAGAAAGCAATACTATAGAAGACTGCAGGATGGTTTGCTGTTAAAATGTCTTCACAATGGATTTCTTTCTTACGTCATTAACTGATGGACTGGAGTGATTATTGTGTTTCTATCAGCTGTCATTCTTTTTCTGAGACAGTGATGTGATGCTACATTTCTGCAAATCTGTTGTGAAACAAACTCAACCACATTCTGGATGAGTACGTTTTAAACTATTTCTCATTTTCGGGATGAACAATTATATTACGCTGTACTGAACACCTACACTGAATCTACATATGGGCTGCAGTGGGTGAGATGATGATGAATGAGTTGCAGGAGGAGCTAAAGCCAATACGGTCACCTTTAACCAGCTTCAGCTCACGAAACGCTGTGCCTCATCGTGTGACGCCAGAAGTGTTTCCCTTTATAGACATGATGGGTTTTAAAAATCAAACACTAATGAGATGACACTCAGCCTGGGACTGTGCTGCCCTCAGGAAGTATGTGCATGATTTCAGTGAAATGACATTAGAACTTCCTGTTGAACAGAATTATTTTCACCACTGTTCGTCAATATTGCGTCAATAAATTGAAGCTTAATTAGGCATCTCAGTAAAGGGTCTGAGTATTTGCGTAGGTAGACAATTAAATTCGCAAATTAGAAAATTAAAGACAAATAGCCTGTTTTAATGGAGGCACATTTTATAGAAGATACAGAAGAGCAATGTTCCTGTTATGCATGATAATTAACTACTATAATGAGAGATATTAAATCTGATTTAAACCAAAAATACCATTTAATTCAGCAGAAACATGCATCAAGTGAAATAGGTAATTAAAATTAAATGTATCCTACCAATCAAAGTTTTCTTTTTATTTATTCTCACTTTAGATCAAATTAATGTGTTCTTGCTGAATAAAATTAAAAATAAATATAAATATATATATATTTAATTTTTTTATGTTTTTATTCTCACTATAGATCAACTTGATGTGTTCTTAAAGAATAAAAGTATTAATTTCTTTAAAACGAATGTGTTCTTGCTGAATAAAAAAATTAATAAAGTATATATATATATATATATATATATATATATATATATATATTTGTATAAAATTTTCTCACT
>JAUMHG010000076.1:15789930-15824953 GCA_032359395.1 Enteromius anoplus
CCCAGCTCGAGGAGCTGTCGTCCGTCTATGTCAACTCCGAAGTGCTAGCTACGGGCCCTGACATCACCACTCAGCGCAAGGGGCTGAGCGGTGCACAGTTTGGCTCGGCTACGCATCCAGTACCCGAACGACAGCTAGGGGAGCTGTCTACCACGTCGTTGGTTCCCGAGTCGCCCACAGAAGACGGTGGTACCATCGCTCAGCGAGAGGGGCTGAGTGATGTTCAGCTGGGTACAGGGCTGCAGCTAGGAGAGCAGTCTGCCTTTTCTGCGATCCCAGTTTTGCCCGTAGAAGGCGTTGATGTCATCACCCAGCGCGAGGGGCTGGGTGATGATCTGTGGGGTGCAGGGCTTCAGCTAGGAGGGCTGTTGGTCATCTCAGCAGTTCCTGATCCTCTTGCAGCGGGCGTCGATTCTGCAACACGGCCCGAGAAGTCATGTGTAGTCCAGTCTGTACCAGTCACACAGCCTGACGAGCTGTCGAAGGCCCTCATGATTCCCGTAGCACAGTACGAGGGGCTGTGTCAAGATCAGTCAGTCCTGGTTCCCCTGTCTGTCGAGTTGCCTAAGGCCTGTGACCCTGACTCATCATGGCCGAATCCGCCTGACCCGGTCTGTGATCCGAACTCCCATCTACTGTACGCACCCGAACTCTACGAAGACTGTGAGGCATGGCCAGAACCCCTGGAGACCGTGTGTGGCCCGGAGACTTCATTGGGTCCGCCTGTGGCTACACTACCTCTGGAGATGTCGCCTTTGGCCGTAGAGTCTCCAGAGTCCCCACTGGTGGCTGCACTACCCAAGAAGGTCTCTGTATCATGGTTCGGTCGGTCACAGAGGGCACGTTCAATGTCGGACAGGTCCCAGAGGGCGTATTCACTCCCTGTTGGGTATCAAAGGGCATACTCACAGTCTGGTTGGTTGAGAAGGGCTTTGTCTCTGTCTGTCGGGTCTGGGAAGGCGTACTCTCAGTCAGGTCGGTCTAAGAGGGCGAATACTTGGCCAGTCCGGTCTCGGAGGGCACATTCCCTGACGGTCAGGTTCCATAGGGCTTTGGCTAAGGCTGGTTGTTTCTCAAGGGCGCAGGGTCAGTCTGGTGGCCCCAAGTGGGCTCTGTCACTATCTGGCCAGACCGGAGGGGCCCTGCTGCCATTCGCTCCGCCCCGGAAAAAGGCCTCGCGGTCTGTCTTGCCCAGGTGGGCGTTCCCGGCACCTGATCCACCCTGGAAGGCGTTCCTGCCGCCTGCTCCAGCCAGAGGGAGGTCTCCACCGCCTGCTCCGCCCAGAGGGAGGTCTCCGCTGCCTGTTCCACCCCGGTGGGCTTCTCCGCCGCCTGCTCTGCTCAGAAGGAGTTCTCCACCTCCTGCTCCGCCCCGGTGGGCTTCTCTGCTGCCTGCTCCGCCCAGGACGAGGTCTTCGCCGCCCGCTCCGCCCCGGTGGGCTCCTCCGCTGCCTGCTCCGCCCTGGTGGGCTTCACCGCTGCCTGCCCCACCTGGGATGACAGGGCCGCTCCCTGGTCCACTCTGGAGAGGAGGATCATTGCCTGGTCAGCCCCGGAGGGTCCTGCAATCATCTGCTCCGCCCTGGAGGGGATTAGAACTGTCAGATCGGCTCTGGAGAGCATTTGCCCTGTGTATAAATACTCCGGTTTTCTCATCATTCCCTGCTGATCATTGTATGTGGCTTGTCCCTTCTTTGCTAAGCGTATTTTCCCTGTCTTCTATTGTTGTTTATTGATTACCTGTTACCGAACCTTGCTGCCTCTGACTACGACTCTGCTTTGTCCAATCACCGCTGTTTGCCGATCGACCGACCCTTTGCCTGTTTTCGCTGTATTGTCTGTGAGTGCGTTTAATAAATACCTTGCATATGGATTCGTCTGTCTCCGTCCCGTTTCATGACACACAGCATAGATAGATCTAGATATGTTTTATATTTGGTAAAGAATAATGTTGTTTTTTACTTGTTATTCATCAAAAAGCCTTAAAAGAAAAGAGAGAAAAAAAATCACAGGTTCCAAAAAATATATTTGGCTGCACAACTGTTTCCAACATTGACAATTCTATTAATAAAACAGCACATTAGAATGATTTTTTTAAAGGATCATGTGACACTGAAGACTGGAGTAATGATGCTTTGTATCGCAGGAATAAATTACATTTTAATATATATTCACACAGAAAACACTTATTTTAAATTGAAATAAAATTTCACAATATTATAGTTTTTTTCTGGATTTTTAATCTAATAAATGCAGTCTTGATGAGCAGAGGAAACATCTTTAAAAACCATTAAATATCTTACTGATCCCAAATTTTAAAACGATAGTGTATATTATTAAATATGTCATGGCACACATTAATGGTAAATTCAAATGTGATTTTTAATGTTCCCTGGTTCAAAATAAACTTATATAAATGTTATTATTTATATTTTTCTAACAGAGGGAAATGGGGGACACACCCAAAATAGGACACAAACCAAAAATATTGGAGAGACAAACCCAAACTAGAGAAATCTTGTCATACACTGAGTGCGGAATTGCTAGGATTTAATCTGTTCACATGCTGCTATAACACACTTAAAAAATAAAGTATTGTGAATAAATGGAAAATGCCACTGAAACTGGGAAGTTCAAGTTTTCTTTTCCCCCCACACTGCCAAGATTTGTCACCTGTTGCATAAATTGCTTAGACTAGCCTGAAAAATTAGTCATCTAAATTTTTTATCCAAGACTTTTTAAAAATAAATGCACTAAATTAGGCTAAATCTGCTTTAACCGCTAATTAGTCTAGTTCCTAAGACACAGTCTTAACACAGTTTATGCAACTGGCCACTGGATTAGTACAAAGTCCTAGTACCAGAGCTTTGAAGGATCACTGCACCAAATGCATCTGAATTATGTTACTATTCGATGACTCTATTACTAATTATTCTCTGGCTGATCATTTAAAATAAATTCTAATATAATCAAACTCATTTAAACTAGGGACTTTTGACATTTTCAGGCTCTCTCTAAACTGTTTAGATACTATTATAAATATATATTTATAAATAAATATTTCTCCATAACATGTTTTTCAGTTATTTTTTCAAATGGCAAATTAGCCCTAATATATGTTTAAAACTGTAACTATATATGCATATATGCTCTAATAAAGAATACTATTGCATGCAACCATTATTAGGGTAAGAAAATAATTTTCCCAGAACAATGTCAACCACTAGATGGAACACTTGGAAGGTTTTATTCATGTTCCATAAAATTGACACATTTTATTACTGCTGTTTAATAATAATCTGAGAAAAGTGAAAAGATGATATACATGTAAATGATTAATCTCCAACAATAACAATAAACTGCTTCGCCTGTGAGTTTCACAATAAATGTTTCCTCAAACTGGTACATGTTTTAAACGGTCACGTGTATGATTAGAAGTAGCTTAGAAAGTAATTTCCGCATGAAAATATTTAGATATATTTAGTTATTTAGTATCATCCTTATGCAATTCACCACAGTCTCGGTTTCAGTTCAGTTTCTTAAGAAAACCGACTTGATTTAACCACATCCGGGAGTTTCTCTCTCGCAGAATAAGAAAGAAAGGCTGTAGAAAATAAAGCGTTGAGACCTAGAGGTTGTCTAATTATTTAAATATGATATTCCTTTATCTTGTTTGAACTCTTTACTGTTTATTTTCAATTCAACCACAATTAAAATACCTTACAGTCGTTGTTGGTGTGTAAAATATGATCAAGACGGTGATGCGGTGGAAAACGTGATACCTGTTACTTTTCTCAACGCTAGTCAGGATGGACCAATCATAGGCAATTCTGTTGGCTAATTGATTTTTTTATGACAATTTAAAATTAATTTTTGAAGCATATTGAGCTTTAAATTTTAAATATGAATCTTTGTAATTTTGTAGATGTAAAAATATATAGTTTTTCAATAAACAAATATTTTCAGAAACTAAAAACCGTGTTGCGATTTAAACGCGGCTCAACGTGGAGTCAGCTTTCTGAGCCGTAAAGCGCCTCCTGTAGGAAAACTCCCGTGCATCTCCTAGGAAACAGCTACAGGCCCACAACATTCGCGGTCCAATGAGAATTCACCTCTCTCCCCAATACACACAAGGCATTTTGGGAAACGAGTTTCAGAAATCCGCATTCTGAACGAGAGTTACGCGTTCTGAGCAGTGCAGCGCCGGGTTCCAGCGCGGGTTTACGGCGATTGCGCGGCGATCTGTTTCTTGTGATTATTTCCATAGAGGAGCATGAGGAACCCTGCGAGATTAAGACAGTAGATCAAACCAGCCAGATCACACATCAACTCATCCACAACGAGCATGGATCGGAGGAAAAGAGAGCTCGTGAGGAGTGGAAACGCGTTTATATGAAGGTTTGGGGGAGGAAATGAATCGTCTCGGACGACAGAAGGGAAAGTTAAACGGGCAAATCAAGGAAGAGAAGATCATCGGTCCATCCAAAGGTCTCCCTGTGCTTCACAAGTAAGATCACTTCTCTAAATGCAGATTAATTCGATCATAACACTTCTCGTATATCAAGCTGTGGGTCATTTAATGTGTATGTGTTTCCATTCGCGGTGTTTCTGTTGGTTTAATAGCTCGAGCGACAGTCGCATCAAATGTTACATTGTATCGTTTCTTTCTTTTCAACTTCCCTGGTGAAGTGATACAATGCAACACTGTGCCACTGAAAGAACCGCTCGTTCTAAACTCCAACGCTGGTTTCGTGATAGTTTGAGCTCTGGTTTAGTCTTGGGTTAAAGTGCTGCTTTATTGATGCTTCGAAACTAGGAAGTGAATTCTGGGATGTGGAAATTGTTTTCAGAAACTGAAATTTGTTGTAAAACTTCTAAATGTTGAGCTAAATTTAGTATGAATCTTATATATGAATCACTTTAAAGATGCTCATGTTTATTAATAATATAACCATACTGATCAAATAATCATTAATTCCTCATTCATACTGAATATCTTCCTCTCTATAGTTCCCAGTTCGTTTTTTTAATCAGATCTTGTTCGGTTTTCATTAGTAATGGTTAGTTTTAGGGGATTGTCTGTCTGCATGTGTATTCAGCAATCTGTATGTCTCTCATGGGTCTGCTGGCTCTGAATATACAGTGTAACAGGTGTTGCTGTGTGTCAGTTAACTAGAAAATGCTTGTTTTCAAACTCTGAAATAAAAAACAATCTCTTAGGGGCACAATGTTTGAGTGTCATTTAGCTCATTGAGAAGGTGTGTGCGTTTCAACAGTGACACATTTTCTCCTGAATCTACAGTCATCAGTGTCACATGCCTTAAATATTGTATGCATCTTTTGTCATTGTTAACACGGTCCATAATCGAGCCTTTTGTGGTTTCAGTAAGTTGTTTCACACATCGGCTCTCTCACACCTCAAGAATCTGTAGCTGTGTTGTATGCGTGCGAAACATCTTGTCAGACTGGTTTTATGAGCTGAGTTACTGCGAAAGTGCCATAACATAATTTACATAGAACTTCCTGCCTATGATTTGCACAAAAAAACACACCTAATTAACCAACAAACGCTCTGAACACGTTTGGCCTACTTCTTAAATGATGATGTTGCTAGTAAGGCATTGCAATAATACTTATGTCATTGACCACAGGCCCAGGTTGCATTCATAATATTTAATAATGCAGCTAAGTAATAATTAGCAATGACAGGACCACTTCTTGCTTGGTTTTCTGCATAACAGTGCAGTTAGCATAATTTATGTGTTAGCATTTAATAATGCACTAAACTGAAATAGTATATCCTTTTCTTCAGTATATCTCTCATAATATAGGAGAAAGGAGTAGCTTTACAATGTACACGTTCAAATATGTTCACCACAGCTCATTAAACCTTCATGTATTGGTTCATTTCTTATTCGTTATGTCGTTTTCCAAGGCATTTTGAATGGGAAATTCATGTTAAATGTCAAAACATATTGTGTATATTTTTAAAATAATAGTTTTTTACATACTTATAGTTTAATAAAACAAAAAATGAAATTGATGTGCTCTTGACTGTGAGTTTCTTCCACCTATAGTCTCTGGGTTATTAGAGTAGAGAGAATATTATTGTATTATATGCATGCATGAGAAAAACGAGAGAATCCGAATCCTGTAGCAGAGGCTGAGCGTCGAATCTGCGCACGCGCGCTGCTGACTCGCCGTAATCCTCGCGCATCTGCGCGTCCTGGAGAGAAACGGGCTAAATTAACAAGCGAATCAAATAAATAACCGCGGCATATGCATGCACGTCCAATCGCGCTTTAGACACACGCATGCTGTCATCATGAGTCCCGCGATGAGATGCATGGAAACACCGCTGCAGTTTGGCTGTTGTGTGTGTTTATGCGGTGCGAGGCGGCAGCAGCATCATCATCCGCTCCAGCCGAGTCATAAGTGACCGGACCGGCAACTGGAACCGAGCGGGACCGCACCGCACCGCGCATCTGGACGGCAGCGTTCCAGCCGCAGGGATCTGTCTGCAACATCCATCCCGGTGCTTTTGACGCTCGACCCCAGCTGAGACCCACATCGGACCGGCGGAACCGGAGCGCTCATGTCCTCACCGGGCCCGAGACCACTGCACCTCACCCGAGCCTCCCTGCGCCGTTAAATATTCATAGTCACGATCTGAGTGTCAAACTTGATACTCCGGTGCCTGGAGAGACAGATGAGAACCTTCACAGCCGTCGCTGTCACGTTATGAACATCTGCATGAGCTTTAGATGAGACCCGGATGAGATGATCAGCTGGATCTGTACAAGCAGGACGAGATTCACTGCAGCACCTGCAGTCTGACCCGCTGAGGGCCTCCGCTGGGTCAGAACGCCTCTGCGTGTCACCTGAGTCCACTGATGCTGGAGACACACATGCACGCATGCATACATGTATGCGCAGTCACATACGCACTGATACTTCTGCAGGGGTTTGCACACATGTGCATGCATGCATAGTCATGTAATGTCGGTTTTATATTTGACTGATACGTTTATAAATGCTTACTAGTGAATATTGGTGGCTAAACTGGTATCGGCAGATGTCACCATGATATTAAAATGATTACTGGTGTTTTTTAAAATATTTTTTTTAAATGAATGATATAAAATAAATGAGAATTAGATGTTTATAAAGCTATCCATCTTTTTTGCAGATGGTTAAAATAGTTTTAGTGCCTGATCATACATGTATAAAATGTTAAGCTGATTTTTTAAGCATGCAAACTCATATAGAATCATTAAATAAGTAATATTTGCTATAAAATAAAAGTGGTTTCAACAGAAATACCTTACAGCTTTTAAACTAAATTTTAATTTTGTTAATTTTTTTGCAATTTTAGTTTGGCCTGTATATAATATTTCTATTTGTTGAAAAATCGTCTGCTTGTACTATACCGTGTACCAATTGTTTTTAAAGTTGCTCTTCGCATGCATCGCCCATTAAATGCACACGCACATACATGCACTCATTCGCAGACGCACACAGATTGATATGCTTGTTCTCTGGACGCTGATGTTTGTTTGCGATGAAAGGAATATTTGCTTCTGCAGGCTGGATGAAATGTGACGCATCGTAATCCCGGTGACAGCTGCGGAAAGATGAGCCACAGACAGACAGAGCGAGCGAGCGAGAGAGAGAGAGACAGGCAGCGAACATGATTAGAGGGACTGCGCCGTGACTCAACCAGACCCATAGAAAAACAAGACGGGACTGGAGACTGGAAACTTTCTCGCTGCGTCAAACTTCTTCTTTTAAAGCCCTAAACGGAGTGTTTTTGTCTCTAGTGCTTCAGTGATGTGTTGCACCGCCATCCCCAAAGTGTCGTCCTTCCTCTCAGGTGAGGTTACGGCAGGTTAAACACCACCTGAGGCTTACAGACCCCCAGTGGGTCACTTATAGACTCACGTGTGTGCGTGAGCACCGTCAATCGCAGCCACTTCCTGATGTTGATCTCTGGCAGACCAGAGATGTCTGACCCTCCGAACTGAGCTTGAGAGCCGCTGACCTTTTGAGTTTGACTGTATTTATGTGCATGAAAGACAAACAGAAGGACGCGTGGGTTTCTAAGTTGCTCGTGGCAATGGGGAGTTCTGCGTCGTCTCTGACCACGGACAGAGAATCAGATCACGGGTTCGGCACGGCTCCGTTCCCGCCGGCCGCTCCGATGGGCTGGCTCAGGACCAGCCACAGCAGTCCGGTGTGGGGAACCACTTTCATCACTCGCCAGCAGCAACAGCAGCCTATCCCACACAGAGAGCGCAGGTAAACATCGCCTCACCAGGTGATTTAAGGTCAACATGATTGTCAGATTGACGGTTTACATGCTCAACAAATATTTAGGCTTTAATTTAAGCAACTTGGTCTCAGAAAAATATGTGCAACACCGTTTTTACGTATTTACTGCACGTTTCGCAGCAGTGAGTGGCTCTAAAACAGGTTTAATAAGTCAACCCTTGCACATTTATATTACGCTGACATGTGTTTTTATTACGTTGCTTTAGGTACGGTTCAGAAATTTAAATATCCAGGGACTGTCGCTTAAAGTGAATGCTCTGTCAGGTGGGAAATATGCTCCTTCACCAAATCCAACCCTAAACATTCCCGATAGTGTTGACAAATGCTAAACTGATATGAAAAGGTCGATGCAAGGGGGGCATTTCAACTTCCTTTTATGCAGATTTGATCTGTTTTGTCGAACCTTGTAACACAGGAGCTTTCCAATCACGTGTAAACATAGGTTTTCAAATATCCCAGCGTATTAATATTGTTTTGAAGTCACAACATGATATACGTCTAGTAAATGACACTAAAGTAATCGAAAAGAGTAAAAGGTGTCAAGTTTTCCTGCCTCTAGTGTTCATTGCTTTTGGAAGCTGCAGTGATATGTACTTATAGGTACATATTTTGCGTTTAAAGGGCCCCTATTATAGTTAATGAAAGGTGCATGTTTTGGTTTTGGGAGTCCACAACTGTTTGACATTCATGTAAGGTAAAAAAAACACTTATATTGTCTTATAATATGCATTTATGTTAACCTTATTTGCTCATTGACTACCAAAGGATTTGCGTTTATTTAAAAAGAAAAAAAACTTTTATTTTACAAGGACTTGTTAAATTGATCAAAAGTGACACCAGGGATGTTTCTAATGTTACAAAAGATTCCTGTTTGAAGAAGTATCACACAGCACAGCTGTTTTCGACATTTATAACAATCAGAAATTATTCTTGAGGAGCAAGTCAGTATATTAGTATGATTTCTGAAGGATCCTGTGACACTGAAGACTAAGTAATGCTGCCGGAAATTCAGCTTTGATCCCAATAATAAATAGTTTATTGAAATATATTGTATTTAAAAAAACTGCTATTTTAAATTGAAATAATATTTCACAATTTTTCTATATTTTTGATCAAATAAATGCAGCAATGATGAGCAGAAGACACTTCTTTTAAAAAATATTACAAATCAAACACTAGCGTATGTTATACAGTAGGATAATGTGTGTGTCAATACAGTGTATAGCTGAAACATCTTGGACAGATTCTGAGTGTGTGTGTGTGTGTTTGATAAGCAGATGGTCTGGTATTAGCAGATGGTACTGCAGCCACTCCGACTGAAGGCATCTTTTTACTAGAGGATTTTCCCTTTAACACTGTTTGCCAGGGGCACCCCGTTGAACCTGTGAGGTTTCTCGTGTGTGTGTGCGTGAGTTGATAACACACATCTTTGACGTTCTCCTCTTGTGTCACAGATGTTAATCGTGTTTACGTTGCATGCTGTGGCAGGTGTGGCGGAGCTGAATCATCAGCATACACACTGATGTTCATTTAAAGCCATAGTGCATTCATTGGAAATCAGCCAAATCTGTTAGGCTTTCATTTTCTGTGGATCCCAACAGCAAATGTTCAGTAGATTGTTCACGCTGCTCTTCTGAATGCAGTGAAAATGAACGGGAGGGGAATGGCTGAGCACCAAAAATGACAATGTGGGCAATTTGTAGTGCCTCAAGAGAAAGTTTCTCATTCAATCATCAAATATCATTTGATGTCTTGTCATCATCATCTTGAGTTTTTGGCTTATTTGTGAATGATATTGATGTTTGATATACATACATAACATAATGCACGTGTCATTTTCATTTTGTCTTGCAGCTGCTCTGTTTACAGCCGTTATCGGGGAAACCTCTCGTTTCTGGTGCTTAAAGGCAGAGAATGCGTTAGCATTTTTAATAAATCAGTCTGATTTACGCTGCAAATATATTTAGCCGGTACATTAAAATCAGCCAATGACAACGAAAGACATTTGTATAAAGAGGTCTTCATAGTGAAATGTCCTGTTTAATGTTAAGCTCAGAAAGAGCCCTTGGCTGTGATTGTTAGTGAACCTAAGGGACACACGTGTAAAAGGTAGTGTACAATATTTATCCGACCATACGATGTAAAGAAAACGGCGGTTCAGCTGTCGGTAACGACCATCTGCTGTATGCGGCTGTTCATTTCCAAAAGTTCAGGGAGTAAAACAAACGTCTGTCACCGACCTTTTTAACAACTGACACTCCACAGACAGACTCGACGGGCTGCCGCGCTCAAACAGCACCGCCTCAGCAGAAACAAGCTCTCAGCTGGAGTCACATGGAGCAGGACGAGGCGCGCATGAATTATTCTTACTGCTAAAACAATCCAGTCATATTATTTTTATAAGAATTGAGCAGTGCAAGAACTCCAGATGTCCTTGTGTTATTTTTTTAAAGGATTTCTCGTGTTAACAGAATCCAGAAACACTTTCTGTAATGCCTTTTCATCCACGTTTCTGTGTTCAGAGTCTTTTTACAAATCCATGTGGATCATGAGGGTCAACTAGTGCCCAGCATCCATCTAGTGGATTAGACAATACCCCTGTTAACGTCGGCTTTTTATTTCTTCATATTTTGTATTTTGAGTTTCAGTGCATCAATTAGCTTTTTTGTTCTCTCTAATAAGAGTGTAGTACTATATTGAAAGACAGTTTTTACCATTTTGAAGTGCATTAGTATTATTGTAATATAATAAGCAGTGAAACATTGTGATTTTATATTTTTATTTTGTTTTGTTTTTTAAATAAAGTGTGTACGTGTTTTAAATACTAAATTATTAGTTGAAATACAGTCTATTTTAAATTTAATTGTTCAAAACTTATACATAAAAAAATGAATATTTCTTTATTTACCTATTTGTAAAAAAAAAAAAATATATATATATATATATATATGTACCAGATGTTGCTATTAAATGGTTTTTAGACATGGCAGAAAACAATGTATGTGTATTAATGTATTTATTATATATATTAGGGGTGTAACAGTTCTGTAAGTTTTTGATGGAATTTATTGATTAATTAAAACTTAATAAAAAGTAGATTTGAGCCGTTTCAAATCGTGAAAGCTGAGCATCCCATGTTCGTAGACTGACATCCAGGGCGCCGCTTCTTCCTGCGGGACAATCCGCGTGGGAGAAGACGACAGGAGAGAGACCGCGGGTTGCCTGTCCAGTCGTTTGCGCTGCCTTGTTGAGCATAGCACTGAAAACATTATATTTTACATACTTTATATTTCACAAATCTCTTTTTTTGTTTTCCCGAATCGTTGGATTCGTAATGCGTACTGAACCGAAAGCCTCGCACCGAACGGTTCAATACGAATACGCGTATCGTTACACCCCTAAAATAAATACATACATACATACAGTATATACACTCACCTAAAGGACAAGGAACACCATGCTAATACGGTGTTTGACCCATTTTCGCTTTCAGAACTGCCTTAATTCTACGTGGCATTGGTTAAATTTTTAATTTTTTATTACTTAAAAATATAGTTTAGGGTTGGGTCGATAGACGATGCCATCGTTCATCGCAAATGGCCGATAGACATCACGATGCTCTGCCCCGCCGCAGCAGCGGCAACCAGCTCGCGAAAAACACACTTCATCTATGGCGGCAAATCTATGCCATTAATAAGCGAGCGCACCACTGATGCTGGCGACCGCGGTAAATCATTTACGCGAGAGGAAAACAGATGTACATGCCGCAAGCTCATATCAAACCCTCTCGTGCGTTTGATGTGTCATCCATGCACAAGTCAAGCACTCGTGCACGATCACTCCTGCGCTCAATCCTCTCTTACCTGCTCGCGCGAACACTGTTTTGTCAGTCGTGGGGCGGGGCTTGGTGTTTTAGTTACAACTAAACCCCACCCCCCGCCGGCTACAGCGACCACGATATCATCATCCATCGCGATGTTTCACGTTAGACATTGTACGATGCCAAATTGGTCGACATAGCCCCACCCTAATATAGTTATTAATATATATTATTTTTTATATTAATTAAAAATATATCTGAGGTGAAATTTTGTAACATAAACAAAAAAACACCTTTGTCTTGACCTTTGACACTTTGAGACATTAGTGCTGTAGGACGGCCCAGAGTAACATGTCATCCATGAACCTAGCTGTACATCTCTATTTTGTGTGTGTGTGTGTGTCTGATCGTTATCAGGATGTTTCCTGACTGTTTTATCAAGAGAAAGTGAGTCTCTGTCCTCTGAGGCTTTACTGAGGATTTATTCCCATAGCAACAAGCTCCTATCACCTCAGCCAATCACAATTTAGGATAAACTCTCCCCGTGTATCTCTATCCAACACACACACACACACACACACACAGTGGTTTAGCTGGTTGCCTTAACTGCAATATTTACTGGCTGAAACAATGCTTTCATATTTTAGTCTCACCTTCTATATATGTTTGTTTTATTAATATTTTCATGTTCAGAAGGTGGTTCCACTGTGACATCATGCACCACCATTATTAGGTCAATGAGGTTTCAACAAGCTCATTAATAATGATGGAAATGTAAATAAAATAGTTATTTTGTAGCTGTGACTTTAAAGTTTGTGTATATAGGAGTTGACTTTTAAAAACAGAACTATGCTGGGAAAATAAGTCTCTCATATAAGACACATTATTATATTACAGGAGTGTCCATATTAATTCATGAAAATCTATTGTTCTGTGAATTGTGTTTTCTCTTCCTCGTTTGTGTATTGAAAGGTGTTTCTTCGCTCAGATTTCATCTGTCCCAGATTGATTCCTCATGTGACTCAAATGTGACCGTTTTAAATGGATTCTAGTCAGCATTGTTCTTAAGTGATGTTCATCAGCCCGAAGCCAAAAACATTATGCTGCTGGAATGCTGTTGTATCGCATATTTCCGCCAATAATTCCCTGCTTTCCAGCAGTGTTAACAGGTCACAGAACACACCCATAATGCACTGCAGAATGCACATGCACAATTTGACCAGACACTTACACAAGCTTTGATTCTTTGCATTATTTATCAGAATGATCCTCCTTGAGTCAACGGTTAGTATCACCACCGAGTCAGTCATATAATGCGTGCACACACACACACACAGAGTGCAGTGAGGATTGGGATGAAGGCCAGTTCTGTTAGACCAGTGCTAATGACTGTGACTCACAGTACAAATGTCTTACAGCGTGTATGCGATAGTATTTGGAGACTCGGGGCCAAATGTCTCTGCATGCTCGCATGGAACTGACCCAAAGACCAACTGGATATAAAACAGCTTTGAAAGGGTCTTCATAGTTGCCAAATATCATATTTGCATGCTCTTGTTTAGGTATTTTCTTAGGGTATTTAATTAATGATAGTAATGCTGAACTGATGTGATTTTTTTCAGTGGTTGACATCTAGGGAGCAGGGTGGATTAGTAGTAGTAGTCTTTAATGAAATATTATGTAATTCCCATATTTTTATTTATATAGAGAGACTTCTCACATGCACTGAAAAAATGTTTTCCTTATCATCTTTTTAAATCAAGTTTATATTTAATATTTATTAATTTATTCAGCTAATATAACATTTATAAACAAAAAAGGATATTTGTTATATGAAAATGTATGGTGATATATTTTATAATATATACGTAATAAATGTATATTTTTTCATATTCAATTTATTAATTATATTAATAAAATATATACATCCTTCTCAAATGCGCTTATATATTTGAGCTTTTCTATTTGCATGTAAAATGTTTTTGTTTTATGTTTATTCATTTATGACCCTAAATCACAAAACCAGTCACAAGTGTAAATTTTTTGAGATTAACATTATTAAAAGCTTATAAATATTGTGAAAATCACCTTTAGAGTTGTCCAAATGATGTTCCTAGCAATGCATATTACTAGTCAAAATTAAGTCTTAATATATTTATGGTAGGAATTCACAAAATGTCTTAATGGAAAATTATCTTTATTTAATATCTTAATAATTTTTGGTTTTCAAAAACAATCATTTTGACTTGTAAACTCCGTTGTGTTCTCTTGTGTGTGCTTGGTACTTAAATTCAGTATCTAATTGTTTTCTCTTTTTCCTTATTTTTTTTCAGTCACTCTCATTCTCCTGGTTCGATGGCCGCAGTTGTAAGGAATTCTGATTGGTCATGTGGTCGCTGCACCTTCCTTAACTCCAGTGGCTCCTTGCGCTGCTCTATTTGTGAAGCTCCTCGGCAGAAGCCGGATTTGAACCATATTTTGCGCCTGAGCAGTGCCGAGGAACCTCGCTGGTCCTGCCCCCGCTGCACTCTGACCAATCACCACGGATTAGGCTCGTGTTCTGTGTGCGGAGCCGCCCCGGTTACGCCCAATGGACCCCTCCCACCCAAGCAGCCCCCGCCCACTCCTGTAGAACCCGCCTCCAGCCCAGAAGCCAAAGTTCATGTAGCCAATGGGGAGACCCGGTGCGCCGAATCCAACGGGGAGGTGTCTGTAGGAGGGGAGGGGTCGTCAGAGTGGGCTTGTCCTCGCTGTACTTTAGTAAACACTCCGGTGGCGTTATCGTGCTCAGCATGTGGAGGCCCGAGGAAGCTCTCCTTACCAAAAATCCCTCCCGAAGCGCTAGTGGTCCCGGAGGTGCGTACACCAGTGGCGGGGTTTCCCACACAAACGGCAGGAGCCTCCGCACCGCTTCTCATCGACCTGACTGAAGATTCTTCACCCCAAGCACCTTCCGAAACCCCATCTCCACCGCCCATCCCGTTTCTGCCCCCTTCTCTGTCCTCGCTTCAAAATAACCCTGTGCCTCGCAGCCGAAGGGAAGTCCCGCCCCCTGGGCGGCCTCCAAACCCCGCCCCCTCACCAACATCGCCTTCAACCTGCCCGCCTACCAAAACCAAGCCCCTCCCACTTCCAGACAGCTACCCTATCAAGCGCCTCAGCGTGCTCGAGGAGGAGGAGCCTAACAATCCCACCCCTCCTGTCACATCTCCGCCCTCTTGGAAGTGCCCAGGATGCTCCGCCCCCACAGCTCCCCCCTCGTCATCCGCCGGGCGGTGCGATGCATGTCGAGGGTCGCGGCCGGGTTCGGGTGCAGACGTCATCGACGTACTGGGCGAGTCGGTGCGATTCACACCGGCCTCGCCGTCCAGTCCGGACTTCAGCTCGTGGGCGTGCTCCAAATGTACGTTGCGCAACCCGACGGGCGCAGGCCACTGCACGGCCTGCGGGTCGTCCAAATTGCACGGTTTCTCCGAGCCGTCCGGCTGCTCGTCTTGCTCTCGGAAACAACCGCACTCCCACTCGCGTGCCTTTACTTCTGCCTCCTCTTCCTCCGTCTTGTCCCCGTCGGCGCAGGACAAGAGCGCCTGTCAGTGGACGTGTCCTGCCTGCACATTGTTGAACGAAGTGAGGATGAAGCATTGCGTGGCGTGCCACACCCCGCAGCAGTACCTCAGTCAGCGCAAAATCGGGAAACCGCTCAAACGGCGGGAGAGCATGCATGTGGAGGCCCGCAGGCGCACGGATGAGGGAGAGGCCAAGGAATTATGGGAAAACATCGTCAGCTTCTGTAGAGAGGTAAGACACTGTTTGATCTTTGGGGGGGGGGGGTTGCTCTGTGTAAGTGGTTAAACATACTTGCACCTTTTATGACACAAGATAAAATTCCTTTATTTATTTTGCGTAATAACAATAATAATAATATTTTGGTTTTGGGAGTCCCAACAACAGGTTGACACGCATGCAAGGTCAAAAAACACTTCCGTTTTCTAATATGCGTTTATTTTTGCCTCATTTAAAGCTATGTTTGTTAGCTTTTAACGCTTCAAAAGCAGCACCTAAGGGTTAACTTGCATTTTCATTCAGACCAACACTAAAACAACATCAAGTTGGGTGGGCAATATGCTAATGTTTCATGTTGATGTCGTTTAAAAAATGATTATTTTCAATGATTCGGAGTCGACCCTTTCTTTTGAGAGACAATACCTTTATACACCGTGCACTTTAACACACATTGTCTAATACTCTGTTATACTGAGTCCTGCAAATGATATGCAAAAAACAAATTTGAAATAAAATTAAAGTTCCCTCGGTTTAGGTAAATTCTGACCATTATTTACAAAAAAAAAAAATAATAGCCACTATTTACCTAATATGCACAAGCATATGAATAAGTCCTGGGAGTGATACGTACGTAGTTGAAGTGATATTACGATGATATTAAAATGAATTTCTAGTAACAGAATTGTTGAGTTCAATTTAAAACTGTCCATTTAATTTAATCCTGAAAATGGCATAAGGTTTCCATGTAAAAAATATATATAGATAAATGTAGTTTATTATTTTACTGTTAAATTTTGTGTTGTTTGTCCACATTTCAAAAAACTTTAATTATTTCAACAGATTTTTTTACTGTTTTTATCCTGATATCCAAAAGTAATGTAAAGGAGTTTAGAGTCTGTATGATTTAAACGTGTGTTATTATCACCGAGGCTGCAATAACATGATCAAAAAATTCAGTAAAATTATGAAATATTATTACAATTTAATCTAACCGTTTCCTGTTTGAGTATATTTTATAATCTAATTTATTCCTGAGATCAAAGCTGAATTTTTCAGCATCATCATTGCAGCCTCCAGCGTAACACGATCCTTCAGAAATCCTTCTAATATGCTGATTTGCTGCTTGAAAGCCAAATTATAGACCTTGTCCAACACAATAGATGTACTTCATTAATTATAAATGAACCGTCAGTTTTTAACATCAGTTTAAATGTCAGTGATCGATTCCCGGTGCGTCTCTAGTGGTCTCATTTGCAGTGTTCACACTGTAGTATATATCTTTTTATTACACACTTGACCCGCCTAAATACTCATGCTCCATTATCTAAACATCCTGCTTCACTATTCTGTTGACATTTCATTGCTATCAAACCGCAGCTCAGTGTTTTGATGCTGAGCCAGTATCAAAAACACACACAGAGCATGAAAACAGCAGCGCCCCTCATATCTCCTAAATATTTGATATATTTCTGACCTTCTTGGAGGAGAAAATGCTCAGACTTTGTGTTTGAGGAGATGATAAATGCATGTTGTTCAGCTCACGGTGTTCTGTTCAGACAGAAGGGACATTTAAGGAGCATCTCGTGGAAGTTAGTGGCCATTCGCTCTTGTGAAGTGTGTGACGATTCACTGCCGACGGGGCTGAAATGTTCATTCTTAACTTCTTGTTCTTGATCTTTTTCCATATTCAATAAAAGGTTTCATAAAAGAACACTTAGGTGTTTAGGCACTTGACATTTGAAACTGCTCTATGCAGAGTACTTCATTTAAATTGAACACAAATGCAATGCTTCTTTCACATTGAGCAGTAGTTCTATATAACAATATAACCTGTCAGTAATGATTGGGGTTGAATATATATTTGGGTGCTGCTCAAAGACACTAGTCATCCCGAATGCTTCTCTTGTGATCTGAGATTTTCCATCTTCTCTGGTTTCTGGACTACAAGCCCTGTTTCCGCAGGAGGGTCGATGCAACATGATATGAATGCTCAGGTTTTCTCGGAGAGGAAGTACATCTTTTCGGGTGTTTTTGGGGCACATCAGGATGCGTTAGTGTTTACACCCTAAAATGAGTCTCTGAAGATGCTCTGAGTGATCTGATCAGATCTGGCTGAATGTTAGCAGCTGTGATTTGACCCAGATGTGCTCGCTTCAGAGTAGTTGCGTAATGAAAGATGATGCATTGCAAATGAAGTTATGCACCGTTATATATTAAAATAATCATAAAATTAAAATCTTTGCGAATGGGATTTCACCTGTTTTCCGATCCGCATCCGTCTGCGCTTACAACCTGGGAGGCGTATTTTTAGAAGCGGTTGCGGCAGCAATTAAACTGCTCCCCAGAGTCACAATGACCCCTATTTCTCCGGCATGCACGTGTTTCCTGCAAGAGAGGAAAAATCATGCGCGGTGAGAGAATATACTGTACGTCTGAAGCTTTATTATCTGCTTCTGCAGGTTTGATCCAGAAGCTTCTTCTGCACCGGTTTACATGTTTCTTCACTCTTCGCTGCGTCTTTATATGATGCACATGTCGACTCTGTGAAGATGTACACACTAACAAAGTCAACAGTGGTTGTTTGCATATTATTCAGTATATTCTAATGATTTTAGGTGTAGGAGATAAATCGATCATTTTGACCCGTGCAGCTATAAGCTAAAAGAATACACAAGCCACTTATGACTGCTTTTGGAGTCAAAGTTGTTAAAAAAACCACATGATTTGATAAAGGCCAAGGCTAGTTTATTAGTGTGTGGCTATCTTGCTAAGTTCTCGTGTTTGTTGTAGAACGCAGTGAACTTCGTGGATGACAGTTTTCCTCCCGGACCGCGTTCGGTCGGGTTCCCCGAGAACGACAGCGTCCAGCAGCGAATCAAAAAGTGGCTCCGCCCTCACGAGATCAACTGCAATAACTTCAAGGATCGAGGCGTGAAGTGGTCTGTGTTCAGGACGCCCCGCCCCTCGGATATCCTGCAAGGCCTTCTGGGAAACTGCTGGTAAGAGCAGCGCGTCTGTGTTTGAAATGAAGTACTAGTTTACTGCAGACAGCTCAGGGTATATTATATACTGTATATTATATGTCATATATATGTGTGTATTTTATTCCACAATAATTATGAAAAAATATTGTTTTCTGAATTATGGAGTGACCGAATGAGATTTTTCACGTTTCAAAACTAGCTTCATCCAATGTTTCGCTTTTTGTACTAGAAATGTGTGCAAACTAGCACAAATGTAATTAAATAATGACTCATTTGCGGTTTTTAACCTAACATTTTATAAAAAGGTACATATAACGTGACGTATGTTTTGTGTTGTATAATACAAAGCTGTTTTTACTCTATTCATTCATCTGCAGTGTCTTGCCTTGAATCCTATGTAATTCGTTTCTATTAAAATGTGTTTGAGTTGTCGTTATTTTACCTGTTTATTTCGGAAGCCCGTTTCTGACACTAAATAAAAACAAAGCTTTAGTCACAAAATCTAATTTCCTCCAAAAACGTATTTGAAAACTTAAAAGTAGACACTAATGTGCTTTCTATGGACAGACAATCCCTTTTGTAAGGTATGCATTCAAACACAATTTTTTGTCACGTGACGTCGAGCGGTGTCCAGTTGATCCGCCTCAGATTGGTTCAGTGATGTAGGAGTGAAATGCTGGCAGCTTGTGTCTCGTCTCAAAGCACACTCTTTCACAGGTTTTTAAGCGCTCTGGCGGTGCTGGCCGAGCGGCCTGAGTTGGTGGAGCGCGTGATGATCACCAGAACCATATGCCAGGAGGGAGCGTATCAGGTACGCCTCTGTAAAGACGGGACGTGGACGACGGTTCTGGTGGATGACATGCTGCCCTGTGACGAATACGGCTTCCTGCTCTTCTCACAGGTTTGAGTTTGTTTATAGCAATTAATACACTAATCATGATTATTTGAGATAACTGCCATCACAGAGCACTTTCAAATATTGTCATGCGTATTAAATTATTTCACATTTTACCCGCTAAACAACCAGAGGTGGTGATAAATTAGTTAAACACAGCAAATAGCTTAAATACATAAATATTGGAACAAGATCTACATTTATTTGAAAAATAAAGACATGTTAATAAACAGAAGGTAAACTGTAATTAAAGTATTGTACATTTTTACTTAGTAAAAGTTGACATGAATTGTCAATTGTAAAATAATTATGTAATATGAATATTTATTATTTATGCAACATTTTAGAGTTTAGATCCTTGATGGGTATTTAATAGGTTAGTGAACAGTGTTTTAAACAGTGTTTAACATAAATGTTAATATTTGTTATTATAAAAAAAAAAATCTACAATTAATCAGCACGAGAAAAACAAGTAAACAAGATTAAAATGTTCTATATGCTGTAAAGTGTGTTATTTGTTCATTTCGATATTTGTATGGTATTTATGTAACATGGGTGTGTACGTATTATAACTATCACTTTTTTTACTTTTTAAAAATGTAAAACTTTAATTTAAAGAATTAAAAATGTAATATACAATAAATAGTGCGGCGGTTAAATATAAGTTAATTGTAAAATAATTATTTAATGTGCGTTTTACTTTACATTTGTGACACCCGGAATAAAAATTAATAAATAATTACCTATGCAGTTATATTTTAAGACCCATACTTTAAATTATTTAAAACGTTTTAAATAGATTGTAATATTTTAAATGAATGTTTAACTTGAATTTTATTTTGAAATTGAATGTAACTGTAACACACTATTATTAGCATTTAAATTTCAATAGTCCACTTTACATATTCTACTAAAAGTATAAAGTGTAACCTTGAAATCCTATTATAATTAAATATATGTAACATAATTATATTAAATACAATTATATTGTAACGTTTTTGTATACAGTGCATTTCTAAGATGTATGTTTGAAAACTTTGTTTGTTTTTGTATTTATGTATTTACTTCCTGCTGATGGCTTGTGTTAGTATTATTCATCAGTGTTTTTGTCTGGGACAGGCCCAGCGGAGGCAGCTGTGGGTGGCGCTGATAGAGAAGGCTCTGGCGAAGCTGCACGGCTCTTATTTCGCGCTGCAGGCCGGTCGAGCCATCGAGGGTTTAGCAACGCTCACCGGAGCTCCCTGTGAAAGTCTGATGCTGCAGGTCAGCTCAACCAACCCTCGCGAAGAGCCCATCGACACGGACCTCATATGGGCCAAGATGCTCAGCTCCAAAGAGGCGGGGTACGGCGACACACTCCAGATTATCAGACTAATTGTCCTGTAATTTATTCACTGTGCTCTGGACTCGCTGATTTTTAAGGCACATTACGAGATGAGATGACAAGGCTTCTTTAATCCAATATAATAAAGGCAAAAAGCCAGTAAATGAATTAAAAGAAAAGCCTCTAAAGAGTATTTCTACAAATTGGATAGATGCAAAGTGTTTCTGGGAGATTAAAGGACAGTTAGTGTTCACTTCCTAGCATTAGTAGAATTTTTACTAAACATTACATCTAAAAGACACACAAAAATGATTAATATTTAAACTAAAATATTTACGTTAATATTAATATTTTTGGTCCATTTGTTATTGTTCTTTTGTAATCAATTATTTGGTTTTGAAACAAAAAACTAAATAAAAATATTATTTAAATAATAAAAATATTTAATGATTTAGCTAAATAACATATGTAAATAAAACAGATTAAACTTTTGTATTTTGGGTAGTATTTGTTCATTTGAATCTTCGTATATTATTTTTATAACAGTATGTACCTATTACAGGGAACTTAAAAAAAAAAAATCAAATTAGAATTAAATATGTAAAAAAAAAAAGTACTTTCTCGTTTTTATTTGGTGTAGCTTGATGTACTAAAATAATTAGTTACAATGCAATGAAAACTATAAATGCGTGTTTAAAAATAAAACTGACCCAAAAACACAAAGCACTTTACTTTGCTAGTGGACTATATGTAAACTAATTCAAAGTCATGATAAAAATGTCTCAAAGCTAGTGTGTGACCGTTCTCTGTGTGTCTCAGCTTTCTCATGGGGGCGTCCTGTGGAGGCGGTAACATGAAGGTGGATGATGCCGTGTATGAATCTCTGGGGCTCCGCCCACGGCATGCCTACTCCATCCTGGACGTCAGGGATGTTCAGGGCTACAGGTCAGACAAGTTCACAACAAGCATGCTGTCAAATAAGGGTTTGTTCAGCCGTACCCATACAACTCAAAAGATGAGATATCGCGTTCGGCACGGATCTTCTTTAGTGGTTTTGTTGAAGGCTGATGCCGATATTTAGGAGAGCAGGGTGGCCGATAGCCAGTATTAGGCCGGTATAATTTCTATTTTTTTTAATTAATATTTAAGAAATGTAAAATAATTCATATATAAATGTGTAGTCAGTTAAAAAAAGTAAATTAATATTTAATACATATTAAAATGATAATTTTGGGTTCGATAAGCAGTATTGTTTAATACCCCTGTATATGCAGAAGTTAATTTGTTAACACTTTAGAATAGGTAACACCTGTTTACTATTAAATATGACTTATTGCTGCTTATTAAAAGTTATGGTGGTAGTTGTTAAGTTTAGATATTGGGTAGGATTAGGGATTAATATGGGCACTAATAATTGGTTAATATAGTAATATGCATGCTAATAAGCAATGAATAGGTGTAACCGTAAAATAAAGCGCTGTGGTTCACCTGAAAATCCTCAGTTCAGTGAAACAATATCAATTCTTAAATCAAAAGATTGATTATTTAGTAGCTTCGGTAAATAAAACTTCAGTAGACGTTTTATAGCATGCCGTGTTTGGCAATAATAATAAGTCTCATCTTTCATATTCTGTCAGTTTTTATGAGGAAATTCAAGCTATAAATGGACGTCGTGGATTTAAGTTGATGTAAAAAACACCAATTTTGTGAATATGATATCTGAAAATAAATAGCAGTGGAATACTGCAGTGGTTTGTTTATAATCTTTAATGTGTAGTAACATGCAAGTAATACAGGATTGGCTGCAACAGTTTGTACAGTGAACCACTGTTTAATGACATGATAAAAAGGGTTTTGTTTAGCTGCTGAAAACATACCTAACCAGTGGTTTTTGTGTATGGTTACACACCTACTGCCTGCTGCTGTTCAAGCTCTTATCCAAAGAACAGAAAAGTAGTCCATACAGGTTTTCTGAGGTCATGCTCTCGCAACCATGAGGAAGTGTTTTTTGACAGAGCAATAGAAGTGTCAGTAAAGCAGGACAGAGCTGTAAATCTCGTTGTGTGTTCAGGCTGCTGCGTCTGAGGAACCCCTGGGGCCGGTTCTCCTGGAACGGCTCGTGGTCAGACGAGTGGGCCGACTGGCCGCAGCACCTCCGTCACGAGCTCATGGCTCACGGCAGCAGTGAAGGCGTGTTCTGGATGGAGTACGGAGACTTTATTAAGTGAGTCATTAAGTGCTTCGTCTGTGTTAAATTGACCTTTAATCTGAGATGAGCTTCATCAGAGCTTTCCATAAATAAAGAGCACCTCATTAGCGGTCAGAAGTGGTTCAGAGCTAAGGGCGAATGTGCTGTAGGGGGGGGTGACCTGTGTATTTATATATATTAATGGATTTTATGTATAAAAAATGTTATTATACAAAATGATGGGAAATGTGGTCTACATAAACACCATATTTATTAAAAATATTTGAAAACTGCATATTATTTAATGATGGCACATTTTACGTCATTTCTGTAAAAAATATTGTACTGTTTTCTTAAATTCTTTTAAAAAGTATTTGTAATTTTAATTTTAAATTATATAAACATACATTATTTATTGATGACAAAAGTATTTACTTTAATTGTAAAAAAAAAAAAGTCAGGTAAATATGCTGTAAATTATTTGTATTATATTATTCCAGTATGTCTATATATATATATATTAATATAAAGAATATGTTTATCCTTATTTTTTTATGTTTAATTGTACATAAATGAAAAACACATATTTATATAAAAAAAAGTAAGCTTATCGAAAATATTTAATATTTATATCAATATATTTAATTAATTAATTAATTTTCTTTCGCAGAATTTTATTGAAATATTATGTTAACATTTTAATTGTACATAATATTTAATGATGGCAAATGAGATCTATCTATATTTGAAAATAAGTATTGTATTCATTGCAAAGGTTAAAAATGTATAATTTGTTGTTAAATACATTTTTAATAAATAAATACAATATTTACATATACTTATGCCGTATTTGTTACAGATCAGTTATTACATTTAAATACGGAATTATTACAATATAGTATAAGTAAATATATACATATATATATATATATATATATTTAATATTGTTTTGAAGTTTATGTATGTTTCTGTAGATGTCATATGCTAAAAAGACATTTAACACTTAATTCTTATTAAAAAAAAACATTTTTATTCTTTTGGCAAAGGAGATCATGATCATGTTATTTACATATTTATTAGATTTTTAATAATTATTTTCACAATTGTTACATTTTATAAATGTTCTTTTATGATTTTAAATGAGATGGACATCTGATGCACTAATCAGGAGACATACACAATCATCCTCCAGAGCAGCGTATCAGTCTATCATTAAATCTAGTTATTTAATGTGTGGTGATCGAACCTCATGCCTGCAGGTATTTTGATTCGGTGGATATCTGCAAGATTCATCCTGACTGGCAGGAGGTTCGTCTTCAGGGCTGCTTCCCCTGCCGGGCGAATAAACCGGTGACCGTCACCGCCCTCACGGTCCTGGAGAGAACCGCGCTGGAGTTCGCCCTCTTCCAGGAGGGCAGCAGGTAAATAACAGCCACATAAATAAAGAATGAGACGTGAAATATTAATCATAAAACAACAACCGCGACATAATTCTGTGTCGCTCCTCCAGGCGTTCTGACACGGCTGACAGTCACCTGCTGGATCTGTGCATCATGGTCTTCCGAGCCTCGTTCGGGAATGGGAATAAGCTGGTCCTGGGACGTCTGCTGGCGCACAGCAAGCGCGCGGTGAAGAAGTTTGTGGGATGTGACGTGATGCTGGAGCCGGGAGAGTATGCTGTCGTCTGCTGTGCCTTTAATCACTGGCAGATGGACCTGACGGGAGCTTCGACACCAGGTACACAAACACTAGGTGGCGCCAAAAACAATGCATTTTCCCAAAGACAAGTATCTCGTATATGGTTTAACATCGTCCGCTGCTCAATATACAGCGGTAAATAAAGAAAAATACAATTTGATCCTATTCCAGAAGCACAAATGCATGTACGTTACTTTTACATTTACCAAAAAATGTGACACTTTTTTTTTTTTTATATTAAAAGCAAACAAGCAAGCTGTCCATTTAAAAAGTAATGCAACAATAACCCAACGCGTTTCTTTACAGAAAAGGTCATATAATTCATTATTATAACCTTAATCTATTACGCTAGCCAGTTTACAGTAGTTTAATAGTAACTGCTAAGCTTTTGTTTTAAATTAATTTTAATAAATAGATAGTATCCAATGTAAATAAGCTTTAAAATATCCATAGATAAAGCTTGAAACTTGACTTAGCTTAGATTTCTAAAAGAGTTTTTACAGCTTTTACTGATGTTGTCCTTCTTAATGCATATTATTTCATCTTGCTGTGTAAAGCTCTTTCCATCTTTTAATGTTTGGTAGTGAATTGCATTGACTTGTAAGAAGTGAATCAGAGTTTCGAGGCATGCGATTGGCTGTCCCCTACTGATGTCACACTTTTAAGTGCATGTGCTTCATTAACTCGGGATTAAAGGCAGAGCTGACAGAGAACGCTGATGATCCTCTTCATATTTCCTACAAAGCCCTTCATCCCCTAGAGTGGGAGTTTGAATGTGTGTGTGTGTTTGCAGTGTCCAGCCCCACCAGCGCTCGCAGACCCAGTCAGGATTTCCCAGGGTACATCTTGGCCATCTACAGCTCCCGACAGGTGATGGTGGAGCAGGTGGAGGCCATATCCACCACCCTCGCAGACGCCATCATCCTGCTGACGGAGAACAAGGGAGAGAGACACGAGGTACACCTCTACTGTTGTTTCTCCGATGCATGAAGATAAAGATGTAAATTGCTTTAGCTCATGGAACGCATGTTCACTGTAACAGTTTCCCTAATTTTCTCATTTTTGTTTTAATAATTAATAAGGTAGTTAAGTTTAGATATTGGGTTGGTTAAATATCTCAAATATGTTCATGCAGAATAAGGCATTATTTTGTTTTAGGAGACCTAAGGAACAGGTTGTCATGCATGCAAGGTCAAAAAACGCTTTAGTTTTCTTATAATATGCATGTATTTTTACCTTTTTTGTTCTATGACTCCCGAAAGACGGATACATTTTTCCAAACCTCTCCGGTAAAACATTGATTTCATTTAAAGCAGTTAAAACGCCCCAAAAGTGTCAAATAATTAATTTATGAATTTTCACTCAGACCAATGAGAAATGCCCAACAAGTGGGCGGCAATATGCCCATGTTTCATTTTGACGTCATCATGAAACGGCTTGGGATTCGTTTTAAAAACGACTCGTTTCAGTGACTCAGAGTCAACTCTTTCTTTTGAGAGACATTAACTTTATTCATGGTGCACTTTCAGATCTAAAACTTTGTAGGATATTTTAATGTATTTAGAGCTGTTACACACAGCTTGAAAAGTCATTTCATAATAGGAGCGCCTAATAAAGAGTTGACATGCTAGTAATATGCATGCTAGAATTTGTCCTTAAATAATGAAGCAAATAAAAAATAAAACTTATGTGAGGGGGAAATGGGTTGACTTTATATATGTATATGATTTCAAGTAATTTAAGATTGTGTTTTTTTATATATATATATATATATATATATATGATATATTAATTTCTGAAATGTATGCATACTTGTGTATTTATATATGCATAATAGATATATGACACACATGCTTAATGTAAACAAAAACCTATAACAAAAAAACAAACAAGTCCATAACAACGAAGAGCAAGCAACGAGGAAGGCTGTTTTGTTTCTCAGGGTCGGGAAGGAATGACATGTTACTACCTGACTCACGGGTGGGCGGGGCTCATCGTCGTCGTGGAGAACCGTCACCCAAAGTACTACCTCCATGTGTCATGTGACTGTACTGACAGCTTCAATGTGGTGTCGACCCGCGGCAGCCTGAAGACCATCGACAGCGTGCCGCCGCTGCACAGGTAACACATCCTCGCTGATAGTTCTGCTTTATTTCAGGTTTATTCACAGCTACAGCCACGTGTCACCACTGCTCAATCACACTAATCTGTCACATGATTCATCAAAACTTATAGTGCAAACACAATTATTCATTTTTTAAAAATTATGAAAATTAATTTATTAATAATTAACGACTATTAAAAACACAAAAGTATTTTTTGTAATAAATATTTATAAATGTAATATTTATGAGTTAATTTTTTTTTTGTTTATTTATCTTTTTTTTACTAAAGTGTGAAGTCATCTGACATAAAATTAATAAATATAAATGTATATTTTAATTTATTATATATTTCTTTATATATACACACATATACAGTGCCCTTCACTAATATGGCACCCTTGGTAAATCTGAGCAAAGGTGGCTGTGAAAATAAATCTGCATTGTTTATCCTCTTTTTGCATGCATATAATTGTATGTAAACGTGTTCAGTCCTTGTAATTGTTACCACTGAGTGAAATATATACTTATGTATTAAATTATGTCAAATTAGCCACAATTTTTGGTGAATGAACCTTTCGGTTAGAGCACTTCAAAGCATTTTCAGATTTACTAATCAAAAGAATTACACTAAATCGCTGCTCAACTGTGCTTCAGCGTATTTTTTCCCGATCAGAGCAGCAGTGTGGTTTATTAACACGTGTGTTTTGTCCTGTCCTGTTGCAGGCAGGTACTGGTGGTCCTGTCCCAGCTGGAGGGGAACGCCGGGTTCTCCATCACACACAGACTAGCTCATAGGAAAGCCGCGCAAGCGTCTCTGGGCGACTGGACGTCTAGTAAAGCCACACACTCGCCCCAGCTCACGCCGGACACTGACGGACTGCACAGGCCGCGACCGCTTTGACACACGCTCACACACACACACACACACATAGACACACTGTCCCGTCATGAAACCACATCAATGAGTTCAGACCCCTGATGATGCTGAACACACACCGAGATGGTCTGGGTGGAACTACTGAGCCAATCACACGTCTGCTCGCTGAGCCAAGACCCGCCCACTGCAAACACACCCGCTCTGAGTGTCATGAAGGAGCCCGCTGGAGCCCGACTTCACCTTCTCCTTTCTCTCCATGCGTTCAGTCAGACGGCCAATCTCTCCCAAATATCTCACACGGCTTATTTCACCCAGAATCAAGAGAAAAATGTGCATTATTTTAAAAGGGCAAAATGAAGCCTATTTTGGGACCATTATTATTTTTTACAGTTTTAATTATATATTTTTGATGACAATTAAGCACATTTCCCCTGCTATTCGTATTACACATTAACTAATTTGTTATTCATATATATTAAATTATCTGTCATGCAATTCAAGCAAATTCTATATTTCTGACTTTTTTAATTATCTTATAATAATTGTAATAAAATATTATTATTATTATTAGTACTACTGCTTAAATTTTATTTTATTTATATATTGTTTGTTTCATGACAATTAAAAACTTTTTTCCATGAAATTCAGTTTACAGTAAGTACCGTGACATTACAGTTTTATAATAATAAAATCATTATTATTACTATCTTCATTATTATTACAGTGTCCATTATAATAAATTATCATTCATGGCTATTAAGAAAAGGTCCCCTTTAAATTCACTTCACTGTAAAATCCCTGCTTTCTAGACATTTCAGTTTTATTTTAATATTGTCGTCATGATTATTATTATTATTATTATTATTATTATTATTATTTCAGCTATATTATCTCTTCCCCCCCACCCTTAATTTTTTCTTCAAATCTGGACATTTACTTCATTTTGGTTTTTATTTTATAATTTGTTATCTTCACTAGATTATCGCTTCGAAATAATATTTTACTATATTATATTAAAATTAAAAAAATGTTAATACAATTAAAAATCAATTTCAATATTATATCAGTGTTTTCCCCATTTCTATAATTTTTATTTTATTTTTTGTTTTGAATTCAGGGTAAAAAGTGTGTCATTGTCACAGTGCAGGATATCTCAAAGACCCAAAATACAGATTTAATTTCCGTAAGCATAATGTAGATTGATTTTTCTTTTAATCTTAGTGAAATGTGCTGATTTAGTGAGATTTAGGGAATGCTGTTCTAACAGCCAATCAGCATCCTGTTCTGTATCATGGGTATGTAAAGGTGAATGGCGATACTTGATTTGAACGGAAGGCCATGTGAGATGGATGAGGGGTGTATGTGTTTGAACGCACATGTGGGAAGCATCTTTTAATTTATTTAATGTTGTGTTTTGGTAAAGAAGCACAAGAGAAGCTGCTGAACGAGAGCTGAAGTGCAAAGACTCATGGGAATGTTTTCACCTGTCTGGATCTGTGTGTGTTGGACTTCATGTGTGCACTGAGCGTCTCGTGTGTGTTTTTCCTCTGAATGTTGTCGGTCAGTGTCTCCCTCTGTTGGTGTGTGTCGGTCTGATCCAGTGACGACACACACACACACGTTCTGTCTTTCTTTGTAAATTGTACAGCGCTGTTCCCCTCTGCACAATCCTTTCAGAAGTACTCGCTGTAATTACACAGATCTCTGTCGGCCAGGAGTATAATATGTAGAATATTTTATTGATTCTTGGACAAAAAAAAAAAATGTATAAAAGTTTCAAATCTGTACGGTTCATTTGCAATCTCAGGTTCTGTTGGACCAAATGATGAATAAAGTTTTTGTTTCGTTTAATTTTTTTTAAATCAAGAAATACGTGAGTTGCTGACTTGTTTTAATTTGTCATACTGTTTGTTCTGATCTTATGGCTGAAGCGTAGAATTATTATTTTTCAAGTGTTAGAATATTTATTATATATTATAAAACAACTATTCTATATATTATATAATATATTTTATTACTGCTTTTTTTACACTATGTAACCAGTACAACTGAAAACACACAGAACTTGTAGAATAATGCATCAATTTTACATGTGGTTTGATTTTCATTGAATATCAATCAATTTACATGTCCCTGTAAATCATTAGCATACATTTTTCAGTAATTAAGATTAATTCATATATCATTTAGAAATGTAATGTTTCTAGCCTTTTTTTAGATACAATATTTGATATAATCATGACTTTTTCTTAAGAATGATGCACACATGTATGAATGTATACGTGTGTGTGTGTTTATGTGGTTTATGAGGACACAAATTTACATAATGAAATTGGTATTGCAATATATAGGTGTTTATGAGGACATTTTTAGTGTCCCCGTAATTCAAAAAGCTTATAAAACATACTAAATGAAGTTTTTTTGAAAATCAAAAAGTGCACACAGTTTCCTGTAAGGGGTAGGTTTAGGTGTAGGGTCAGTGTAGGACAATACCACATACAGTCTGTACAGTAGAAACACCATTACACCTATGGAGAGACACCAGAAAACACAAAAACCAATGTACGTGTGTGTGTGTGTGTGTATATATATATACAGTGGGGATCGAAAGTTTGTGCACCCCAAGTAAAAAAAAAAAAAAAAAAAAAAAGTTGTATTAATGTGCATAAAGATTTTATTTCCATCATTTACACTTTCAAAATAACAGAAACCAAAAAAAGGCGTCTACAAAAGTTTGGGCACCCTGCAGAGTTAATATCTTGTACTGTCCCCTTTGGCAAGTATCACAGCTTGTAAACGCTTGATGTAGCCAGCCAAGAGACTTTCAGTTCTTGTTTGAGTTATCTTTGCTCATTCTTCCTTACAGTCTTCCAGTTCTGAGAGATTTCTCTCCCGCACTGCTCTTTTAAGGTCTATCCATAGATTTGAATTATGTTGAGGTCAGGAGATTGTGAAGGCCTTCAGTTTACGCCTCTTGATGTAATCCACCGTGGATTTCAAGGTGTGTTTAGGATCATGATCAATTTGTAGAAGCTGTTCTCTTTTTAACTTCAGCTTTTTTCACTGTAGGGATTCAGTTACCATCCAAAATGTGCTGAAACTTTATTGAATCCATTTTCCTTCTACTCGTGAAATGTTCCTTGTGCCACTGGCCGCAATTCAACCCCAAAGCAAGATTGATTCACTCCCATGTTTAACAGTTGGACAGAGGCTCTCCAAACGTACCTTTGCTCAAAAAGTTCTATTTTAACCCCATCGGTCCAGAGAAATCGTTTCCAAAATGCATCAGGCTTGTCTATAGGTTCAATTGCAACTTCAAACGCTGATTTTAGTGGTGAGGACGTAGAAGAGGTTTTCTTCTGATGACTCTTTCATGAAGACCGTTTTTGTGCAGTATCTCTTTATAGTGGAATAGTGTACCACAGCTCCAGTGTCTGCCAGGTCTTTCTGGAGGGATCTTGCAGTCAAACGTGGGTTCTTCTGACTTACTTTTCTCACAATACTGCAAGCTGTTCTGATCATTTTCTTGGTCTTCCAGATCTTCCTTTAACTTCCACTGCTCCGGATGACTGCCAGTACATTCTGAACAGAGGATATTGGCTTCTGAAAACGCTTTGCTATCTTCTTATAGCCTTCTCCTGCTATGTGAGCTTCAACTATTTTCAGTTTATTAGACAATTGCTTAGAAGAACCCATGGGTCTGATAGTTGGGGCAAGAGCAGATGAGTCTGGGCATTTAAAACCTTTAAGACTGTCATCACCTGGTCTTTCCAGACAGTGATTGAGAACAACCAATGACAATGTCAGGTCTCAGCTTTCAAAAGGGGGCAGTGCATGCTATAAACTCTGCAGGGTGCCCAAACTTTTGCAGACGCTTTTTTTGTTTTTATGTTTTCTGTTATTTTGAAAGTGTAAATGATGGAAAATAAAATTAAACTTTTTTTACATATTATAAGAATGTCTAATCATTTCTATTTTAATATACATTAATATATATATATATATATTTTTTTTTTTTTTTTTTTTTACAATATTACGATTTTTTCTGTACTTTTGATCAAATAAATGCAGCCTTAATGAACATAAGAAACATCTTTAAAAATATTACAAATCTTACCACTGGTAACTTTTGACTGGTAGTGTACATTTATATATATATCCAGAAATAATATTTCAAATGCGATAGTAAACTCCAGTGGACATCTATGGAAGCTAGGACACAGTAGGGTTAGTGATGGGACAGTATGAAGTAAATGTAGTTTTAGGTAATAAATAGTTGGGGTCTCGGCGTAATTCTAGAGCTGCGGGAGAGACTCTGGGGGAAGGGAAGGGCTTCTGCAGGGTAAGGAAAATCTTCTGGCTAATTTGAACCTGTTCCCAGAGACCTGAACCTGGACGGATGTCAGGCTCTCCCCTCGTCCCAAAAAAGGAGAGCGGGATGAGTGCGGGACAAAGAGAGGTGGAGTTACTGAGGACTGGATCTGGACTTTCATCAGCTTTCCGCTGCTCATGCCACATATAGGAGCTGTTTCACTGTGAGTATTATGACTATTTGTAGCATTGTTCCTTTCTCTTATTGGGTTTATGTTCGTTTATAGGGTTTTCTGACCTGAGATTGAAATATATTAGAAATAATGTTCCAGTCAGCTGCTATGAGTCTGAAATGTTTACAGTAGTTTACATGATAAAACAGACTTTTCTCTTTTATTTCTGGCCTTCTTTGGCTTTTATGTTTTTAATGATGTTTTCTGACGCTTTGTGAGTATCAGATATGAAATATTGTATCACTGAAATGTCGTTCAGATTGTGTCTCTAGAAGCTTATGATTCTTTAATGTCGAAGAGTCCGTCAAATATTAAAGTTATGCTAATGTGTTGAATTCCCCTCCAAAATCAAACTAATCAAATACATGCTTTTATTCCTTAAGGATGCATTAAATTGATCAAAAGTGGCAGTAAAATAATTTATATTGTTATAAAATATTTCTATTTCTTCATTCTGTTTATCAAAGAATATATTTATATATATATATTTTTTTTACATATATATATATATATATATATATATACACACACAGTATATGTATCACAGTGTCCACAAACTATGAAGTAGCACAACACTTTTAAGCATTGATAATAATAATCAGAAATATTTCATATTAGCACATCAGATATTATAATGATTTCTGAAGGATCACGTGACACTGGAGTAATGATGCTGAAAATACAGATTTCATCACAGAAATAAATTTTATTTACATTTTATTTAAAATCATAATATGTATGCATAATAAATGCCGCCTTTAAAGTGAAATATTAAATGCTCTTAGTTTTCATGAAAATATCTCTGTCTTACACTGTCCCAGTGTGTGTATTTCTACTCCTGAGCTCATGAACTGTGAATTAAAAGAAACACTTGCATCAAAAAAGGCCTCAGATTAACTGAAATCTCTTGTTGTCAACACCTCATGAATTGTGTGTGTGTGTGTGAAGAGCTGATCCAGAATGGCCGGTCCGGTTCCAGAGCTCCCAGACTCTTTTACTCCGAGTTCGAACAGCGTTTACTCGGATCAGTTTGGGTTTTACTCTCTGGACAGTCATGTTCCTGGTCTTTCTAAAGTCATCTTAGACAAACTCAGCATGAAAGACTACGAAGAATACAGGTGAGAAACACACTTATAGTGGAGGACAGCCTGGGTTTGTGTTCAGAATGACTCTCTCTCTCTCTCTCTCTCTCTCTCTCTCTCAGGGCTGCTCTGGAAGGCAAAGGAAAGGTGGGGTTTCGCTCTCACAAAGAGATGTTTCAAAATCTAGAAGAAACGTTCAAATTCTGCGCCTGCTGCTCCAAACTCCCGTCTAACCTTCCAGACCCCAAAGCACTCAAACGCTGCATCAAGTGAGCAGAAACGCACACATCACGACCTCTCTCAATTACTGAGATAGAAACCAGTACATCAGTGAGCAAAACATCCTTAAAACTTCACTTGAATGGAAACACTGGGACAAAACATTTGTATTGGTTTGAAATGTTTTGTGTTACTTCTGTTATTATATCGTTTTGGGGAAAAAAGTTACCTTTTTTCTCAAAATGTATGTGACTTGCATTTTTCTAGATTCTGAGATGGAAAAAAAAGAGAGAGATTTTATTATTTTAATTACATGGCAGAAACGAGCTTCCGTAGTTTTGGAAGTGTTGTAAAAACGGGAGTTTGTGGGTACAGAAGTCTGAATGTTTTGTGGGGACACCCTCGGTCAGTCAGAAGTGTTGTCTCAGCTGCTGCTGTCTCTCCTGCGGCGGGTAAGGCTCATATCACTGTCCTCCTGCGGACTTCTGCCCTTCAGAATATTATCACCTGCTTATAAAAATACAGAGCTAATGCTGGATGTTAACACCTCTGTCTGAACAGCAGCAGATCATGCTGTGTGCTAACACCTCACACAGGTGCTGCTCCACCTGCACTGCTGATCAGAAACAATTCAGCTACAATTAATTAGAACGGCAACGCTGTGGTGTTTGTAGTTAAACCATGTGACAGCTGTCTTTATAAGAACAAATTATTTGAGCTGGGTTGAACTAACTGCACAGTTTTAACAAATAGTTTATATCGTATGCTCAGTTTATTTGTTGTAAAATCATGCTAAAAACTTTTTGTAGAAGTGGTAGCC
Organism: Enteromius anoplus; assembly: GCA_032359395.1. Lineage (NCBI taxonomy): Eukaryota > Metazoa > Chordata > Actinopteri > Cypriniformes > Cyprinidae > Enteromius > Enteromius anoplus. Next base: position 15,824,601 of record JAUMHG010000076.1, read on the forward strand.
ATGCCATGCTGAACCGCATCAAGTGACCCATGAAGGCCCACATTATAGTTCAGCTCACACTGTTCTTGCCTGGAAGAATAAGATCAGAATCAGAGTAAGATCCAACTGCAGACCTTACTCTAAAAATAGCTGTTTGTGAAGTAAAGCTGGAGGCCAGCTGAGTGTCTTTTTACAGGTTATTATTGAACAGACTGCTCAGCTGAAGCTAGAAATCCAGGTTATTCTGTGCCGAGAGACCCAGAAACACACCTTCAACACCCAGGAAAGATTATCTCCATTGCTGCAGTATTGATCCACCCTCAAACATTTTGAGAGTTATGATTTATTAAAATTACGCCAAAATCTAAATTATA